>JAOTRS010000030.1:10865941-10880739 GCA_028565755.1 Dinotopterus cunningtoni
AAACAAACAAAAACATGGGAGTAGCTCAAATCGGAGTGAGTTACACAAACTTGGTAATCCAGAGCATGGAATCCATATTATGGCAACATGCTACATGATACACATTTAGCCTGAGCTCAACTGTTGTTGATGTTGTTGCAGTTGTTAATCTTTTTGGCTGCTTTCCGCATGGCGGGCGAGAAACCCACCATTGAGCCACCAGTGCCCTAGCTAGAGCTCAACTGTGATGAACCATAAAGCCGAAAAATATCTAAATGTCAAGGAAACTCTGTAGTTATAATGATTTCGATGGTGGCATACCAGGATGAAGAAATGAAAGAACTGCAGAGGTATTACATCATGCAGTGGCTATGTGTGTGGTGAGTCAGTGCTGAGCAAGATGTGTGCAGGTGGGTTTTTATTTGCGAACTGTGCTTTTAAAAATTCTCCCAGTAGGGGGCAGTGGTGTTAGAAAATACCAAAGCCCATGTGGTAAAACTGGTCTATACTGGATTGGTTTGACCTGAGCCATTCAACTGTTGAGGCAATCATATGACTAGAATGCAACTGTCCTGTAGTTATAAATAGCTCCAATGAGTATATGCATAAAGAGACAGTCTGTTAGGCATTATGTATAGTGTATTAAACATTCTTCCTCTTCTTCTTTGTGCAGTGGTTTCTATTAAACAGCAAACTGTAGTCCTAAGTAGCTGGCCAAATCGAAATCAAAAGATATAAAATCAAAAGATGAAAAGAAATGAAATAGACAACAATAAACACTGTAATGTATGAGCGCTTGTGTAACGTTAGAACACTGGTGTAACGCTCACTCACCCGTGCATGGGGCCTGACTGAGGGCCGCTGTTGGTCATGGTGTTGAAGATGTTGCTCATGCGTGGGTCCTGCGTGCTCTGCTCAGCCGTGCTGAAGTGATAGTCCATCACTTTATCCATGATGCTGTGGGGAATGCCTCCGCCCCGATCCGAGATCCTGCACAAGAACTCAGTGAATCAGGGTCATCTCTGGGTCATCTCTTTCACCCACAATGCAAGACAGGTTCAAACACAGTAAAGCTCAGGGTGAATCCTGAGCTGCATGAGGCTAGAAACAGATGGAGACTGTGTTTTGTGTTATGCTTGATCACTGCAGTCGTGAACAAGCAGATAAAGTGCTGACTAGGACATGGCAAGACAAATAGTCCTTGTGTGCCATGGGCAAATTTATCACATATGCAAACAGATCTTTATTTTCAGCACTCAACACGGCTTGCCGGTGCCTGTGTGCCTCGGGTTAATGGACTTCTGCTTCTCTGCCCTCACATAAGCACTTAAAAAGTTAGATAACAGCCTCAAAGCTCAAACGTGTTGTGCTGGGTCATCAGGAAGATACATTAGTTTAGATGTGCTAAGCAAAAAAATAAATAAATAAATAAATTTGATTAACTTTCCAAGAGTGCTTTTACAGCAAATAGAAGTCACAGACGTCAAAAGGTACGGTCTTAAGGTTTCAATGTGCTGTCAAGTTCTGTTTGGTCAATTCTTAATGAAGGGAAAAAAAAGCCAAGTTTATAGACAGAAAATCTCCAAATGTTTGCTGCACACACTGACCTGATGACAAAGTCGGTATCGTTGTTGGCAATGGTAACCACCACGTCGGGGACGTTGTAAGGCGTGTCCAGGTGGCTCTCCATTGTGGCCCTATAAAAACCACAAACATAATTTGCAAGGATTAAATGGAGCATAAACAGTGTCACCGCAAGCGTCACAGCTTAACGATGAGGCCAAGAGTTTATTAGGATATTATACACAAGCCAAATTATGTATGCCACTTTTTGCCAGTAGTTTAAGTACTTCCTGACACAGAGTACCGATCAGAGTACTTGCTGTTGTCCTAGAGAACTTTTCTGATTGCCCCATGTCTATGTCAAGGCCTATTATAGTAGAACAAATCTGCTTTTTTCGCATCTTGTGTAATAAGACATTTATTAGGACTGCATTTTTAGGTTTTTTAGTAGTTATATCTGCCCTGCACTGGACGAGTTGCACCTTGTAGTTGTTGTAAGCACAACAGTTTGGCCTTTTGGTGCATCAATTATTAAATGGAAAAATATCCAGATGAGAGAATATTTTTTTCTCATGTGAAAAAGCTAGAAAGTTTCAGGCATTCAGCTGCCGAACAGGTATTTTACACCTGTTTTTACTTCACTGCCAAATGGACTTTATGTAAATATCATGACCACACACGTAGACCTACGACTACATAAGGTACACATGACCCACACGCACAAAGTAAAGTCACGTGACATGCTAAACAGACTCTAGGCAGAGTATAAAGTGCTAGTGGAGCATGTGAAGAACTGTTTTCCAAAAAATGTTTTCCATAATAAGTGTGGTGATCTGGCACAGCGTCAGTGGTTGGTGATTTTACTTGCACTTTGATCATTTCAATGACTGCACCGACGCATCATGATAAAAGAGAACAATAAATCCTTGCCTCTGTGGTTTCTGAAATTAATAGGGAATGAAAGCAACTTTTCAAGGCAAGAAGGTAAAAGTCCGTCATTGCCACCGTGAATGTCGCACCTTGTGTTCTCAATTTAGGTGAAAGTAACATGTCCTTTATCTTCTACATTTAGAAATAAACAGAAACTAACCAACCAAATTCAATTTACTGTTAATGAAAGATAATCTGAACATAAAATCAACAAAGGAAAGCAGGTCTGAACAAGTACTAAACATACCAGGTAAACATCTGTGCAGATGTTTGTTTGATGACCTTTAATCTCATGATTATGCCAAGTAATCTCAACCATGAACTGTTTTGGAGTCATTACACACAATGGCCAGGTGCTAAATGACCTTTGGTCTAACTGGAGCTGTTCAACTCGGGCAGGATTTGACCTGCAGCGTGGAAAGTTCAGGTCGGGTCACCCTGACCCAAGTGTTTGTAGATAAGATCAAGAGTCACACACCAAATGCCAGGAAAGCATTACAGAGTGCTGACTTGTTACCATGTCTGACCGAGCTTTCTGAAATGAAAGATCTGACTAAAGGTACTGTTCTTGTTGTGTTACTGTTAAACTCGCTGAACAGTGTGGAACATCCACACAAAACAAGACTTAAGACAACAAAAAAAACTAAACAAAAATAAATAAACCCTCAGTCCAAAAAACATCCTCATAGTGGAAAAATGGTGGTGCATTAAAGAGTGCAGACACTGGAGACTCCTTGCACCTGAGGAATAGACTTCATTTAGCCATCCTAAACAAATTAACAATGACGCATACTTAAACGCTTTTAAATCTCAGGTCAGAGTTTTTACGATTTGAGATGCAGTCCTTAACAACGATCATGATGTCAGCGGAAGGTTTTAACAAACACAGGTGATTGATGTTGTAGAGAATTCATGTCTATTTGGGAAGCGTGAGATTGTGCCATACTGTTCATACAGCAACATTAGGGAAACTGATCATGGGGTTACCTCATGGCGTTCTTCAGTAGCTCGGGCAGGATGTAGTCCAGGGGGAGAGGAATGAACGGGAAGCGGGCAGCCACGTGACCGTTGATGCGGACGCGTGGGGAATTCCCGTACTGGTGCTCACACAGTCGCCTGAGAGGGTCACAGAGGAGAATTAGGATAAGCATAAATAAATATATGTAAATAATAAATGTGCCAATTCTGACTAAGAACGAGTGGAATAAATACACAAAAACACAAACGAAATGAATGACAAGGGAATTTATCTTTATCTTAAACCAGACAAACAGATTTCATATTAAGAACGCTGGATAACTGGTTGCTTTTCATAAATCAAATATTTAGAGCAGATATATTATTATATAATAATAACAGTATTATTCAGAACCCTTACTATATTTATCATCAGTTAAAACAGTAAATCAGGGGCCAAAGGTCTGTGCCAATTATACAGAATTGCAGCCCATGAATTTTGTACTGAAAGAAAAAAAAAGGGGGAAAGAAAAAAAAAATCATTCCTGAATGGGCAAATTATTGGGTTGCATCATGCAAAGAAAACAGCTGGAACTAGGTTTAAAACCCCTTTAATACACTATCAAAACCTGGAAGGATAGTGCAGAACTGTCAACTTTGTGAAGATTAATAAATAAAGAAAGAAAGAAAAGAAATCAAATCAAAAGTCAAGTGGTCTGATGAATCCAGACTGATCCTATTCAAGGGTGACTGGCACATCAGGGTAAGAGGAGAAGAACCTACACCCATCATGTATAGCGTCCACTGTACAATCCTCTGGAGGCAGTGTTATGATCTGGGGTTGCTTCAGTTGGTCAGGTCGAGGCTCAGCAACGTTATGTGGCAATAAAATGAAGTCAGGGGACGACCTGAATTTACTGAATGACCAGGTTATTACATCTATGCAGTTTTTTTTACCATTGCTGTGTGTGTTCTGGGAGCATGAGGAATCATTTTCACACATGAACTGACCAAAACATTGTGTGCTGTAATCAAAGCTAAAGGTGACTGAATTAAATGTTCGCGGCAACTTGGCCAGGCAATGCATGTGTATCCATCAACCTTGTTTGCACAATCCTTACTTCACTATTAAACAGAATTGATGTGAACTTGTACTGCAATAACGGATAGTGAAATCTAAGCCTCCCAATTGTGCATTTTTTTTTTTAACTCTTGCATCACATGGCAGTGTGACAGAGAGAGACAGACAGAAGCACCATCAACCATATTCTGCATGCATGAGCTCAGACAGCAATAGATTTACCATCTCTATAGTGGTGCATTCGTAAATAAATTAATTTCTAGCGTCTGCAAATGGTGACGAGGTATACAGATCAGAGCAATGATGCATCAGGCATTTTAATATGGATGAAAAAGCTCTTCGTTTCATTTAATTTGCTTATGCAGGACTAAAAAGTCTGCCTTTGATCCTGGCAATGAACAGATCGATTAAAGTAAGTACTCCAGGACATATCACATCCAAATTATAAAAGCGATGAAAGACAGAGAGACTCAAAATGGAAATGTAAAAAAGACCAGAACATGCTTATGATGATAAATCCTACTGGATGTTTGCATGTCATAAGCTTGGCTGCTTTATAGCCGTATGTGCTGAAAAACTCATACAAGTAATTGAGATTAAACACAATAGCGTGTACTCAAAGACAAACTGAGTGACGCAGCAGAATTAAATAGAACATAAATGATGTAGAACAAACACCGAAAACACTAGTTTCTGACTGGCTGATCCGTAAACAATGCAATCTACTGTACATCCGCATTCTGGAAAGTAACCATGACAACGAGTGCAGATCATCATGAAACTCGATAACTACAAGAAAAATTAACAATAAGCATTTTAAAAGTAACAGCTCTGCTTCCTCCAAATGCTACAGAACACAAACAACTACTGTATGAACTCCATCCTGCCAGGAACAGGAGCAGATAAGGACCATCCAAGCTCTGTTCTTCTTATGGGCATGTTCTCGACTTGTTTGTGTTTTGTTCTGGTCAAGCTTGTGCCATCCTCTAATTGGAAATGTTTCATGATCCGTTACGTAACTGCTTTGTTTACCTAAAAGGGATTCGGGAAGAAACGCCACACTGAAGAGCCTGTGTAAAAGCAGTCACCAAAAACTCTCATGCAATGTTGTCTTTACCAGCAGATACATGCTCTTTGATGTGATCTAATTTTAGATCATTGATGACCTGGAATAAACTGGGCGGTTTGTCCTTTCACTTTAAACTCTAGGGCATGTAAATACAGTTGTGTGTAAGGTAACAAACCAGATGGGCTGATAACGGTAAAGAGACAGGCTTACCTTGCAAAGTCCACCCACTTCTCAGTGATCTTTTTAGGAGATAGACGTCTGCACACAATGCCCACGTAGTCAGACTGAACATGGCAAAGGAAGAGTCCAAATAAGAGCTTTGTTAAAAACGGTGCAACAATTTTCAAAGCGGTTGAATGATGACCATGACAGGGTACATAACACACACACACACTCAATACACTGTATATCCACTCAGAAGTGCGCGTTCACGACCTCAGCACTCATTACACAGGGAAGTCCAAGCCTCTGTAAATAATTCTTTAATGCCCAGTTAATTTGATGTTGCGGGACCACGATCACAAACTCATTACAGGCCTGACATCGTTTTAAGCGTCAACCCATTTGTTTCCTTCCAAGTCAAGCTTGCTTTCTCTATTACTGTGTAACTAAACGATAACAGAATAGCGACAAAGCAAAAGGTGCAAAAAGGTGAATGTTTCAGTTCTGTAATAATTAAGACATGAACAACATCTACCCAGTAACTACAGCAAATATGATAAAATACTAGCCCTAATTTCTTGAATTAGTTTATATGAGAGGCCGTTCAAGTCAAATCAGGACTTTATAATAATAATAAATGTTCTTGAAATGTGAATGAAGACACAAAACCGAATGATGTTCACAGAACACTTCAACCACAGTGCAGACGAGACTCTCAGTCACAGTAAAATGTTTAAATGGCACAAATGGAAAAAAATAACATATATTTTTAAATGCGCCAAGGTGGCACGGAGCCCACTGTAGTCGTTCCCATGAATGTACAGCGAGTGGAACTCGTGATCCTTAAAAAAAGAAAACATTCCCTGTACAGTTCTGACATCACTCCAAGCCATTTCTACATGTTTGGTCTATTGCAGGAGTTCCTGATAGGCCAGTGTTTCAGACGTAAACAAAGCACTCCTGTTATGGCTCTGGGCTAAGTGCATTAGTGTGTAAGGGATTATATATATAAAAAAAAAAAAAAGAAAAAAAAAAAAATAGTTGACACTGGATGTGTTATTCTACACAATCAAAATTCCTGGTTTGGCTTGAACGCCTTTTTAACAAACGAGACGATGGCAAGTTCTTCGAATCAGCAAAAGTGCAGCCATTTATATTTAGACATTACATTTGTCATGGAGTAACACTAACTGACAGGGGTCATGTTCGGCTCTTGCTGGATTTTAAACATTACCTTCGTAGTTTAAAGTAAAAATGGTGGACTAGACTACAAGTCCAAGTTGGAAAAAAAAACAAACAAAGAAACGTACATTTTCTTCATGCAGGGCAAGATGGTGTGTGGCCAGCATGCGGATGCCCAGACGAGACGTCAGCGTTGTGTCCAGGAAGTTACGAACTAGCATCTCATCCTACAACAAAAATAAACACATGCATATATAAATTAATAATTAACGTGACACAACTGTCAAAGAATGAAGCGCAAATAAGGCTACGATATGGATGCTTGCTCACTTGAATGTGTTTGCGACACTCCCGGAATCCTTCCGCGAGCAGGGTGACCACGTCTTTGTGATCGTCGAGGAGCTGTTGAATGAGCTTGCTGTACCGAGCTTCTGTGTCTTGGTCTTTAATCTGGATAACATAAAAAATATAACTAAAACATGCAAGAAAAAAAAAAGGAATCTTTAATTAAACTCTATAAAATAAAACAGAAGGCAGTCACCTATTGCAACTCCTAATTTTACACCCAAAATGCTTATCAAGCCAAAAAAAACAAAAACAAACAAACAAAAAAAAAACCACCCTTATCAATGAACACAATGGTCCTGGTGTGTGATCTAGGATGGTTTGTTTCTACCACAAAAGAGCCAGCTGATAAGATGATAAATACCATGGTGAAGTGGTGAAGTTGATGAGATTGACTGTTAATCTTTGAGAATGTACTGTCTTGAGAAAATATCATCACAGGTAATCTGCAATCTGCTCTGATGAAGCATTAACAGTTTAGAAGATTTCAAGTGAGAGCTTTTAGTTTTTGTTTTTTTTACTTTGTAGCGACAAGCAGTTTCAACAGCTACTAAAAAAATAAATAAATTAATAAATAAACTTTGCCCCTGGTTGACTTTCGCAAAACCAATTTATGTTTCAACATTATCAAAATGTGCATGCGTGTATGATGCTGTAACTATAAGCTATTTGCTCCAGAAACCAAAATCAAGAAAACAGAAATCAGAAAACAGAATCAAGTCTGTAACACACTTAACTAGCTTGTTATTTTATTTGTCATTACATCATACTGGCTACACCTTTTCAGTCTAGTCAGCTACAAGCAACCAAAACATGATACTGAGTGGTCTAGCAAGTCGACCTTTATTAGTTGCTTGGGTCATGTTCATGGCGATGAAATTATATTTCCCTAAAAATAAATGTCCTCAAGTGCCATGACCCAGTCATTCCCTGGACTTTTTTGTTTACAGAATATATTAGAAAACATCTACAAACAATAAGACTTCCTTATTGTACATGAATTCTGAGGTGGTTCTTAAAAAGCTGCTCCAACAAGATCGGGCACTGGACCTTCTGTCATGTTTAGACAGATGGAAGACCAAACAAGGCGTTGTAGAAAAATATTTACAAAGCTTAAAACTTTATAAACAACTTGCTTCCCAACAGCCCTGCCAAATTCTGCCCTCATGACATGCATTGCGCAACACTGAAAAATCCTCCATGACCAAGCACTTAGGACTCACAGGATTAGGTTGGGCTTTGCCCTTACAGTTAACCCCATGCTCCTGTCTCTGGGCCCACAGTGATGGTAAAAATTGTAATTATATAGCAGCTAAAAGCAGATTGGTAAACTTTACCCAACCTTTTTTTTTATTTTTTATTTTTTAAACTATGTGAGATAACATCAAGCAGGTACTTACTGCTGGAAAATCGCTCAGCACATGATAGGCCCGGATATAAAGCTCGTGCTGTGGGAAGAACAGACAGGATGAGAGAGAGGGGAAAAAAGGGAAGGAAAAAAAAAAGGGGGTGTTAGATCCAGATGGCAGGGTTCCAGCAGCGCGCACACATGGTCAGCGTTCTCTAGGACTTCCTAGAACTCGAATAAAAGGAAGGACGACGCATTTGGCAAGCGGAAAACTGGAAGTGGACAACCTTCACATGTCACACACGTGTTTGCTTGATGTTTGTGTGTTTATATAATGGACTATACTCAAATCTTGCTATATATAATTACACAGATAAACACTCCGTCTCTGAGCTCTGTCTCTGTCTCACAAGTTCCTAGAGTGTCACACTCGTATGAGAAGAATGTAATGTAGGTTAGAGTTCACTGTGAGGAGAGAATTTCATTGTAAACACACTGAGCTTGCATACAAAAGCCTGATTGCACAGATTAAAAAAAGAAAGGCTAAAATCACACCTTAAGAATATTTATGTATTAAAATAATGTAATGATATTAAACCAAAGTGCACTAGCTTCCCACTGCATTCATACACCATATGTAATTTGACGTTTTAATGTTGCGATGAGTAATATAAAGCTTTCTGAGGCATCCTCACAGAAGTAAAAGAAACATTTACAAGAAGTAAGGATGTGCATATTTAAAGCACTTACAGTACTTCTGAGTGATCGGGTGACGAGGCAGGGGGAGACGGGGGTAGACTGTCTTAAATCATCAGCATGCCTCATGACATAACGAGAAAGCAGGACTCGTAATTGTAATGATAAAGGGTGCACATTTTAGTCATGTCAGTTCGAAGGCTGGGGCTGATTTCTTTCTTGCACGAACAGTGCAGCCGAATAGCGAAAGACTGAAACACCTATACTTGATGTCCACTGTGGTTAAATATTAACGCCTGTTTGACAGATGCACCATAAACTTCTGTACCGACTGTAAAGGTGCACGTCAACTACAATACACAAACATACAAACTACAGTATCACTAATAGCACTTCAACTGGAGTTAAACTCACCACTTGCAGGATAGTGGGGTTGCAACCGATAATAAAGGGCAGGCTGCGGAAACCTTTAATGCGATGGGCGATGCGCACAGGCAGCTCTTTATGCAGGTATCTTGCACTGCTCTGCAAAACAGGGTCACAAACTGCCATCAGAAATTATGGAGAGTTTTCGGACAACACATGATCAACAAGAGCAACAAGGACTTGAGTTCAAAATAGATTATAATTACAGGCTGTAATTACCAAGATATGGTTTTCATCCTGAGGCTTGCCTGAGTAGAGTAAGGTGCCGGGTGTGAGTCTGACAGAAGGCTGAGGAAAGAAAAACGGCAGTTGAAAAAAAACAAAGCAGTCATAATTGTAAAAAAAAAATAATAATAAAAAAAATTTAAAAAAATAGAACAACGCTGTTAAATGCTCGATACTGATTCTTCAGAAGCTCGGAGACATGAGTGCTGACTTGTATGACAACCAGTGCATGCAAACAGATTTGAAAAAACAAATCTACCTGTTTAAAGAGGATTTATTTTTTAAAGAATTCTTGAAAGGAGTCTCCAGTGTCAGTACTTTGTAACTGTGAGAGCTGTTGTCCCCCCCTCCCCCCGACACATACAGAGGACTTTGCAGCTTCTCTGTAGCATCAAGAGAAATGCTAAGCTATTCTATACCGAGTGAAAACCAGGACTGTTTTACTAAAATTCCAGAATATAAAATGTAATAATAAACAAAACACAGGTTGTTGTTTAAGTTGGAAATCTTAATCTTAGGCAAGTTCCTGCAGTGTAGAAGGAATAAATCAAATCTGGGAAAAAAAAAAAAAAGAAGATCACACCACGATGGAATTTTCACATTCGGTCCCTACAGCCTGACGAGGCAGAACCATAATATTTGACATATTTTCATTTAACAGACACTGTTAAGTGAGGCTAGTGAGGGTTCAACTATTTAGGGCAGCTACAGTCCTAATGAAAACAGCTTCACAACAGTAACTCTACCTGTAAACTGTTTAAATAAGCAGCGTGTTTCTATATTCAATCAAACACTGTAAAACAAACAAGTTCAACACACTCCAGATTCCGCTGTACTCACTCTGCAGGCACTTTGTGGCATAATCATGCGTGTTATTTCAGAACAATTAGGTATTCGTCATTCCTTATTCCTAACACGAGGGTGAGTCAAAATATCCACTCTGGCTGTAGAATTCTTTTCAAATAGCTTTGTCCTCGTAAGGGTGCTTTCAGAGGACCAAACAGATGAAAGTCTGATAAAGCAATAACAGGACGCTTGAACACCTCAAAAGTAAATTTTTGCAAAATGTTGACAGTGTGGGCACAAGTGTGCGGCTATTTGTCATCAGGCATCTGGTTCCTTCTAGATGGCTAACATTTGTGCGACCTTCCATAAACTTTTCTACCCGTTTATAAGCAATTCTTAAAAAAAAAAAAAAAAAAAAAAAAGCTTTCATAAATAACCAGGTACAACCTTAGACCACAAAAAAAAAACAAAAAAAAAACTCATTACTGCATTCTACAATTCTTTTATGCAAATCACAAATGAAGCATCCATTTTAGCTCACACAACAGTTACAAATGAACTTGCGTTTCACATTCACACCTGTACAGCAGTGATTGGAAGATGGTCTCACATTGCGCTGTTAAGACAGTGCGTCCAAAAAAATTCAATTAAATTATATTTGTATAGCGCTTTTAACAATTGTCATTGTCGCAAAGCAGCTTTACACAATCAAAAGAATTATTTAAGTTTGTATGGAATGTGATTGTGTATGAACCAAATGGTCAGATAGTCCCTGGTGAGCAAGCCGAGGGCGACAGTGGCAAGGAAAAACGCCCTGAGATGGTAATAGAAAGAAACCTTGAGAGAAACTGGACTCAACAGGGAACACAGCCTCATTTGGGTGAAACAGAGAGCAGGAATTGATCTGCATTCATACTGTGTGTTAGGTGGCAGGCAGTTCAGCTATAACAAAAAAAAGGCTTTTAATATAACTGTGCAAAATTCTTTTGACTCATATCAGGTATTTTTCTGGTTTCAAACGTGATAAACAAATCTGTGTTAGATAAAGACATAGCCAATTTTAAACCTGCTTCACCTTTTTCGTCTATAGCACTTATCCTAATACAGGGTCACGGCAGGCCTGTGGCCTATCCCAGGAGTCTTAGGACACGAGGCCGGTTACACCCTAACCAGGGTGGCAATCCATCGCAGGGCACACACACACCATGACCAATTTGGAGACACAAATAAACCTAATCAGCGGGAGGAAACCGGAGTACCAGGAGGCAACCCACTAAGCACAGGGAGAAAATGCAAACTCCATATACACACACCCAAGGCAGGAATCAAACCTGGAGCCTGGGGTACAAGGTGACAGTGCCAACCACTAAGCCACCTGATCATAGCCATATACACATAATATATAAAGGGAAAAAAGTCAGATGTGGACATATCTAGTTAGCAAAATGCAAACATTTAAACATTGGGTTTCTTATGAATAATAATAAATCCTAAAAATCCTAACACTAAAAAAAAATAAATAAATATATTGCAATGACAATGTCTCTAAAGTGGCATCAGCTTCTGCACGCCCTCTGTACTTCACTGCTGGTATTTGGGACCAAGCCCAGGTCTGCTGTCCTTGTCTGACCTCATATTTGTTGACATTAGACCTGTCTGAACTGGTAGACAACTGAAAGCCATGCTGTTTATATTTTAGGTCGAACCTCCGCCGTGCTAGTGCCAGAATCTAGTTGAGGGGCAGAAACCTATCAGCATGCTACTAGTTAAGATAAAAAGTTAGCGTTGCTAAGGTGACGCAGCAATTATACGTCACGGCGCACGCGAGCGGTTTTATCTCCTTAGTTAACGGTCACCTTTTCGGCAGACGCATCAATGGCAGACTGGTTGTAGAAAGACGTGACGGTTTTCGATCTCTCTCTAGCCAGCTCGGAGTAAGTCGTCATCGAGGACGTCGACCGGAATCTTTGGTGAACGCCGCTCTCCACCGCGGGGGTTTTTGTGCTCGATGGGAGCAGCCGAAGCCCGGTCATCCTCACAGCGCCACCTCGGCCTAACAGCAGCTCTGCCGCACCGCACGCCACTCTCCGCCGCATTTTCCACCGTTTCTCCGCTCCCCGGTATTTCTCCTGATCACACGCAGCCTAGCAGGCCATCTAACCTCGCTGTGTATGTACACAAAGGCACGTCCCAACCGACACGCTCACGAGCACGCTCGCGGAGTTTTATATCTCGGCTGCTTGTTTCGACTAAAGGAGTGAGCAGTTAGCCAATCAGAAGCTAGAATGGTGGGGAAAGCCACACCCCCCTCACAGACTCGCACTATTGTTCAGAGCCCAAGCAGAAAACACGTCATTAATGCTTATAGGGTTCATCCATTTTTATGTCGACATAAAAACAGGTTCTGCTAGGCTTTTAGTTCGTTTCTACCACGGCCTGAAGTCAGAAGTGTGCGGTGCACCCCAGTAACACCGTTTCAATTCAATACTCATTCACCAATAAAAGGTTAGGCAGTTTGCCTCACACCTGATTAAATTCAGTCTACAGAGGGCCAAAAGTTTAGAGAATGACACAAATATTAATTTTCACAATGTCTGACACAGGACTGATGGTAGCGCTCACCTTTTCTTCTCCAGGCAAGCTTTTTTCCCCTGATGCCCAAAACAATAAGAAAAGGGATTTGTCAGAGAAAATGACTTTACCCCAGTCCTTAGCAGTCCCATGTCTGTTCCTTTTGCAGAATATCAGTCTGGTCCTGATGTTTTTCCTGGAGAGAAGTGGCTTCTTTTCTGCCCTTCTTGAAATACATGGAGGTGAGCTCTACCATCAGTCCTGTGTCATGCCAACGGTAAATCATCCTGAGACCATTCATGTGTAGGGTTGCTTCTCAGCCAAGGGAGTGGGCTCACTCAGAATTTTGCCTAAGAACACAGCCATGAATAAAGAATGGTACAAAAACTTCCTCCGAGGGCAACTTCTCCCAACCATCCAAGAACAGTTTGATCACAATCAATGCCTTTTCCAGCATAGACCACCTTGCCATAAGTCAAACATGATAACTAAGTGGTTCTGAGGACAAAACAACAAAAATTTGGGTGCATGTTGGGTCAATCCACAAGAGGTTTGTCCACCACATCCACAAATTCTCCCATTCTGCTTGGAGAAAACTCCAAGCATTGATTATGCATGAATGGGCTGCCATTAGTCAGGATGTGGCCCAGCATGCCAGGGTAAATTGCAGAGGACTCGAAAAAGAAGGGTCAAAACACTGTAAATATTGACTCTTTGCATAAACTTTATGGAATCTTCAATAAAAGCCTTTGACAGTTAGGAAATGCTTGTAATTATATTTCAGTATACCATCTGACAAAAAGATCTAAATACACTAAATTTAGAAGACCTTAATTAAATTAATATTCATATCATTCTCAAAACCTTTGGCTACTGCTGTACTTCTTCCCATTATAATTGAAAATACTAGCACACAAACCACACAAAAAAGTCTGTTGATATACAAACTCATATTCCAAATCAGTATTCCAAATGCAATGGCTGTACCAAAAGTAATAACCTAACCTCATGCCCTGGAGCCTATCCAGACATTAATGAAACAAGTTCTTCTAGTTGGCTCCCCTACCAAGTTTCTCACTCCACTCACATTCTCTGGCATTAGCATTCCCTTATCTTCTTCAACGATTAACCCGGTCATTTAGTTTAATGTTTATTTTACCTCTGATAACTAAATCAAACACCTCTGCAAAACTTAATTTATTCACCTCAAGAACCTAACCAGGCTATGTCCCACTTTCAGTTCTGCAGACTGAGAGGACTAGAAAAACTTATCCATGCCTTTGTCTTCTGAAACTCAAATATGTTCATAATTTTATCACATCTATGACTTGTTCAGCAATATTTTCACTGTTTTCTACAGGATAAACTTTAAAATTCTGCTCCTCACCCACCAATGCAACCATGGGACTGCCCCTCTATCTGAAAGAACTACATTCTTCACTAAATTCCAACCGCAATTGGAGAGCCCACAACAATTG
>JAOTRS010000030.1:10904160-10918737 GCA_028565755.1 Dinotopterus cunningtoni
GTAGTGTGTGAATGAGTGTGTGAGTGTGTGTATGTGTGTGTGCCCTGCGATGGATTGGCATCCTGTTCAGGGTGTACCCTGCCTCATGCCCTAAGACTCCTGGGATAGGCTCCAGGTCCCCGTGACCCTGAATACAGGATAAAGCGGTATAGAAGATAAGTGAGTGAGTGAGTGTAAAGAAGAAGGTAGAATTTCTCAATGCTAAACACAGGAGTTTACAGTACAGAACTTTTTCAAGCTAGAAATGACCAAAAAGTGTATAGAAATACATTTCTTACGTTTTGATATGGTTAGTTATAACCCTTTAATATAAAACCTTAGCTCTCATAAGCTCTTTTGCTAACGAGAGAAAAAGAGAAAGTGTTTTAGTGTTTTTTTTTTTACCTCATGTAAGGAAGCATCTGTTTTTAGTCAAGCGAAGTGAGTGTAAAACTTTAACACTTCTGAAGGAAGTTAAAAGCCATCTCTTCCTCAATAGGTGAGGACGTGAGATACGGCACGTTAATAATAATGTCTCTGCAGTTCCTGTTGAGATTTGCTCAACAAACTGCCCCAGTTGTAAGAAACCGATCAGCGTTTAGCAAAGTGATGAAATACGTGTTGGAGTAAGTTAGGAGCATTGCATGTTTTTTCCTTCTTGTTTTCAGTAAAGGGGTTCTGAAACATGAAGCATTTTTGTTTCCATTTTACACTTTTGGTGTTTTACACAAGCAAGGGGAATATTTTCTTATCTCTTTTAGATAAGGCCTGTAATAAGAACTAAAAACATTTACAGACAACCTTCGTTTAATGCCTTTGTGATCAGCATGCAAAACATTCTCTATGGTTAATAAATAGCTCACAAGTGAATCTAATACCGAAATGAAAAATTGTTTTTTAAAGAATATTTCCATCTTTTCTTAATGGAATAATTACATTAGGGTGATGGCTTCAGTTGGAATCTGGATTCATTCTCCTATTGCACAACAAAGCGAGCATACAATCAAAAAATCCCCTACAACATTTAGGGTTATGGTTTATTTGCGAAAGAAGGAGGAAACTTCTTCACTCCACCTACTGTCGCATAACAGATTTCCTGTGTGAAAGTGAATCCTATAAATATCAGTGTGGTATGTTTTCTTCTAGTTTCCTGCTGTGAGGATTGTGTGAAGTGTTCAGAATGGCAGAACCACACGTGCGACACTTGGAACTTTTGGGCTATGAGAAAAGGTTCTATCCAAGCCAGCATTATGTAAGTAAAGTGTAGTGTATTTTTTTCAAAATGTAGCATAAACCTTGACTTTGTATAGGTTAGATGAGAAAGGATTTACACGTTTGTTGCTTGTTCATGTAATAAGGTGTACATGATCATGGTGAAATGGAGCGACCAGTCGGAAAAACTGATCTACAGAAAATATCCAGAAATCCATACTTTCCATGTAAGCCCATTACTGCCCATTATTTGCATTTTTGGTTTTCACTTTCACTGTTTTTTTTTTTGTTTTTTTTTGGAAGCAAAGTATTCCACACTAATGTTCACAGTTTCTAGTATCTAATCCCCATTCTGCATTTATTTATTTATTTATTTATTTATTTATTTTTAAAATCTAGAAATCTTTGAAGGAGATGTTCCCAATAGAGGCAGGTGACATTGATGCTAAAGATCGTGTCATTCCTAGATTGCCAGGTAAGAATGAGCGACTCTTATCTAAGTACAGATTGTATTTTATTTTCGCAATCAAACTGTTTCCACATCATTGTGTAATTTGAACAGATAAAATGATTTGCACCCTGCTTTAGGGAAACACCTGCTTCAAATCAAGCATTACAATGTGACAGTCTGATAATAATATCTGAGTCATACATTGCTGTTGACTGAATAACACTAGCTAAGTGTCACTCCATTTGAACATGTATTTATTTTGGCACATTTTATATTAGGGCATTTTAGGGGATATATAATTGCTTTTCAGCTATAATAATCATATCCTGTATGAGAATCTGTATGACAACATAAATAGAATTCGAAAAAGTTGTGAAACTAAAAGCAGATCTTAAATAGCCCGTGTGCATTTTATGGAATTTACGCACTTGTGCACTGTGCTGGACTTTCATTTCTGCCCAACGTTTTTCTCTGTGAAGTTGCATTTACAAACTGTCATGAAATTGAAACTTGTGGACTTTCCCACAGCTCACACATCACACACCTGTCTTCTTCTTCAGCTGCAACCAGAAAGCAAAAAGAGAAATGATAGCACTACCAGGCCGCACAATAATTATTTTTCACTTAAAACTGCACTTATGCCCTTGTATAGCTCCAAAATGGATCGACAGCCAGAAGTCAACTGAGACTAGGCAGGGGACTCTGACTGAATACTTTCAATCTCTGCTCAACCTGTCTTCAAAGATCACCCAATGTCAGCTAGTCACAAGCTTTTTCCAAGTACGGCCAGATGACGAGAATCCACCAGCACCAAATCCGTAAGTCTGATGCGCTCAATGCCTTCATGAGTTCACTAATAAATCCATACAAGGTAATGCCTCACGGACATGATTTGGATTTGCAGATCTAAACGGAACGAGACCTTTGTCTCACCCAATGACAGAGCCAGAACCAACAACTCTGGTAATATATCAATCCATTCCCATTTTCATGAAGTTCTCATGATGTCTCTTGAACTCTTAATGTAGACCCCTGTAGAACCATATGATGTACACCCCTACCACAGAATCCTTTTTTATTAGTGATGATTCTACTTTACCATTACCAGTGAGAGGTTCTGATTACTTTTTTTTTCCGGTGTAGAAATCACAGGTCCAATCATGCTGGACACCTACAGAGTGATTGGAGATTACAGCAAAACCTCAAAATATGAGCTCAACCTGAAGGCAGGGGATTTAGTGGACATTGTGGAGAAGAGTTCCAATGGTGAGATAAGGATGGAGTTCACTTATTATATTGGTTCAATTATAGATGTTCTTCATAATGTAAAATGTAATATCAGATTCTATACAATTGAAGATGGAAAATATATTTGTGTGTGCATTTTGCTTTAGGTTGGTGGTTCTGCCAGTGTGATACACATAGAGGATGGGCTCCAGCCTCCTATCTAGAGCCACTAGATGGACCTGATGAGTCTGAAGAGCCAGAACCAAACTATGCAGGTCAGTGTGCCATTGAGAGTGCAATCTAGAAACAACAGGACTTTTATAAAACGAGTTTGCTACAATTAATTAAAATAGAAATACAAAGCCTTTTTAGATTGGAAATTTACTCATTAAGGAAGGACTACAAACCACCCTAAGTTTGAATTGCATTATTTAAAATCAGTTTTAAAGAAAACGTTATCAAACACCTTCATTTTTATTGCACCATTCCATCATCATTTTGTCATTTTTAGTTCTGTCAGTTTTGCCTTCGTGGGTTCAAGTAACTGTAAATCAGCTTTAAATTAGTCATGGACGTACTTGGTAATATATGTGTAATGGGCATTCATCAATGTATGTTTGTGAATCTAAAGAAAATTCGTCAGCATTATCAAAAGTTTCTTAGTCAAGATTTTTTTTAGATCAGTTAGTCCTAAATGGACAAAATAGATAACATCTGTTGATGACTCAATCTTATATTAAATAGGAGAACTGTACAAAACCACAAAAGCCTACAAAGCAGTGGAGGAGGATGAGCTCACCCTGGAGGTTGGAGAAATCATTGAGGTCATCCATAAACTTCTGGATGGCTGGTGGGTGGTCAGGTATGAGATACGTCTTCCTTGAAGTCTAACTTTTAACCGTAGCAGTTAATAACTTTTAAAAGTAGATAGCAAAGATCGACAAATATCTCACCTAAAATTAATGTTCTTGCTTGACAGGAAAGGGGACGAGACAGGGTACTATCCATCCATGTTTCTTTGGAGTACTGGAGAAAGGAAGGAAGTGGAGGCTGAAAGGAGCGCTGTGACCAGGAACACCCCACCACCCAGAAGGTATTCACTTTTAGGGAATGCCTAAGGATTGTATGTACTGTATTAGTTTCTGTCTAGGCCCTTAACTATCTGTAGAACCCTAGAGGATCCATTTAATGCCATAAAGCATTGTCAGTTTGCCTTTTTATATGATAGATTCAACAAAGTGGGAAAATATTCCAAGTCTAATATTTTTGTTCCCATTCAAATATTTTTCCACAAAGGCCTACAACTTTTGTAATGTAAAGAACCTTCACAAAAGGTTTCATCCAATTGAGGATGCTATAAACATTGACCTTGCAAACAGCTTGGAGGCCAATGTAGCCATATTTCATGCTAACATGTTAAAGTACACAATCATAAAATGATTTAATGTATCATAAAGGCTGTTCTTTTTGTTGTCTTAAGATAAAAAAAAAGTTTCCTTATAGAGGCAATTTCGAAGCAACCAGGAATGTCCACCATACATTTCTAAAAGTTTACACATGCATTATTGCATGATAAGATTTTTTCTATATTACCCTTTTTCCTAAACAATGTCTTCATCCTTCTGTGCACAGATCGACTATACGTAATGCCAAGAGCATGCATGCCAAAGGTCGCCAACGCATCAGCCAGGACTCATACCGCAGGCAGAGTCGCAAATTCCTACAGCAGCGAGGAAGACTTGTGTCCCAGCCAAGGAAAAACTCCAGATCTGCTATGGTGGAAGGTAGGTTTCTACATGACAAATTTGCACAAACTAGTTTCCAAAAAGGTTTCCTTGCTGCAAAAGTTACTGTTTTTTAAAAAAAAAATACTCTTGTAATCACTCATCCTGCTAGCTCCCATTTCAACTGTTTTAAGTGCATTTTTTCTGTGTCTTTGTACCCAAAACCCTGCAACAGAAGATGGCAACAAAGAGGAGGCAAAGAAAACCCCAGCCATACCTCCTAGACCTAGCCCAGAGCTTATTATGGAGCGCTGCACAGAGAACACACGCAAGAGAATCAGTATCCACGCCAACTGAGGTGGACTCGTCACTGCTCCTAAACGCTCAACACTGCACCAGGATGAAGAACGGCAAGCTTTATTCTGTCACTGCTGCAGCTTTTGCGTGATGCATCTTTCATGGAGAGTTGCATGGCATGGAATTGTCAGTCTTAGGCACGGCACAGTTTCATTTCCCCGTTCGAGGATTTATATCCAACATCTGTGAATGCTGGCAGCTTCACTTCTGTGCTCTATCTCTGTAACCAAAGAGGAACATAGCAGTTTTAAGCTCTGTGTAAGGATGTTACATGACTGTATATGTACTTGGTAATAAGCTATAGTGTTATTTTTGTTCATTGTCCTTTATTAAAATAAATGTAAAAAATTAGCAAATGCCTTTCTATGTCATTCTTTGTACGTAATGTCTTTTGGGTATTTATAAATCATACGTTATGCAGCTGATATCGGAAGCTAAAGATATCAGTATAATTCTGACTAATAGGGTGGAATGTTTAAAAGTTAAATGTGTATAAGATGTGCAGGTGGAAAGCAGAACTAACAGGGTGGACATGCTTGAATTAACAAAAAAAAAGCGTTAATGGAAAATGTAGAATCATCAAAATGCAGTAAGTGGGAGTAGCTCTAATATAATTTATAGTTTAAGAAAGTGGAAAGTACTACCAGATACCATGCCGTGTTTATGCATGGGTTTATTCCTTGGTTTCCTACCACCTGCCAAAAACATGCAAATAGGTGGATTGGGTAAGCTAAATAACCACTAGTTGTTAATAAGTATGTGTGTTTGTGTGTGTGCTTGAACCTATGCAATGGACTGCTGTCCCATCCATGGGAGTGTATTTCTACCTCACAACCAGTGTTCCTGGGATAAACTACAGTATACTCTGCATCCACTATGACCCTGACTGGGATAAAGGCATTACTGACAGAGAGCATATGACTATACAACATGGAATTACAATAATTAAAAGTCTAAAACTAACCTTTACATTTAATATGAGATTTTTTTTCAAGGACATAAATGGAACAAAGGACAAGGAATAACAACCCCTATGGACAAAATAGAAAAAAAGATAAAATCAAATATTCAAGCCAATAAACCATTCACAAAAATAGTAAAAAATCCTTGGGGCAGTTTTTACACCTATCTCTAATTGCTAATTCTCTAATCTGCTCTCGTTGTTGGTTTTCCCGAAGTTTTAATTAAGGGGTTGCCACATTGGACGATCTGATCAGCACCAAATATGGCAGATGTCCCTCCTAATGCAACCCTGCCATTTTATCCGGGCCTCTGACCAGCAGTGCATCGACTGGCTGAAGTTTGGGCATTGGCTGGGAATTGAAACGCATTTCAATGGCTCAGTGGTAGGCAAGAAACCTACTGCTGAGCCACCATTGAATATGGCTGAACTGTAAAAAAAAAAAAAAAAAAAGAGAAGATGACAACAGGGAGGTGTGACATGGTCCAATTGTTAACACTGTTTGACGGGATGGCTGCTATGTCTGTATGTCTGGTACTTCCCCAAAGTTGATTATTAACCTACTTGACTAGATTATTTATTTTTCCTAATTCACTGTCTATACCGCTTTATCCTGTATAGATGGTCATGGGGGGGCTTGGAGTCTATCACAGGATACGGGGTACACCATGGACAGGGTGCCAATACTTTGCAGGGCACACACACTCATTCATGCTACGGTAACTTCAATTAGCCTAATCTGAATGCCTTTGGACTGTGGGAGGAAACCAGAGTACCTGGAGGAAGCCCACCAAGCATGGGGAGTACATGTAACCTCAATGCAGACAGACAGATTAAGATTAACCAGATTATTTTCCTATGGTCAATTATTTAATAATAACAATAATTATTATCATTATTATCGGCTTATAGCTCAAGCTTCATGTTATGATAGCACTAACCACCCCAGGGTTTATCTCTCTTAGCTCAGATGACATTTGCCTCTCTCCTGTTCAGAAAATAGAGTTTACGCGCCCTCTAGCGACCATTTGCATCACTACCTGCCAATTCATTTTGAGGCCCAACGATTCCAGTTCATAAGCAGGCCGCTGATTGGACCGTGAACGATGACGTCACATGTGCGACAGACTGTTACTAAGCCAACCAAAGTGTAGGAAGTGAACTGTCATGGCTGCCTCCTATGGCAAAACATGCCTCATAATAAAATAACACCGTAAACAGAAATATAAGCGAAACATTTACTATTTAAAAAAATACGAGGTTAATAGAAAAAGATAAGTCTATATAGTGTATTTGCGCGCGAGGTCGACTTTTATTTATCATCATAACAAGAGCTAGATATGGTTATATAGACTTGTGGCACATTTAGGTTGTTAGCTTCTCCTAGTTAAGTGAAGCCATGGCGTTAACCGCTGCTCGCTCTCGCTTCAGAGTTGTCCTGAGCTGCCGTTTATTTTCCTCCGTAGCGAAGAGCAGAGACAGAGAAGCCCGGGACGAGCTGCCGCTGTTCCGCTATGTAGGAGAGCGCAGGAAGCCCACTGATAAAGTGTTCGTGTGGGGCTTCAGCTACAGCGGAGCGCTCGGCATTCCCAGCTTCGTGATTCCTGACAGCGGCAAAAAGAGACCCAGGAAATACCAGCTGACCCCTTACCGCCTCGACACGGAAGGAAAGGTACCTCCTGCTTAAACGTGTCACGTGTTTCACTCGTATTTTACCTTAAAGGGGTAAACAGTCAATTTACAGTAATTCTAATGAAATATATAAAAGCATTAAATATAAAAAAAAAAGAAAGTGTGTGTATCAGCCATAACATTATGACCACCTGCCTGATATTGAGTAGGTCTTCCTTTAGTCACCATAAATAACAGGGATGCACTGTGTGTTCTGACACCTTTCTATTATACCCAGCATTAACATTTTCATCAGTTTGATGAATACACTAACTCTTCTATTGGATCGAACCACACAGGCCAGCCTCCGCTCCCCATGTGCATCAGTGACCCCTCGCCGTGCATGACCCTGTCGCCAGTTCACTGGTTTTTCTTCCTTGGATCAATTTTGGTGTGTCCTGACCACTGCAGACCAGGATCATCCCACAAGAGCTGCAGTTTTGGAGTTGCTCTGACCAAGATCTCCACCCATCACAATCTGGCCCTTGTCAAAGTCACTCAAATCCTTATGCTTGCCCATTTTTTTTTCTGCTTCCAACACATGCTGCTTAATATATCCCACTCACTTCCAGACGCTATTGTAACGGGATTCTGAAACTCTAGCTACTGTGGGAAGGGCCAAATTCTGATGGCTAGACTAACTCTTGTGGGATGTTCAGTTGTCAGAACATACTAAAAGTGATTCAAGGGAGAAAACCGGTGAATTGGTGACAGGGTCATGGGTGGCCAAGGCTTATTGATGCTCATGGGCTGCCTGACAACACCCACATTCAAAACCAGACATGGAAGCACTTTTAGCAGGAAAACACATTTTATAATGATATCAGTTGCCTTAATAATTATAATATTTATATACTTAATATAGTGTTTTTTTATTTATGACTACAAAGCTAATTATCTTCTAACACAAGGCTGAATCCCGAATCCCTTTGTAAAACCTGATCGAGAGCCCTAACTGGTGTGTGGGACATAGGGTTGTACACCCTACATAGTGCACTAGCTTTCTATTTGTAACACTATCAGGGATTCGAACCCAGAAGTTAACATAGCTGATATTCTAACATGAAATAAGTCGACATTTAAAGAGAAACCACCTCCATGGTTTATTCTTCTTTGGTAGCTTTTGGCCACATAGTATTTACATAGTACAACAGAATTTAAAACTACTTTCACCCTCGTTAATTACACTATTTGTAACATTCACCAGCTCCGCCAGTTACTGTTAGTTCCTTCTGTTGTAGAAGATATACGTTGGTGGAGCAAAATAACTGGTTGAATAAACAAGCATATCTGTTTATAATAAATCCATGGTACTGTTGTACAAAAGCAATATCACACTCGAGGTTGCGCTGTTGTGCTGAATATCAACATACATTACAAAGTCTGTGTACACGACTTTGTGCTCTCATGATCTATGACCTGTTCAGTCCAACAGCACTCCCTCTCATGTGATATTACTTAATTACATACAAATAAAGTGGTCAGGATCATGTCCACCCAAGGCTCACCCATGCCATCTAGGCCGGCCCGATCTCACAGACAAGCCAATGCAGCATGAAAAATCTCAATGCTGCTCACAAGAGAGAGGCACCTAAACATCCAGTACACAAAAGCTCAAAACAAAAACAGCTCAAGACAGCTGACCTGGCCTCCAAACTTCCATAGACCTCAATCCGGTCAAGCACCAATGGGATGCACTGGACAAACAAGTCTAATTCCTGGAGGCCCCACCTAGCAATCCATAGCTCCAAAAGGATCTGCGGCCAAAGTCCTGGTGCTAGACACACCCGCAGAAGATCTGCACAACCACACCACGATGTGCCAAGCCTACCCAAATCCTAGGTGGTTGTAGGCATTGTTAATGTTTTTACTGCTATGCCTAATCGGTGTTGTACGTGTCTTGTTTCATTTATACACCAAAATCTTAGAGTCACATAATCCGAATACATCTTCAAAATTAAACACCGTTGAAAAATGTGAAAATAAATAGATGAAATAAAACAAATGCTCTCCAGTGTAGTATTTCCATGAGTGTATGTATGAGCAGCTGTTGTTTTGGATTTTTGGCAGATCTCTTCAGCAGCATGTGGTTATGGGTTCACATTATTGGCATCGAATACCAAAGACATCACCAAAGTATGGGGTATGGGCCTTAACAAAGACTCGCAGCTGGGCTTCCAGCGCACCCAACACGACCGGCGTAAGTTACTCCTCACTACACCACAGCTGAGCTGTTTTCTATTGCAAGTTCATGCCAACGCAGTGTGATTTTGAATGAACAGGTGGCAGAAACACATGGCTGAGCAGCAGAGTGAGATCTGCAGAATAGCAGAGTCTAGTTGGGTCAAATAAGAAATAGGTCAAATATCAGAGGAAAGGATTTTTTTTATCTTATTAAATTGGAGAAAGAAAGATTCATAAATGAATGACTTGTTTATAGATGTAAAATGTAGGTATATTACAAAATCAGAATCACTGTCTGTGGTGTAGGAGGAATAAAACACTTCAACTTCAAGGTTACTGATTAAATTTTGACCCTCCATAACGAGAACACTACATTACTTGTAGTATTTTAGGGAAAATATGCAGAGCTTCAAACAATAGAGAGATCAGGATCTGCTCTTTTCATTTCCTGATACTTAATCTTAGAAGGTTTCCTCATTTTTATTCCTAATATCTTCCCAGATAAAGCACATCATTGTGTCAGTCTTTGTAAAAACATAGTAAAAAAAAGTGTCTTGTTTTTCACCTTGAGGCCAAGCTTTAAAAAAAAGCTTATAAATGGCTCTCCTGTGTGTCTGTATGCTTTTAGGGTGTGTTGTTTTTTATTAGAGTTTTTCATTTAGACTCTCTGTGTACTCGATCAACCCACAAGCCTTTGAGGTAGCCTTCTTTCATGCCCATACTGTACATGATAATGATCGAATGTATTTTGAAAAGCATTACTGCTGCAAACTATATATTTTTAAAAATGTGAGTGTTTTAGATCTTTTATAAGGCAGAGAGAAGTTCTCGCTGTGACATTTATTATTATAATTATTTATTAATCATTTATTTTTTTAAGACTTTCCGATTTTAGGATGGACGTGACCCAGCTTGGTCTGAAATTAAATTCCAGGTTTAAGATTTTAATGAGTTTCATGTGTAATAACGGTAGTTAAACTGATGCGTAACCGTTAAACCGGCGCAAGGCGAGCTGAATCACACAGTTGACTCATGCTGGAAAATCAGACTTGACTGTATTGCACATAACCTATGCAAACATTCTAGGGAAATGTTCTAGTGTGCAAATGTTCTAGGGAAGTTTGTACTTAGTTTGAAGGTCGAGATATTCTTGAATTTTTGTTTATTTTTACAACCACAAAATGATGTGTGCTTTGCCGTGTCTGCTCTAGAATCTGTTAAGTTCCCATGAGCAAAGATTATCTACAAAAGATACATTCATGTATGTTGATACGATGAGTATGTGTTGCTTTGTCGCCTCAAAACAGAAAGTATTGGGACAGCGGGGCTATATTATACAATAGATCAGAATTTCGAAAACACTTTCTAACAAATTTCCCTTAATAGACAGTCAGTCAATATGAGCTCCGATTGTCTGCTTTTGACATCGGGTTTAGGATTTGTCTGTGATGAGTGAGTTTAAAAGGTAAACCAACTTAAAGACCAGAGAGATGTCTATGAGAGAAAAGCAGGTCGCTTATACTCAATCATATGTCGAATGTTCTAAAAAAGAGAAAGAAACCACCGGTGTATTGATGACGAGACTTAAAACACGTTGGTTGGTTGTTAACAACACAAACATTGTGAGAGCAGATCATCGGATCCATGCACAACCTACCTGAAGAAACCCTCCCGTTTTTATCTGGGTTGGGATGTCAGATGGGAATCGAACCCGGGCTTCCACATGGCATGCATGACAGCCACTAATGCTTTCTATCTTCTACCCTTTAAAGATTTCTGAAAATTCAGATTCTGTAGTCAGATTTTCATCTTTTGACCTTTAAACCCAAATGTCTTTAGTGCAGAGCAAAAGAAAAATCACTTGGTGTTCCAATACTTTTGAAAGGGATTGTAAATCTACCATCCAGTAACAAACTGAACTCCATATTAACTTAAAGACATCAACTGTTATACTGAACATCCAGCTGCCTGACACACAGTATGATGCAGATCAATCCCTGCTATCCGTTATCACCCAAATGAGAATGGGTTCCCTGTTGAGTCTGGTTCCTCTCAAGGTTTCTTCCTACTGCCATCTCAAGGAGTTTTTTCTTGCCACCGTCGCCCTCGGCTTGCTCATCAGGGACTTTCTGACCGTTTTGATTCATACACATTTTTCACAATTCATACAAATTTTCATAATTTTCTTTTGACTGTATAAGGCTGCTTTGCGACAATGTCAATTGTTAAAAGCGCTATACAAATAAAATTTAATTGAAATTTAATATAATATGAATAAAATAATAAAATGCTACTTAAAATTCCAATAAACAATTTTAAATAAAACTAGGCATCATTTGAAACTCACTGTCATGTTTCTTTTATTGGCTATTATATTATATTATATTATATTATATAAAGAGTAAAGCACATTGTGATGCGTTGTAATATGAAAATATTCAATGACTGTATTGTGTGTTAAGTTGAGGTGGTCTTGAGGTTGTGGTTTTGTTGTACTTGAACCACAAGAGCTCGCTAATGCTGCTACCATGCAATCAATTCCTTTTTTTTCCCCCCAACATGTCCAAGTTGTCCTGGTATCGAAATTATTATTAGTATTGTTATTTCATTCTTGTGCCACAGATAAAAGTTATGACTATATCCTGGAGCCATCCCCTGTGTCTCTGCCGCTGGCGAACCCTCAGGAGACACGTGTCCTCCAGGTGTCTTGCGGCCGTGCTCACTCTTTAGTGCTCACAGACTCCGAAGGAGGTAAGCCGAGATCTGAGGGAGCCGGATCAAATGTCTGCATTTCACACGCTTATTAATAGATTTATGTTAGAAGGATGAGGCTGAGCCCTCGTTTGTCCTAACATCACTTTATAAGTGCATGTGAATGCAATAAAAACAGTATTATAAAAATTATTATTATATCGTTTTAATTGTGATCACATATTTGTTCCCTTCCGTCCCAGTGTTTAGCATGGGAAACAATGCTTATGGCCAGTGTGGAAGGCAAATCATTGAAGATGAAGTTTACAGGTTGGTGCCTAATTTTCACTTGTTTCTTTTTTACTTGCTTTAGTTCTCATGTCTTATTTCTGTCCTCATTGCAGTGGCAGCCATCTTGTCCACAAGATAGAGGGATTTGATAGTCGAGTTATTCAGGTGAGTTTTATTAATGTACTGTGGGACAAAAAAAATGACGTAAGACATTAGCTGTGATCGATAAATCTGTAAAAAGACAGTGTGAAATAATTTCTTTGAAATGACCTCTGGAACATCAATCATTAATATTTTCACCTGACAAACTCCTTCTGTTAGGAGCTTAATCTGATTGATGCTTAATAAAACCAGCTGGATTGATTTGAATACTAAAATTATCTGCTTGGGAAGGAACATTAAGAATCATTTTAAATGCTTTCCTGAGCCACCTGCTGCCACACAACTCCAAGGATATTAGACGATTAACAGTTGGCCAGCTGTTCGTTCTTTTAATCAAATGCTTCTTTTTTTTTCATGGTCAAATGTATTTGGCCAAACCTGACATTGTATCCAAACACGTATCCGTCAATATGGAGATGGTCCCCCTTTTGTAGCTATAACAGCTTCCACTCTTCTTGGAAGGCCGTTCACAAGATTTTGGAGTGTTTCTATAGGAATTTGGGCCCATTTATTCTGTCTGTGCAAGCCAGTCAAGTTCTTCTACATTAAACTCATCAAACCATGTCTTTATAATAGTTGCTTTGTGCACTAGGGCACAGCCATGTTGGAATAGAAAAGGGCCTTCCCCAAACTGTTACCACAAAGTTGGAAGCATAATAGCATTGTCCAAGATCTTCTGGTATGCTGAAGCATTAAGATTGTCCTTCACAGGGAATAAGGGGCCTGAATTCAGCAACAGTTTTCCAAATCTGAAATTTCAAGCTGGAAGTAATTTGATATCTTTTCTTTTTTTAATAACTAAGATGTTAATGTTTGACGAACCAGAAAAAGTATTACGCTCTGGAATTGTTATATCTAATGACAATCGTTGACCTGCCTAGCAAGTGACAGTTAAAGCCTAGAAAGTTACTTAAGGTCCTAGACTTTACATCTGTAAGGGTGAATGGTTTCCTGCAGGGATTGGGTTTACCTCAGAAAACAGAACAATATGTAATTTTGCTGGGGTGCAAAAACTTTTGCACACAACTGTATGTTATGTCCGAAAAACTAGATTAATTTTACTACTAACACTCTGGAGAGCTGTGCAGTTTAATAATTTTTTGTTGACTGATTTAATGAAATTAGTCAATGTTAAATTGTCAGTTTCAATTGAGTCAGTTGTTCGATTCAGAATCGATTGACGTAAACTTTTAAATCTTTAATTCCCTAAAATTCATGGATTCCTTAAAAATATACCACAGTCTCTACAGAAAATGCAAAGCACTTACATTTCCACCTTATCGCTTCTTCTTTTAAGTTTATGAGTGCTTGGTGCAATACCACCACCTACTGGACTGGAGTGTAGAGAGAAGATAGGCAGGAAAAAGAGATTATCAGTTTTTAGAAATATGACATAAAAAAAATTAAAAATCAACTCACGTTTTACAGCATTTCAGTGCACATTAGATACTTTTAGAAGTTTGTTTCTAATTGTGGCGTAGTGGTTAGTACTGTGGCCTCGCCCCTGCAGGGTCTAGGGTTTAATTCCTGCCCGTACTGTGTGTGTGTGTGTGTGTGTATGATTTGTATCTTCTGTTATGGCCTGGAACCCTGTTTAGGGTGTATTCTGCCTCAGGCCTAGAGGTCCACGCCCCCGCCCCCCCCCCACACAACCAACAAAAAAAAGA
>JAOTRS010000030.1:10920390-10935767 GCA_028565755.1 Dinotopterus cunningtoni
TCTTTTGTTTTGGCGCGGAACCCTTTTTAGGGTGTATTCCGCCTCAGGGCCAGGGGGCCCCCCCCCCCCCCCCAAAAAAAAGTGAGAAATATAGTTGCTTAAACTAAATCAGACCGTTAACTGATTGATCTGAATCTAAACTGAAAATCTCAATGCTCCAAAATTTTATTGAACCGAATCGTCAGTCTATGTATTTAGGTCTACTAAATAAACAGTCGTGTTCTCTAGGTGGTGTGTGGGCAGGACCACAGTTTATTCCTGACTGAATCAGGCGCTGTGTATGCCTGTGGCTGGGGGGCAGATGGACAGACAGGTCAGTGCCATTCATCTTCTCTCCCTTCCTCTTCTTTCAAATATGCTCCTTTAATCAGAGGTTTTTGTAGATGAATTTGCTCCTTTAATCAAAGGTTTGTGTAGACAAATATGCTCCTTTAATCAAAGGTTTGTGTAGACAAATATGCTCCTTTAATCAGAGGTTTTTCAAGCCAGGTTGTGATTAAGCGAGTTATTAGTCATATGAAACAACCGGGACTAACTCGGATGTTGCGTGCCTCCTCAGGTCTGGGCCATCACAACAAGGCTGCGATGCCTGTCCGAGTAGGCGGAGACCTGGAAGGCGTCAAAGTTCAGCAGGTGAACACGTATGGAGATTGCAGCCTGGCTGTGTCAACAGACGGTCATGTTTTTGGCTGGGGCAACTCTGAGTACCTGCAACTCGCCTCGGTAACCGAGTCCACACAGGTACGAGCTAAGCAAACCTTTTAAAAGGTGCAGTTTATATTGTTTAGAAGTTGCTAGAACTGTAGTAATTGTCATAATAATACCTTTGACTTACAAAATTACATATCAGAGGCAAATTTATGAAGCATATCTGTTGCAACGCTATCATGGATTATTTATCAACAACAGCACCTACATCATGCTTTATTCCTCTTATACAACACATATTTACTATTAAATACATTTTACTTACTAAAGTACAGCCAAGAAACAAGATAGTTCCTGTTTTTTCCTACATTCTTTTAGCTTTTAGGTTAATAAGAAAAAGATCCTGTTTATTAGTCATTAGGTTATGCAGCATCCCTGTGGCTTTTTTTGCAGATCAGCTCTCCAAGGCTGCTTCCTCTGAAAGGCGTGGGTAAGGTGACGCAGGCGGCGTGCGGGGGAACTCAGGTCGCCGTACTCAACGGTGAGCATCGTGTCTTTGCATGGAAATGACGATGAACTTGTTTTGCTGCACACTCTTCATCTAACCAGCTGCTAGCATATTTGGTGTTCACTTGGCACGATACAAAAGTGCTAGATTGTTTTATTTATACACAGGTCATGAATATATCGCCGTGTCACGTCCTGGCAAGTTTTTAGTTGCTTTGTTTTGGTGATAGAAAGCTGTAATCTCACTAGGTGTCCTGAAGTCTTTCCTATTGCACATTAATGATGCAGCAAGCGATGTAACAGGAGATGTTTGTTTGCAGAGGATGGAGAAGTGTTTGTGTGGGGCTACGGAATCCTGGGAAAAGGGCCCAATCTGGCTGAGTCAGAAATCCCGGAGAAGGTGCCAGCAACGCTTTTTGGGAAGTCGGAGTTCAACCCAGCGGTAAAAGTGTCTCAAATCCGCTGTGGCCTCAGCCATTTCGCAGCCATCACAGGTGAGCTTTAGTGCTAGTGCTGGAACATGTGACAGTTGAGTGCAAACGTTTGCATTTCCTGTGTTTTTTTGTTTTGTTTTTTTTTTGGAAAAAAAAACGTATTTCGGATTGTGAGATGTGAAATTTTTAAAATGAAATGTGTTTGGATGATAAGAAACATTGGTTAACAGATATACACGTTGTATAAGGAATAAAACATGAAAAAGGTGCAGTTATAGGAAAATAATCAATAACAGTGTGGTGTGATGCAGCTTATCAAGAAGCAGAGTTTCACCAAACAGGTTAACACTTTTGCTATGACAGCTATAAACACTCCCCCGCCACTTAGAAAAATAATTAGACTAAAATCAATCTACCGACTCTTCCATGCTTCTAGATGCACCAGACTGCCATCAGTACTCATCCTCACTCTTTTCAGCAATAATCAACCACAAGGTTCTCGTGTCCGTCTTGGATGATTCACCCTCCTATATACTCTAGATGGTCCGGTTATTTCAGGTGATTTAGAGGTAATGTACATCCGCTCCACGCAGACTCTTGACTGGTGTCCCACAAGGCTCTGAGCTTGGTCCTCTACTGTTTCCCCCTCTCTACTCAATCTCTTGGTGAGATCATATCTCATACGCTGCTATTCTCATTTTCTCCTTCCCTGAGGGAGACACTCAAGTTTCTGCTCGGGTTTCAGCATTCCTGCCAGACATTTCCAAATGGATCATCATCTGAAACTTAATCGCAACAAAACTGAACTGCTGTCCATCCCAGGCGATTCATCGCCACGTCAGGGTCTCGTGATCTCCCCGGACACCTCTCTGATCTCACCTTAAGTCACTGTAGTTGCTTGTCACTGCCTCCACTTGATCCTGGCACGTCTGGCACTTTGCTACTCTTTCTCCACTGGTTTCTTATAGCTGCCCGGAACAAAATTAAAACACTGCTGCTTGCCTACAAAGCCACAAACAATGCGGCCCATGCTTAACTCCAAGCACACTGATACTCTATCTTTGCTGAACTGGTCCCACCATCTGAAAGGGTACAGGTGGTGAAATGCACCTATGTGATGAAACAAACTTCCCTAATGTCTGAGTCACTGTTAGTCTACAAACGATTTCTGAAAACCTACACCCCCCCAACCCCCGCCAAAATACTTTAATAATCACTTAAAAAGAATTTTAAAAAGTTGCATGGTTTGCTTAGTGTATTTTATAGACACTTGTGATGGTATTCTCATATCAGTAAACTTGTAAGCAAGTAGCATGATGTAGTCATTGACAGACATCTGGATAAGGGAATCTGCAAACCTTCGTCCTGAAAACCTGGATATGCAGCATTACCTCCGAGTGGTACAAAGTGCTAACACTGAAGACTCCTTCTAAAATCCGAAATAAGTCATGATCATTTCACCACGTGTCCATCACACATCTCTGGGTAAATAGTTAGTAGAGAAATGATAATATATTAGAACAAATGCAGAAAAAAAAACATCTAGGATATTTAAAATCTTGTTGCTATGAATGAATTGTCATTATTTTGAATTATTCCTTCTTCTAGTATGCAACTGTTTTTCAGCCTTTGATGTTTTAAGTAAAGCGTGACTGCGATTTATCTTTCGGGATCAAGTCCGAGCGCTGATTGTTTTTTCAGATCGCGGTGAACTGTTCGTCTGGGGCAAGAACGTGCGAGGATGTCTTGGCATCGGGAAAAGGGATGACCAGTATTTTCCATGGCGGGTTCGTACTCTGCAGAGCTTCTCACTTCTCACTCTTGTCATGCTTTAACCTAATCTACTACACATGTGCTGTAATGGAGAACAATTTAAAGAACGCTCAAGGACTGGTGGTTTTGTGTGTCTAAATGTTACTCAGGATGACTTATGTGCATGGTTTTCACAGGTGACCGTCCCAGGTCATGTGGTGGACGTGGCGTGTGGTGTGGATCACATGGTGGCGCTGGTCAGGTCTGTCATATGAGCATCAGACTAGACTGCTGCTTTGGTTTTTGGAAGTGGATTACTGGAGCTTGCACATGGAAGGTGTGAAAAAGAATGTATTTTATGTAAAGGGGACACGAAACACAAGTAATTAACTGTTTAATTTAGATCTGTGATCTGTCCAAAACCAAGCTGAACTTTTTTTTACTTTTTATTATTTCTTATAATAAAATACATTAAAAAAAATAATAAATAAAAGGACTAGTAGGAAAAGATCCATGAATGTGAAAATTTCACTGGGAAGATCAAGTCCCTTGTGTCAAAGCAGAGAAATCCAACATCTGTTTCACTTGGCTTCATTGTACAAGTGACTCAAGTGTGTTCTGTAATAAACTTGTCTTAACATTGTTAAACATAATCGACACGCAGATGAATCGCCAACTGTGCATGGAAGCAAAGCTAATATTAAAGACGCGGTCAGGGATGTTTAGATTTCGCTTCTATTTACGTTTTTCAATGCTGGCAATAAAATATCTGTAAAAAGGTCCAGGGTGCGTAGTGCCTCCGGGGTAACAGGGTTGGAAAAAAAAAAGGCACAGAACAAGGAGGCATCTCTGCCTCTCATTAATGCTTTTACAGTACACTAAAGGAAATGGTCTAAAGTTGGTAAAGGTAATGCCAGAAAATTTCCTCCTTATAGATCTTTTACAGACACGTGACTACGTAAAAGAGAAACCTAGCAATTGATAGCTGATAATGTTTTGGATTTCACAACTTATTTGAAAGAGAAACAAGCATGTGAAAATAGATGAATAAAGGTAATAAGGATGTTAATTTGCAAATGTTTGATTTATCGTAACGTCATTACCTCAGACCGTGTATAAATATGATTCCTCCTGGATTTGCCGGCTTTTGCTAGCATCGTCATTAGCATCAGCTCATTCAGTAAATGTAAAAGAGACGATGCTAAGGAACATTGTGTTTATTCTTTATAAAATTATGTGCAAATAACTAATACTGACATTTTAAGCTTTCTAATTAATAGCCAGCTAACTGTTCTGGGGTTGAATAGCGTAAAGGGAAAAGCCAGTGCACATTACACGGTCCACAAAAACCAAGTTAGTATCAGAGGTTAGAGAGGGATTTGGGATTCTTGTTAGAAGCAAGTTAGCTTTGTAGCTCAGGTTAGCCGTGAAAAACAACACGGATGGTTTAAAGGCAATTCGGAACCACTTAGAAGCAGTTATTATTATAATGAGGCAAATATTGTCGTTAAAGATGATATAACATTGTCAGATGTAATCAGTGCTTCCGTGACTGGTTTTCTACGTGGGTTTTGGCACCGGCATCTGTTATGTAACGTCCCTTTGGTTATAGAGAAGTGGCCATTGTGGACAGACATCGTGATGTCGGGTGCAAAATAAAAATATTCTTTCTTAAACTATAGTAATAATAGTATTAAATAATGGTATTAAATATTAATTTAGAACACTAATAATTGTTTAAGAACACTACTTTGCAAGTGTGTTGCAATTTTGTGTATTTGAGTTCACGATGCTCCATTGCAGAAATAGATGCAGGATGCTGAAATACAGGGTTCTAATTCATCAGCTATAAACTAGTCTATCTACAAATCTATCTATATATAAAAATGATGTCTACAGCAATATCGCAATGCTACCGGTATGTAGCATTCTGGTCCTTGCTTTGCCTTGTTTCAAAGCAAATGTGAACAAAAATCGACAGCACTGTTAATAACGCCGGAGCCTGAAATCTCTGTATAGGACCGTCTAGCTTTTCTAAAGCGAGGGTTAACAAGTCAGTTCATATGCAGGTAAACAACTAGGCCATATGCAGGACGTTAGAGATGCAGCATGTGTAACTCGTATACTAAAACACAAAATAGCTCCATGCTGCACCGCGTGTGATGGTAGGACAATGGCAATCCATGCCAAGCTCCGTCCCATTTCCTAATGCACACACACCCAGACCTGAAGTGCACTAATGCAAATGAACACAACAACTTGACAAGAAGATCCTTTATAAATTCCCTTGTTAAAGAGGCATAATAGATGCTTTCGTGTAACAAACTTTAAGCTCATCAGGACAGCCGAGTGCACTGGATCATGCGATCAATGCAATCCTGATAGAGTGCGAGTGAATTAATGAGAAACAAACCAGCAGGACACAAATCTCGCAGTTGGCTGGCACACCTTAATTTCTATAGCAACTCCGGACTCCATGGAAATGAATTCTCAAAGGCTCAAGCAGGCAATCCATCACAGAAACACTACAAGCTGCAAAAATACTGTTTTCATTTCTTTAATGGTCAGAGAAGAAATAGGTCACCCTTTAATTTTTAACACTGATAAATACATGGTTTCTGCTAATCAGATCTTACAGGAAAAAAAGAAAAAGCCTGTGGGGGGGAAAAAAAACAAAAACGTCCATTCGTGCATTAAGACCAACAAATGTAACCCTTTTAAAAAGAGATTCCTTCCAAGGAGCAATTATTCTTCCCCGCTTTTTTTTTTATTATTATTATTCACATCAGTAAGAATATAATAAGATCTTTAGGAAAGATCTTAAATAAAGTGCAGACTGGGGTGAGAGAGTTGAAGGCCTAAACTAACGCCAGTGTCCTTTAACACTTAAACCCCAACTAACATTCAATAAAGGACTGTAATTCCTTACGGCTTGTCGTTCGAAAAAATGCTGAACGGTAAAAACTTGGTAAAGAAGCTAGAGTATTGCGTGCCATTTCTTTTGTCATGGTTATAAAACACAAGATGGCTTCACACGTGAAAAGGGGGAAGAAAATGTCCAAAACTAAATAGTGTACAGTAAATTGCACAATCCATTGCTCTAGTTTTTCAGTTGAAATTGAGAATGAAGAAGTGTGATAGTGACTAATATAGTGAGATAGCGACTTAAACCCCACCTCTGTTTTGGAAAAGTACAAGAGCTATGTCAGCCATGACGCCTTTGATTCCAATCTGATAAATCTCTGCCGCAACTCAGAGCTGGAGCACAGAAACCCATTGATTGTAGTTTGGATTCAAGAACAACAACAACGTATTCATCACCCTTCAGGTGAAATAGGGGCAAATGAAAAACAAAAAATGGTTTCACAAACAAATGGGGAGAAAAAATGTGTGTTTTTCCATAAATTGAACACAATCGATTCATATCACTATTTAAAACAATCGGCTTTTGAATTGCACTCAAAAACAACAAGGAAAACACACTAGAGGAGTCAGTTTAGGCCTAAAGTGACTTGGCACAGTACGAGATCAGGGAGGAGCAATGAAACAGATGTTTACACCAAAACGTTGGCGAAGTACATTCTTGGCCTTCTATTAAAGAAGACTGATTACTAATACATCATGGTTATTTGCGATGAATAAAGAATTATCGTGGTGTGGGGGAGTGTATATATTGGGGGGCGGCGATGGGGCCCTTATCAGTTAAGCCTTATCATGGTGAAATACGTCTGAAGGGGGAGATAAGGCGGGGGGAGGAGAAAAATCGAACACTGCAGTCAAACTAGCTAAAGGGTCCCTGTAGAAAAGGATGCGCTTTGGGGCAGGGGCAGGAGGCTGGTGGACAGGTATTGGCACGATCAGTCTAATCAAAGTGGGAGAGTGCAACTAAAGCAACCCAGCTGTCTGTCTCTCTCTCTCTCTCTCACATTCTCAAAAACATTCTCTCTCACACACACCTTTCATTCTCACCCCGGCTCCCGTTACCACAACGACACCCCACCCCCCTTACCATCCCATCCCATCCCCTCCCCTCCCCTCCCTTCCCGACAGCAGTCCTCAAAAAGCTCTTGGCACTTTTGAAAATGATAATCTAGCAGGGACTCGGAGAGGCTCGTGTCCGATCTCACTGTCCTGTGCTCTCGTTGGTCCTCAAGGCTCCGATCACACTCTGGATGTTCTCCTCTGGAACCTGCAGTAAATCAAGATGCTGATTTTAGACATTCTGTTTTCAAAGAATTGTGGTATTTGGGGTTTTATGTTTGTTTGATTGGTTGGGTGAGGTGTGAACCCTTATTTATTTCCAGTTCAGTCATCTGCCTCGGGTGGTGGTGGCTCAAACGGTTAAGGCTCTGAGATACTGATTGGAATGTTGGGGGTTCGTGCCCCAGCGCCACCAAGCTGCCTCTGTTGAGCCCTTGACGAAGACCCCTAACCCTATCTGCTTCAGGGGCGCTATATCCTGGCCGACGCAAAGAAATCATTTCACTGTACTGTAAGGTACATGTGACAAATAATGGAATCTTAATCTTTTCTCATTCAGATGACCGATACCAGCTAGGGACGGTGTGAAGGGTGATACGTGGCTAACATCGGCCTTGCTGACTTGCTGAGTCACAATATACCGTAATACACACTCGGTGGAAAGTGCTGTCACATAAAAACACTTACCAGAGCATGGTCAAACTTGAAGGTGCTGATGTAGTAGGCTGGAATGTCAGCTGTTGCCAAAGGTTCAGATATTTGGGCCACAATCCCACATTCGTCTGATGAAGACAAAAACAAATTGTACGGTTCACAAAACCTGCTTTATATTTAGTCAGGGTTGCTCAGCAGGTCACAGTAACTGGGGCTTTAACTGAGTTATTGAAAGGGTTTGCACAGCCGTGTTTAAAACTCACCGAATCCTAAAGGCTGTCCGCCAATGCGAACCATTTTCCAAAGCTCTCCTGAAGCGCTGGTAAATAGGACGTTGTTGGGGAACCTAGCAAAACAGACTCAAGTCAACACCAGACACTGTTGCGAGGAAGTGGTTTCATCATTTGGATAAAAAAAGAAAAATTATTAATCAAACCAATTACAGTTTTGGAAGATCGTGACTTGACCAAAGACTAGCGCAAGTTTCCACATTTCAGTGTAATCAATCAAACCTGTCTCTAGTGACTACACACACACACACACCTGCCCACCTGTGCTATGAGTAATGGAGATGAGAGACGTGTCTAACCTTCGAGTAGTCTGCTCGTCCATAACCAGGGAGATGTAGCCCTCAATCAGGGAGAAGGAGAAGAAGCGGATGTGTCCTGAATCCTCATTCTGTGCTCCTGCCTCCTTCCCTCTGTCACAAATACAAGCAGACCAGGAAATCTCAGTATTATGCAACAGACATACAGTCTGAAGTGCAGCCTGCTTTTATTCTCTCTCTCTCTTTTTTTTTTTTTTTTTAACCGCAGTGCAGTGAGGTCAAGAGTTCAACAAAATACTGAAATAAGACACTCTGCTGAGTGCTTCTCTCTAATAAGTGCAGTAATGTAATTACAGGCTGTCTTTGAAGCCGAGTGCTTGTATGTCAGTCAACAGGACTGACAAGGGATTACAGTCTGAAATTAATTTGACAGTGACTCTTTTGTTGCACTGGCAGTGTAATCAAACATGCTGGATTTGAAATCACACACTGACAATGCGGTCAAAGTGCAGAATGACAGATTTAAGTTGATTTATGACTTTTTTGGGCCATATTGGGATTATAGCCATTTGCTTACACGCTGCAATATGAAAAAGAGTGGAGACATGCGAATGCCAAAGTAATTTCATTTTTTTACATAGATATTTCTAAAATCAGCATGCATACAGTGAGGTAGGGTTTTTATTTATTTTTTCCTTCAGAGCACTGTAGGTCTATCAGTGTTGTTCTCCTATCAGGCTAGCAGATGGCTCACAGAGTCAGCCATATGTGAGAGAAAGCGAGGCTCTTACCCTCCTGAGTAGAACATGACATCCATGAGCAGGGTGGCCACAGAGGGCAGCGTGTCTGGGTCCAGACTTGTCACGCAGAACATATTACTGGGACTGGAGAGAGGGTGGATGATGGGTCGAGGGACTAAGGCAGAGAGAAAGAGAGAGACAAAGACAGATGCATGTAAAGTTTAATCAGAGAGCCATGATAGGGTTGTTGGCACCACAAACGTCACCACTTTCATCTCCGTGCATATAAAGAACTTCTCACCGAGTTTGGGCTTGACGAAACCATTGGTGACTCCGGAGCAGTTGGCGGCTACCGTCTCTCCATTGACCACCCTGAGGAGGGTGAACTCGGAAGACAGCGTGTGCATGACCATAGGGAGATCCCTCTCTCGGACCTGGACGCGGAAAACCAGGACGCAAGGGAGATATGGTTTAGACTGGATTGACATGTTATTTATTGTAATTTGCTGTAATAAAACCACAGAAGCAAAAGGTCTAGCTGTTGGAAGTCCATGTTCTGCACATCGTATTTGTTGCATGTTAAAATATTTTTAAAATTTATTTCCATGTTTGTTTACTCTTAATTCTGCCAACAAAAAAAAAAACCTGCCAAAAACACTCTTTCGTTCAGCTTCAGTAACAACTTTATCCTGGTTTATCACGATCACCAAACTACTTACCATCATGTTTTTGATCGGAGGAAGCCAAAAAACCCAAAACTATTCATGCAAAACTCTCCCTGGAGCTGGTGAGGCAATGCATACTTCATGTAGATCTTGCATGCAGGCTTTTCCGTTTCGCACAAATAGCAGGTGGACGGAAGTAGACTTTCTGTACGACGCCACCAAGTGCTGTGAGAAACTTCCCAAGTTTGTAAGCTTGCTGAAATGTTTACCCTCACAAACTTTAGTGAAGTACAGTCCATGGCCCCCGAATTTCGTCCTGAGCTCGAGTTACTTTTTTCCCCCGGGGCACACCTGAACATTTGAAGTTCACTTGGTCCTACTGTTATCTCATGACCTTACAATGAGAAGCCCAAAGCATTGATCACTAAACAACAGCTTACAAGTATCTGTGGGTTGTCCACAGGTTCTCTGGTTTCCAACACCCTAGTGTACAAGATGCCTGAACCGGATACACGTTGTATCGTAAGTGATCGAATCAACAATGGCTAAATTTCTTAATAAAATTACTGCAAAAAAAAAACAAAACACAGTTGTGTAGGCCATCATCTACACAGGAGTTTTCATCCATGGTGTTTTCTGCTGCAAATGACATCAAGATTATCAAAATGGCAAATGAACTGAATTCATCTTACAAACCTCATGCTGCGTCCAGAAATCAACTGTATTTTAAGCCAGTGTATGCAGGAATGCATGCAGGATTTTCTTTGTAGAAACTATTAAATGTGAGCTGCCTGTCTGAACAAAGCCTCAGTTGTGCATCTTAGCTCATCGGAAAAACAGCTGGTGATTTAAATCAGCTGTATAGGATTTCTGCAGCGCAAAAGAGCACTCTGGCCTGGGATTGAGGAACATTAAGGTAGCCAAGATGAAGGAAATGTTAATGTGGCGAAGAATGAACTTTGCTAAAGGTCCTTCACTGTTTACTGCAAAACACGTTATATCACACATTTACACTGTACACTCGTCTACTTAAAATAAATACATCTTTACTGAGACAGGAAGTTGAGTTTAGATTGATGATTACATTACTACCAAAATGCAAAAAATAATAACCACCCCAAAAAGCAGAATTACTTGGCATGAAAAAAGGTACTCAGTATTATTACACTATGCTTAAGGGATCAGTTACACTGCTTTGAAGCAATTGTTAGGTTCTTTGCTACATTTCTGCCAGCGTGCCTGTAATCTGAGTCTGAGCTGTCAATTTAGTCATCACCTTCATATCAAGCGTTCCGAGAAGTTACTTAACTCGACTGTGCAGTGAATTTCCAGTGAACAGCATCCCTGTTAAGAAAAAAAAAAAAAAGCAAGTGCCTACTTACTAGGCCTGTGTAACTGAGGAACTCGCACGCATTTGCATTTCAAACGGCCAAAACTCCCAAATACATTACAGAGCGGGGAGGGGGGGAAAAAAACCCACAAGGATGTCTTGAGCAAACAGTTGGGCTGAAATTTAAACACGTCCTACAGAGCTCATGCTAAACAAGACTCAGTAGGCAGGGGGGACACTGTTTCAAGGGCAACCAGTGTGGATCTCCTTTCTGTACAGGCGTTGTTTTTTTTTTTTTCAGCAGACGAAAAGAAAAAAAAAAAAAGCAATACAATATCCCTGATGGCTACATCTGACTATCATTAACGTATGAAAAGCAAATATTTCCAACAGAGAAAAATAGCCTGAATTTTTTTTGTTTCTCCCCCTTTATGAAATACAGATCTTCACAGGAGACATTACAGTTCCACAAGCAATAGGAAACTAGGCCATGCCTGGGCTGCAGAATGATTTTTTTTTTTTTGGTTGAAAAGTGAGAAGAAACAAGAGAAACATGTGCGTCAGTTTTGTCTCATTGAGTTAGATAAAGGGGTTCACTGTGGCCCAGCACCCAAAGCTAGGACAGCCCCTGCTATTTATAAAACACACATATACCAGGGTGAGGAGAAGGAGGAGGAGAAGCAAAGGGGATCTGCTCCGGCCCAAGTCGGAGATGTGGATCAACAACTCCCCCAAACCCTTTTTAACAACCTTTCACATCCCGAAGGGAAAAAAAAAAAATGAACAGCCAGAGCCAGGAGAACGTTTCGGTGAATTCCAACAAGAGGCCGTGCTGATCCTCTTTACATAACCACCTCCAGATTACCATCGGCTTCACCTTTTTTATTTTCATAAACAGGTCCTGGAGAGCGTGCGGGCCGTGGGGGAGGGGGGTATAGAAAGCGAGAGAGAGAGAGAGAGAGAAAATTTAGCTGATAAGTGTGTGTGTGTATGCAGGGAAAGGAGATTCACACAGTCGCTACACACAAAGAGAAAAATGTGCTGAGACGACAAGCACGAGCAGTTGTCATAGTAGACAAGTCTGGGCGTCTTGCTTTTTCTATTCTCCTAACTCAATGGCCAGTTTCCCCCTCAACAACAATACAATACATTCAGGCTGAGACAGCATATTTTCCGCATGTTATATGCTCGAATTACAGATTTTGTATGCACGGCACGAAAAGGCTGATTGTTTTTTTGTCGGAAAACAGTAAGGCATTGAGAATAATACATCTTGGGACGTGCCATGTCTCAAACAGCGCACTAGGATTTCAGACACACGCTCCTATGCATTAATCTGACGGAATCTGGACGCGTCTGCTTCATGTCGGAATGAGCGCTCTGGTCATGACGCTTGGTGGACAGTACTTGTGGAGATTTCTTACGAAAATTTCCGAGGTGCATGCTGTCAAATTAATGTACTCTCTCATGATGTCCTGATGTAGGATTTAACGTATACCGGACATACCGATCATGACAGTCTAGAAAGTGATGCTTTTAAAGCCGTCATATTACACGTCCCTCAAAGTACAGTGCGAACATTGCAAGCGTTCTACGGCTCCTTTGGTCACGTGTGGGTGTGTCTAGTGAAGCCTTGAGGCATGTTAACAACAGATTAATGAACACCGCAGGGGGTTGCTTCACTGCGGACTCAAACAAGGAGCAAAAGTTTTAAAGCGGACGTTTTAAATGACTTCTTTTACAACCCTACAGAAATGAGGCACACTGCTATTTGAGACGCAATAACTTGTTTTCTGACCAAAGTCAGACCTTTAAATTCCTGGGTATTTACTCAAATATATTTGTCTTAAATGAGGCAGAATGTTAAAAGTCAGCAGTTCTGCAGCCCTCCAGGACTGAAACCCCTGACCCGAACAATCCCATATTCTAGACGAAATGTTTCAGCTACTCCGATCAAAACGCTGACCTGTACAATGAAGCACCTCTTTGCGTTCCCCTGTGTGCCTTTCAGCCCAGACTCGATGTCTATTCTAGTGTGAAATGCACTGTGCAAGCAAAACTATTAACAGTGAGAATATACAGGGCTGCGTGTAAAACATGCAAGTAATTCCACAGAGTCAAATTTGAGCGTGCATTAACTAAAAGTTTGAAAAACATTCAACATGTACATTAAAAAAAAAAAATCACTTTTTTTTTTCTTCAGTGTATTCAGTATCTACAGGGTAGATATTATTGCCTTTGCGATTATACCACAGCACTGTTAAATTCTTTAAATCTTATTGGTCACAAAGTGTTGAATCTTTTTCCTCTAACAGCAGACCTACGTGGTCATTTCCATAGTAATGACTTACAGCGGGAGCGTTGGAAATATGGTGATGTTTCCTGTGATGAGACAGTCACTTACTGTATTTAATGTTTATGGAGGCACTTTCAAAGTTCTAACTGGTAACACGTCAAGCTAAATGTCTTTGTCTTATTAAATTCTAGAAAAAAGAAATAAAGCGCAAATTACAATTTATAGCTGTAATACTTAAAGTGAAATGGTCTCGCAGACATTCCACAAGATTAAGAGGTTTTTCACATTAGTCCCGATTGATTTGTACCGTGCCCAGAACGATTATCGATTTATTCGGCATTCTCAGGTACACTTGCGCATTAACACTCGGTATGCACTATGAGGGTGCACCTAACTGTTTTGTGAGCCTCCATTAAAACACAAGAGAAGAAGAGGACAAAAAAAGTTAGTTTTCGCTAACTGCTGATATTAATGTCTAAAACTACTGATATTTCGAGAAAAAAAAAAAAAAAAACGTTAAGAGCAACGCTCTCGTGAGCCTTCCTACTTTATTAGCTATGGCTGTGTAGGAGGTCAGAGGACGAGACTGGCACATGCTTAAGCACACAGAGATTTTGAGGAGACAGACAGCCCTAATGACATTGCTACTAAAAGAATGATCCTGGGGCCCTAATGTGAAAACACCCTAAATGTTACTAGAAACTGATCACATCTTGTTTTTACACAATATAGGGGTTCTCATTTGGAAAATTGCTGTGGTATGAGAAAAATAAAACACTTATTACAGAGTTGATAATATTAACAGTACTACAATGCCCCTAAAGGCACAAATAAATATGGGAAAAATTTTCTTTTAAAAGATTTAATTTAATTGAGGGTGATGCATATAACGTCTGGGTCTTTTAAACTACAGTGGAACCTTGGATTACGAGCATAATTCGTTCCGGAAGTGGGCTCGTATTCCAAAACACTCGTAAATCAGATTTAACTTTCACATAAGAAATTATGGAAACCTAAATTATTCGTTCCACAGCCCAAAAAAATAAATACATAAAAATAATTAATACAAAATAGAAAATAAAATTAAAACAAATTAACCTGCACTTTACCTTTAAAAAAAAAAAGTAAAAATAAATCCTGACAGATAAATGTTTCCATTTATGCGCGCAGACGCTGTATGTGTGTGTGTGTGTGAAGTAAGAGGAGGAATCTGCCCCTCCCGTCTCCCCCTTCTCATCTTACACAGTAAACCTTGCTCCTCACTTATTTGAATTTCACACAAACACACATTAACGGAAAGACTGTTTTGTCTGAAAAATTAGCAAGGAATATCACTAATGATACTCGCGTGAGCGCATACTAACGGAATCACTGCTATACAGTAAAACAAACAAACAAATTAACCTGCACTTTACCTTTAAAAAGAATCACGACAGAGCAGTGTTTCTATGTAGAGCAGAGAGTGTGTGCGTGTGTGTGTCTGAAGCCGAAAGGGGGTGGGGGGTGTAAAGGCGAGTGTGTGTGATGGGGCATGATGTCAAATTACGTGCGCGCGCGCACATAACGACAGGCTGAAACGGAGAGGGAGAAAATGAATTTTTAACCTCTCTAATGAGACTTTCTTTTGCTTTACACGCGCGCTGTACACGTGTGTTATAAAAAAACAGTACACGTGCGCGGTAAACATGCGCTTACAAACACAAAATAAAATATGTTTTGCGCGCACACACGTGGTCACAGTGTTACAGTAAACAGTACACGCGTGCACAGATGTTGATTATACCAGTAAGAGACGAGCACTAAGACCCAGCAGGGGAGACGAT
>JAOTRS010000030.1:10941731-10955560 GCA_028565755.1 Dinotopterus cunningtoni
ACTGTTCAAAGGAGATTATTGCATATTTAAGACGCCTTCATTGTTATGTTTTATATATTGTTTTATATATAAATATATATATATATATATATAGAATGTTTTTAAATGCAGAGATGTCAACCATCTTTGTAAAATTGTTAATGCTTCAAAGGTAAACACTTTTTAACAAACAGTTCTGGTAAAATAGTTCAGAATTTTAACTTGAGCAATACTAAATACTATGATGCATACTGAAAACAGTTGGTCTTATGATATACAATGTTTTCTGGTTGCCATGCCTACACACAGCTTGATTATTTAAAACACATGGAGGCATGCTGTTACAGGAAAATAATCAACAACCAAGTGTAGTTCTTTTATATGGCAGTTAGCATCTCCTGAAACTGTTGTTGCCAAGGCAGCGCTAACACTAACACCTTAGCTAGATGAACAATATTAATAATGAAACATCATCCAGCATAAACAGACCATTTAGCAGACTGGCTGGAGTAGTAGTGTGTGGCATGGTCTGCACTGCTTTGATGGCGTCCCACTACAGAGCCAGGGCTGGATACTTAATTCAACCCAAATGCGGAATGGACAGCTAGAAGACAGAGAGGATATTCACTAAATTTTGGCCCAAAAAGTGAATTAGATTAAAAATTGCTGACTAATCCTTTAACACACAGTCACTTACTTCACCACCAGCATATCTCTCTCTCTTCATTGGACAAAAAGCACCGGACAAACATCTCCTACTATCAAAGACTACAGAAATTTCTTAGAATTATCATATTATTACGAAGGGTGTTCAAGTCAAAACGGGACTACACTATTGCACCTATTCTAGGGGTTTACTAGTGCTTGGATACCATCTAGAGATTTTTTTTTTATTTCCCAGTACGCTGAAACCATGATCAGCCTGCTTGCTTCAAGTCTAAAATGCTGGCCTTCCAGGAACTCCTTTAATGACCCAAAAAGGTAGAAATGGCTTGGACCGAGATCAGGACTGCATGGTAAACTGTGGCAATAACTTCCAGCCGAGTTCCTGTAACGTGCAAGTTGTTGTTTCTTAATGACAGTGTGTACAGTTTCCACAGACAGATGCGTCTCTTCGACAAGTTAGGGACAAGTCGCTTTTCACGGATCAGATGTTCCGCTTGCTTAACATTAACGAAAACAACTGCAGTAGGCTCTGCAGAATCGTCAGCCACAGACGTACAGACTTCTTTAAAAAGTTTGCAACATTTAAACATTTTACTCATCACTATACTGTACGTCAAATTGGTTTCATGTCATCCATGACACGTCCCGGTTTGACTTGAACGCCCCTCATATTATACCATTACTGTAATAAACCTGTGATCTATCCTGTCACTGGCACTAGTGTCGTCTAAAACCGATGAACTGTCGAAAATGAATCATGCTACTACTGGAGATTGTTCTAGAATCGCAGAAGTCGCTTGATAACACGGTGCATTTTAGTGATGATATCACGATATATCGTAGCACTGATGATCGGCACAGGAAAAAAAAAACGATGGATGGAAGGTGCACCTCTATATCTATTTTTTCCCTTCCTTCTTTTCTTCACTGCAGTTGTTTACAGCTTTTCTGCAGCGCTGCAGCACGAAGGGGAATAACACAGAACCTGGTCTTTAGGAGGATTATTATTATTATTAATAATAAAGAACTAATAAAATGAGGTTGACACAATAAGGATAAAAAATATATAAAAATGTGTATCAGTGCTATGCTGGTGTTTTTTTTTTAACAGGGGGGGAAACATATATACACACACACAAATACATTATATACAGAAATTATATATATACACACACACATCCCTTTAACATGGACCTTCATTAATATAAAACAGACAGAGGAGGATATGAAAACAAAAAAACAGGTTAATCCAGGAGCAGTGCGCCTTCTATTTTTATCCCCTCAGGTTTTAGAATGAATTCATTAACAATCTATTATAATGAGGAAGAAGTTGTGTCGAAATTGTTTCACTCACACACACATACACACATACAGAGACACAGCTAACTGGCCTGCTCAGGATGCGTTTATATTAACACTCTCCATGTTTTTGCTTTGTGACATTCATTTCGACGACACACACACACACACACACTCACAATGAGGTACTTACCTTGTTTTCGACGGCAGGAAAGCGAGCTTAATTAATCCGTGAGTGCAAATCTGGATGCCTTCTTTCGCTATACTGGCTACTTTCAGGCTGTGCTCTAAAATGTGCAGCTCCATCTTTTGCGTCTTCTCATTTGGAGCTACACGACCAGTCTATTCCCCTGCCTGAGTCTGTCTCGACATGTAGATATAGATTTATATAGAGAGGTATATTGGGGAAAAAAAAGGAGAAGAAAACAAACAAACAAATAAATAAATAAATAAATGTACTAGAGCCGCAAGCCAAATGGACCGGGTTTAATAAGAACCTTTAAACGGAGCGGAAAGGAGGGTGGAGAGGAAAAGAAAAGGAGGAAAAGTTGTGCACTGAAAGGAGGAAAGAATAGAACGCGAGCGAGAAAGACACAAGCAAAGGTGAAATAAAAAAAGGCAAAGCGCAACGAGGTTAAAAAGAAAACGGGAAAGGGAGAAAAGAGAGGAGTGTGCGCCTCCCCCCGTGTTTCCACTCCGGCGGGGATTGGAACAGTCCGGCAGCTGGCTGCTGCGCTCAAACAAACAACCTGTCACTCAAACGCCAGAGGGGGGCGTGGTCATGGTCACAGGGATAACGCGAGCTGCATGAGGGGAATCGTAGTTTAGCTCTCGTGCTAACGTTTAACAGACAAATATGTCCCGTATGTCCAAAAGCACCTGACTTTAAACAATCTCACAAGATTTACTTATATACTAATGAATTTATTTATTAAGCTCCTGCGTTAGCTATTTATTTATTTATTTATTTATCTGGTCCAGTCTCCTCCCGCTTAAAAGAGCTAATTGAGGCAGTAAGTATTGTGGAAGGCCATTGGGGTCATAATAATTTGCATCAGCCTTTGAAATGTTAAAATACACCATCGATTTTGAAATGTAATCACTGTTGAATTGTTAGATTTGAAATTTAAATGCTTACACATTTATTAAATAAAATAAATTTTATTTAAATGTATTTATTTTTCATTCATTCATTCATTCATATACTATACTTATACCTATATAAATGTATATCCTGTATACAGAATACCAGGGGGCCTGGAGCCTATCACAGGAGCTCTCACTTTACCTTGTGTATACAGACTATATGTAAGATATACAGTGTGCAATCACATCTATAACCTGTCTTTGTGTTACTGTCCCTATTGCAGTTGGATATATGATCTATCTATCTATCTATCTATCTATCTATCTATCTATCTATCTATCTAATATGTTTGCATTAAATGGTGACAGGACACGTTGAGACATGTTGTGACATGTTTTCCAAGAACCGCACACTTTATTCCTCTTACACGACAAGGTAAAGAGATGAGCTGGCGGTGATGCAACCTACAAAACTCCAGCTAAAGATGCTGAGATGTACGGAGAGGAAGCGTGTCGAGAAGCAAGAGTGTGTGTGTGGAAGTGCGGGATAAAGCAGACGTAAAGTTCAAGACACAAAACAAGTCAAGTCAAGACAAGATCAGGGAAGGAAGCATTAGAGGTTTTTAAGGAAGGCTGGTCTGGATAAAGGCCTGGAAGATGAGGGAGAATGAGACATACAGTGGGCCATAATGTAACATACTGATTTCTAACCAGCGTTAAACAACAAAGAAAAAAAAAAGAAGTTTGTGACAACTGCAATTTTCTAGGCAATAAACAATGACCCCATTTTTATTGTCATGGTTGTTTATTCTTATATTTAATGTTGAGGAAATAAGCAATCCCCTGTTGTAAGTGTAGACATTGTAATTCTCATATCATCACCCAAATGAGGATGATTTCCCAAGGTTTCTTTCTATTGCCATATAAAGGAGTTTTTTCCTTGCCACCGTCACACTCGGCTTGCTCATCAGAGACAATCTGATCATTTTGATTAATACATATTTTCTGACACATTTAATACCCATTTCAATAATTTCCTTTTGATTCTAAAAAGCTGCTTTGTGTAAATGACCTTTGTTAAAAGCAGTATACAAATAAATTTGTTCAATTTTTGGTCAGTTTGAAAGAGCATCTTCAGAACAAGGTAATTTATAGAAATTAAAGGGTCTGTTACGGACAGCTTGGTGTCGGTTCCTACATCACTCCTTCAGAAATCTAGTTGAATCCATGCCACGATGGGTAAGGACTGATTTAACAGCAAAAGAAAGATCTACAGTATTAGGTGGGTGGTCGTAATGTGCAAGTTCTTTGAAACCAAACTTTACTGTCTATGAGAAAAACATACATGATATCCAACATTGCTGTCTTAATTCCACACAGCACTGGGGAATTTTTGACCCCCCTGTCACCGTATTAAAAAGATAGGCAGCAGTTTAATAATTCACAAGCTGTGTCAGGCCAGTGATCAGGCTTTTCGCCACACAGGGTCATAAACACAGGCCGTCTTTGTGTGCAGCAGTGATAAGATCCTGAGACTAATTTGATCTCCCAAACAAGCTAAATCATGCATCGGATCAGGTCAAAGGACAGCCGTCCATTTAGCTCGAAAATACTATCACAGTATCTGCTGATGGGATTTCAGGCCTTCACATTCACTGATGTTACATAACATGCAGCAAGTAGCTGATGCTATTTAGGTTTGTATGCTTGGCATGTTGTACCTGGAAAGAGCCAACAGTTAACTTGAATTTATTCTGAGGAGTCATAAATAGATTAAAGGAGTGGGCTTCTCACTATGATAATGATACTCGAGTACTGAGAAGAGGCTACTGAAGAGGGTGGGTGCAGGGGATTTAGATTTTCTATTCAGAAAACTCATACCTCTGTGCTCTTTTTAAAAAGCAGAAATAAACAAGATTAAGCAACACATGCTTTATAGGTGTTTATTAACAGGGAGAATATTGAGCAACACTATTACCACCTAATAACTGAGCTAAAGCAAAGTTTAATCATTGGTGTATCATTTTAAAATCCTGCTTATTGATCTGGTGAGCTTTGAAGAGTAACTTGCAGTGAGATCCAGACATTCCTGGCAGTGAAACAAGTACAAAATTCTATTACATTCCACATTTCTTGAACTTGCAACACTGGAGACAGAATGAGCACAAATCATCAGACTGTAAAACTTGAGACCTTTCACTTGGTACAAAACAGTGCAAAATAAAAGCAAAAGGACAACATTTGAGAGTTTATTTATTTATTTCTGTATTTGAGTGAGAGAAGGGTAAAACCCCCAAATTTCTAAAAAAGTAGAGCAGACTTTAAATCCAACTATTCCAGCATAAAATAACTTCATTAATAGTGACCTTTGGACACAGAACCAGTTACAGATCTAGAGTTGAGCCAGGGCAAAAATCAGTACCACCACTAAATCTCACAATTCTTTAAAAAAAAAAAAAAAAAAATACTATTCCTGATGGATAGGTTCGTAACAATTTTAATACTGGCCTCAGATTCCATCGAGGAAAGCAATGGCTTGTTCATAATTCATTCTTCACATGCTCAAACCACAGATATACTGCACCAGCCCTGACCCCAGTCACAGCCCCCACCCTTTTTTCATTTAAACTTCATTGCTTAGCACTTTTGATTTTGTATGAAATACAACAGACTGCAGCATCTGAAACACCAGCATTTTCAGTCAAACAGGCTTTTAGTTGAGGGGAGAAGGAAAGGAGTACTACAAGCTGTGCTCCCCAAAGAGAATCCTTTAATCTGCGTTCCATGACCCGTGGGAAATGCCGAGAGTCAAGTCTCTGCTTGGCAGTAAGGCTCCCAATTTTAATGCAGTTAGAGTGCTCAATGTATTCCTATCATACAAGTGATGCATGAAGGCCTCGTCCTTTATGAGCTGTGACGCTTTGAATAAACAAAGAGAAAACAGGTTTTTTTTTTTTTTTTTTAAATCACATGTCTAGCACTCTCGTTCAGCAGCCTGAAGCTTTACATATTAAAGAGCTCAACAGGTAAGCTGAAATACATCTAAGAGATGGTACATGTTCACCTTGCATCATGACAAACTTCTTAATGAAACAAATCTGAGAAACAAGGTAGGGCGGTATTACAATATTCCCCCCACAGGGCCAGGTGTTGTGACACCATAAAATGACATGGTGCAGCAAAAAAAAAAAAAAACGACTAAGCTGCATGGTTGACAAATGAGAGTTTACACAACCCGAGGGAGCTAAATTTGCTTTAACAAGGCGATACATGCAAGTAGGGTTGCAACTAACGATTAAAAAAAGGAACTAAAATCTTTAGAACATGAACAAACATGTTGCGCCTTGAGCTGTTATAATGGATTTATAAAAAAAAAAGAAAAAAAAGATTTTATTTATATATATATATACATACACACACACACACACACTTTACATCTGCCAAATACAGACTTTTTAAAAAAAAATAGTGCCACCTGCTAGAACAATAGTTTATTCATATATAAAAACACGATACAAATCAGAAAATTTAACAGGATTTGTTTGAATGTAAGAACTTGTTCTCTACACTACACTGCAGATGCACACACTTGTGTTTCAGGTGCTGGATCATTGCCGTGGTGCTCCTGTGCCATGCCATGTCGCTTTTGCATATTTTGCAGTCAACACAATTCTGTTTATTTAGAGCAAAATACTCCCACACCATGGACAACTTGGGTCACATGGATTTCTCTGCCATGTCTTTCCTTTACCTCCAGTTTTTTTTTTTTTATTTGCTCCGCCCTGTTTATGAGGCGCTGAACTCTGCTAGCATCAGTGCGCTAGAGAGACCCAGTGTGTTTATTCCGCGCTCAACTTAAGTTTTTTTTAAATAATCAAATGTCTCCGCATCGCACAATGAATCGATTATGAAATTCGTTGCCTACTCTTTTAAGTAATCGATTATGTCGATTCGATGTTGCAGCCCTACATGCAAGGATTGTTTTAGAATTGCATCACTAAGAAAAACAAAACCCACACGTCACTTTCATTGGGAGTGAGCATCAGACCGCCACGCTGACCTCTTTTATACATCATACTTTCAGGTTGATCTGTTGGATAGAGGGAAGAAAAAAAAAGAAAAAAAAAAATTACAAACGCACTTCATTCAAGGAAGACTACAATAGAAAACTGAAATGTTGCCCAGCGGACAGCAGGTCTCTCACTGAAGTACAAAGACCAGCAAAAACTAACGCAGGGCGCTGATGTGGGATCACGGCGTTAAGGATCGCCAGTGGTGCTACATGGCTGACCCCCTTTGAATGTGATCCGTCTGTTGCCTTCTCTCATGATCTCACCTTCACTTTGGAGAATCCCACAGACTGGACAGGATGAAACCTGTTCACAACCTATCCAAAGAAATAAATTTTAAATCTATGTTCAGAAAAGCAAAACAGCTGCACTTTGTTATTGTAAAAACATGTTCCCAGCAGACCACATCAGTTATCCTGAAGCAATCCACCGGGATGGGATATTCTTTACGGTCATGTCCACAGCAAATCGGGAACATCGTCTCCCGATAGCTTTGGTATATGACCGAGGGGAAGAAAGGGGGGGGGGGGGGGTGTTTTGGGTGAAGCAGTTACCTGATTTGTTTTCTGGCTCATGTTTATTATCCAGGCCTCTCAGGGATTGACCTGCAAATGATAAAATTACATCAGCTGAACAAATCCTTCACAGGGGTTAGAGCTGTGGTTGAAGCCTGACACAGCATACCACGAGTGCTCATATGCAAGTGCTGACTAAAGCATGACTGCGCATCCTTAAAATCAACAGCCAAAAAAAACAAACAAAACAAAAAAAAAAAACCATGAAGCTGCACAAAAGTGACAAATGAGCATTGTTACAGAATAATTGTTCAGAACTGTTGCTAAAATTTTGCCACCTATATGTTCATCAAGCACGTTATGAAACATCCAGGACTAAACTCTGGTTAGTGTTCTACCATAGCACAAAGTAATTTAAAGTAACATTTTTGATGCTCATCTACCCCCTAGGGGCTCCAATTCCTGAAAGCACTTGATAAAATAAATAAACTTAGCGTGACATGTCTCGGCACCAACCAGGACCCAACATGCGAAGGTTGTAAAGTCCATGGTGGAAGGTATTCGAGTTGTTCTTGCACTGGCATTTGAACAATCCAGTCAGACATACAACTGGATGCAGATACCACAGTGCTGGAAATAAATGCATACAGGGATGACACTCACCGGTGCTGGGACAAGTGCGCCCTCAGGTGGACACCACAGCTGCAACAGCAAGCAAAATGTGTAAAAAGCAAGCAAACCAGCAACTTTATTCCATTTATTCACCATCAACTACATACTAAACATAAAAATGGCAATCCAATCAAACTACATAATGGTCATAATAATGAAAAAAAAAAAAAGTAAATTAAAAGGTCCTTACACCCTAGAGGTAATTTTATGAAGCGATACCCTTGATGGGAAACTGCGGCACGCCTCACATTTTTCACCTTTTCAAACCATTCATTCATGTTGTTCCTGGTGTGTAAAGACCCATAGGTTTTAACTGTACTGATCATTAATTGATGCAGCCTAAAGTATGTGAAGGCACTAAATCAAACTAGAGAAGAAAATGTGAAGCAAGAAAAACAACTCCAACATTAGGGGGTTAAACAGACTGTCTGCATTCATGCTTATGTTACAAGCTTGAAAGTTTGTCCTGCAGCGTTTGCCCACAGCATTAATGGCAGTAACACTATGGGTAAAGCTAATACTACAGAGTTCATCTCCGAGGCATTTCCAACGACAAGGCTCTACTGAGAGGGGCCAGTCGGGATAGACCTCGAATAAAATTGGCAGATGGGGAAAGATTTGGGAAAGTGTAGTTACCATGTACAGATCAGTACTGCACAAGCATCCTCACGAAGGCCACAAGCTTGCATCATGTCGGCGGCCCTAGAAAACAATACACAATACAAGTGAGCAGTTTTTCCAACATCAACCCATGCTTACTTTTCTTAAAAAACACGAAGTGTTCAGAGAGGCAAATTTCTTTCACAGGTATAAGAGCAGTTGAACATAAAAAGCCAATCATCATGACAAAAGTATTAATATACATTACATTATATATCAACACAAAGGAAAGTGAGCATTACCTGAAGTTTGGTCAGGACACCCATTCCAAACCTGAAGATAAAGACCGTCAGTCAATAACAGTTTGAATTTATCCAGGGTTTAATAAGTAATTTGTCCATTCCCATAAGTAGCACTGCCATCAATGGAAAACAGCAGTGAGTTGCAAGAGAACAGAGTTGTACTCTTTGCACTGTACTAGTTCCTAAGCCCACTACCACTAGGCCGTGACTAGGACTGTGCACAATAAAGCTACCTAAGAAAAATCAATACTACTTGCCTTTTTGAAGCTCGGGAGGCATTCTGAATGCCCCAGTGATCTGCACATCCAGGCATGCTGAAAAGAAAGAGAGGGAAAAAACAAGTGTAAACTCGTGCATTTCTGATGTCCATTTTAGAAGAGCAGCATGGTTGTTAGAGATATCCCAGGCCTCATTGTCACCTCAGCAATCTGTCGTGCGGAGATGAAAGCAAACCTGGACATTATGTAGCCATGCAACCAAGTGGAGATGCTCCATGACAGAGGAGAAATTCCACTCTACAAATGATTTAACATGGCTTTCAGAGAGGAGAGCTGCAGCGCTTGTGTGCGCGCGCATTTGCACGTGCGCCCTCTAACTCGCTTAGCTACTCGGCTACAAATCACATCCAGAGGATGATAAACGTGCCGTAGGAAATGTTGAACATATAAGATATAATAATTAATAACCCCTTCCTAAAAATATAATAATTCATTCGGCTCACTGTAGTTCTTATCAAATTAATTATTTTACACTTTAGGATGTTTAGCTACAGCACGTGGCCCAAGTCTACCGTTACTTAAATAGAAATCCAACGGAATTGTCTTAAATGTGTACTTAAAATCGGCTCCTAAATATGATACTATGTCTACACAAAGCTTACGGCATAATAACACATAAAGCTAAAATCACAAATATTTACCCGCGCAAAGGAGCCATATCCATAGCACCGAGCTCAAAGCGAGCCGAAAGAAAGAGACCGGAAGAACTTCGGCGACAAGAGTTATACAAGAAACGTCACTATCTCCCGCCCACAAGTAGAGAAACCCTGCCCTCTCGATTAAAACTCTTGCCCCGTGATTGGCTAGTAGTTTCTACTCGTAAACAAGACAGCGAGATTATCCAATAGGAGGGCTATGTATGAGCACGAGCTGACAAGTGACAGAGCAAGAAGCGGTTTTGGAAGAAAACTTTACGACAGGGTTTTACGACAGGTAAAAATTGAAATAATATATATGGTAATCGAACCTTCGACTAGGCCACCCTGCCCACCCATTAGAATCATTGTTGTTATGTGATTTATCTGATGTACTACATCCGTTCTTGTTTTTTTTTTTTTTAAATCAAGCTTCTTTTTTTGAGTTTCCTATCATGATTTGTAAACTTTAAAAAAAAAAAAAAATATTTAAAAAAATTGTTGTAGTCAGTTAAGGTTTCCTACTCAAACTGTTATGCATAATGCAGTTTATTTTATTTGCCTTGCTGGTGATGTCATCCTTTAAATAAATATTACTAATAAAAAATTCCAATGCATGTTTACCCATTTGGTCCTTTTTACGCCTTCACCGAACACATGTTGATCATCTGAGAAGAATGTAATAGATTTATTTAGATTATTGATTTCTCCCCTGAAATACAGTATAAAAGTCTCAAAATGTGACTTGTGAATCCTGCTTTAATTAAAAAGTGTTTGGTGACGCTCCACGGATCATCTTTGCCAAAATTTGGAAAAAACTGTTAGCTTTCTTTCTTTTCTAATTTTTTAAATCTGTCTTTCCTTCAGGCTTGTTTCTTTATTAATTATATCAACTAACGCTAGTCACATGGCTAATTGAACATAGATAGAGCAGTTGAATATAAAAGCCAATCATGATGAATAAAATATATATAAAGTCTTAAAATATATATGTTCCCAAATGTTCATGAAAAAATACATGTTAACACTTAAAGGTATTTTTATTTTATTGCATGTATATTGGAGATATTGATCATGTTCTACATTTTTATAAACAAATGAAATGTTTTAATTATTGTCTAAACATGGAGTTCAAAATGAGTATACCTAAAATATAAGCAGAATACACCTTGAACGGCAGATTGTAATGAAGCTGAATGAAATAGATTGGATGGGTTTTGCTTTGCAGTACATGAACCAAAAACTGGAGAATTCATAAAGTTTGATTTATATCTTGTAATGGTGAAGTCTCTGGCTTTTCTCAGCTTTACTTCAGATCTCTGCTGATGCTGTTCTAATCAAGTGTTTTGCAAACATTTGCACTTTTTCCACATTGCTGATTGATGAGCAGTGTTCAAATAACTAGATCCTCATTGTCTTGTGTCTGAATATCAGGAGAAAAGTGCGCACCAGCTTATCATTTCTCCTTTGATGATGCATGTTATTACTGCCGAATGAGAAACATCTGGAGAAAAAACTCGAGAATGTAATGAACCTGGCATTTTCCCTCTAGCATATTCTTCTATACACACTGATTCTCAGTTGACAGGAAACAGACATCTCAACTGCAGACTCAAGCGGTAGAATTGATCTGCATGTGGCAGCAGAGGAGGAGGAGGACATGAGGAACGGTGAGCTTCTGCGGTTAACTGTAGGGACCACGAAGGAGAAACGCCACCCTGGTTTTTCTTTTTACACCTGTGGAATACTCAAGCCTGATCGGTCACATAAGCAATTGATTTGTCATCTTTAACAGCAGCTCAGACTTTAAATTGTAGCAGGAGCCAATGCCAATGAAATTTAATTAACAAACTCATTTTTGATACATCATTGTGATTATAGTAACAGTATATTGCCAGCCTAATAATAAATGAAATTAAAGAACAATTTAGAAATTTTTCTTAGAGTTATACAAATACACTGACCAGCCATAACAATAAGACCACAGCCAGGTGAATTGAATAACATCAATTATATACAAGCAGGTCAATCTATGCCTATGGGAAGAAAAGGAGTCACAAAAAACCCAATATAGCAAAAATTGCTGAAAAAAAAATCAATACTGGTTATAATATAAAGATATCACCTAGTGCATCACAGTCTGCTGTTTATGGGGCTTAGCAGACAGGTTGTTGACCTGGCTCCCAAATACCATCCATGGACAAACAAGTCTGATCTAATAAGGCCCCACATTGCAACTTAAAGCACCTAAATCCTAGATAGTTTAATGTTATGGCTGATCGTTATGTGCATAATCTTTACTTGGCTGTAAATTGTCAAGTCTCTACGAACATGATATTCTTCCTACAATTCTGGAAGCAACAAGTCACACTGCAGATTAGAAGACGGCTCTGAAAATTAAACTTATAAACATGTTTCTGGTTAAATACCGTTTGGTTTTCTTTATACCATAGGTTTTTCCATAAACAGAGCAGGCTATCAAATGTAAAGATGCAAAGAACGCAATTAATTTTGTGCAATTGTTTTATTTGATGTCCGCCAGTTTCCATGCGGGAATGCTGGAACAGGATCCTCAGTGTAGATCAAACTTTTTCCCCCCTAATCCCTGTTTAAAAGTGATTGGATGTGATTGGATTCCGAAGTATACAAAGGCTCCTGACGTCTGGAAAACCTTAATGTACTGTAATATACAGTATAGTGGTGGCAAAATGTCTTAAGATAACATATCCAGTGTATTATTGTTCTGAAGAGTTGTGATGATTAACTAAAAAAACGAGTGAAAAACAGCTATATGACGATGTTCAACTTCTGCAGCCCTGGCCTAAACTCAACAGAAAACATTTTTCAGTACACGTTCAGAAAGCAGTCGAGCAAGTGTGGATTGAGCGAGTGACAAGCAAGCAAGTAAACAAATTATTCTTAATTGATTTTTTAATTTTTTAACAATTTAATGTCATTAAAATGTTGAATTTCACTTTTGGCACCACTGTACAGTATCAGCTGGTGGTGATATCAGGTAATAACCAGCTTCACCATTTGACTAGTATGGTTGAACAATGCAGAACTTGCATACTGATTAGACCCAACAAGCTGTGGGCTCTGTGTCAACCTGAGATATTTTGAGACATGGCTTCTTAGTTTTTAAAAAAAAAATTTTTTTAATAGTTTTTGGAAATCTATTATGCAATATTTACTCATTTTAGAAAATCTATTCAGACATTTAAATGGGTTTGCAGTGTGTGCACAAAAAATGTTTTTTTTCCTCTCCTAGTTTGCATACGAGCCAAGTAAGTTTTTCCCACCTATTGTGACCTCATAAAAACAAACAAAAAAAACCCTCAGCTCGTTTGTTCCTAAGCTCTGCTGTTGGAAACGGAGAGACTATGAGAAATAAAAAAAATCTGAGGGCTATTTCAGCTGGAACATGAAGAGACAAACTTTAGGGAGCTCAGAGACTGGTGATAACTAAAAAGTAAAATGTGGAACTTTACAACATGGCTGTGAAAAGAGCTCTGCCAGTAACCCAGGAGTTTCTGCAAGCAAACAAGGCTTCTAAGTTGGTTCTCTACTTTATTAGACATGTTTTTCAAATCAGAACATATACAAATAACACATTTTTCGCCAGAGTATAAAACACGCAAGATATAATACTTGAACCTTTTTTTTCCCCTTTTTTAAACGGACATAAAGAAAATATCATATTCTGGTTTCTGGTAGATTTTAATTT
>JAOTRS010000030.1:10961825-10978100 GCA_028565755.1 Dinotopterus cunningtoni
AGTACAGATAATTGCGTGAAAATGTAAGGAGTAGAAGTAAAAAGTCGGCTGAAAAATAATTACTCCAGTAAAGTATACTGTAGATACCCAAAATTTCTACTCAAGTAAGGTAACGAAGTATTTGTACTTCGTTACTTGACACCTCTGTTTAAAAGTAAGACTCACAAGATACACAACATATCAGAAGCATACATACTTACCTATAAAATCATTGGATTTGCCAATATCATAATCCCAAACGGTCACCTCAAGGGTTTTCTTGCTCAGTTCTGTATACTTGATCTCATAAAAGAACTCCTGCGTAAAACAAGAAGACACATGAAACAGCTAGAACAGAATATATCAATCTAAACATAGGAGTCCAGTGGATGAATAATAGCATGTTTGCTAAGAGCTAGAAAGAAGTAATGACCTCCAGAATTGTCACCATCCTTTAAGAGAATAGACAGAAAAGGAAACTAAATGCAAACCAATTGTAATATGCTAAATATGGCTAGTTAGAGAATGTACGTAGCTGTAGCTGTGGTGAAAACAGTAAGAACAGCTCTCCATTATTTAAACACTTCACCACTGGATCTGATCGAACACGAGGTGAAACACTTCTGTCATTAAATTGTGTTGAAAGCAGAAGAGAATATACAGTATATTGTTATATATATTTTAAATCAGTGTTGGGAATATGATCATCCAGCCGCCTGCTCTACAGTGATCACGAAAGCAAGGGAACTGAAAGAGATGATTAAAAAGACGAAAGGTTACGACATGGCTATGGACTGTACAACAAGAAACAAAACAAACTTTAATCCACAGAGGAACGGCTGTAGGAAAAAAGGAAAAACAAAATCTTTGCTCTGTGGTAGCTAATCAGATTGGAGCCGAAAAGTAAGAATGCTGTGGTTCAAAACGGGGTAGTTGTAGTTCAGATTACTGTAATAAAATACTACACACTGTATGTTTCTTAGTGAAGTGGAGAGAGAGAAAAAAAGCAGTACCTCATTAAACTCTGGATTAAGGGTCTTCTTCTTGACAGCAGTCTTGTGTTTTGACTTTTTGTTCTCGTCTGGCTTCAAGTATCTGAAACGCATTAAGATGTAGACTATATAAAAACGGAATTCCAGCAGAGGGCACTGCTACATCATAGCAGGTCCCCCCCTCTGTTTCACCATAAAGCATGAAACAAATCAACAAACCTGAAAAAGTAGAACAAAAAAGATACTCCGGTGCATGTTTAATTTGATTTGAGAGAAACACCCTGAAGGCTTGGCTATAAATGAGGTTAAGCGAGCTCTGACCCTCTGATTATAAGACTGCGCCAAAGGCCGGAGAAACCCAGGCCCTGGAAGCCGATTAAAGACATTCCCTACAGGGAGGTCAAGATCAGCATGGTTTAAATCACGTTTCAGTGTTTGTGTGGTGTTCTGATGAGTTCTGAGTCTTTAAAGGCTTGGAACGGAAGCGGTTTTGGAAGGCCAGAGGATAGATGAGTGAATCTTAAGTGAGAAAATGTAACTCAAATGGACTGCATATTTTGTCTTAGATCATAAGAGCAGAAGAACAGTGAATTCAGGTTAGATAGGCATAAACATGGTAAACAGTTAATTCTTGACTTTTTAACTTTCAAAAGCATCCAAAATGGCTGCCACTAACCTGACTCTGAATCTACAGGTTAATCTAATTGTGTGTGTGTGATCTAAGTGTAGATTCTGGATGTGTAGCTAAGCTAAAATTTATCCCATCTTTATTATATAAAGCAGTCATAAAGAAAGTCGATAGCAGCATTATTAAGTACGGTGAGGTTAGCTGATAGCGTAGCTCACGTCTTAAATGATTAAATAACAGATTTCGCCCTTACTGCGGCAGAAATGCATGAGCCAGTCAGACTCAGTAGTTTAATTCTACAGACTGTGCACTGAATTTATTTTGTACATTTCCTCACCCTACCCTGAAATTAATCCCTGCGACACAGATGCACACTCCATCCTCTCCCTGGCTCTTTACTCACCGCCTGAGCTGCTTTATAACGCTGCCGCTTGCTGTAATCTAATAGGTTCGGGCTCTAACTCTTACCTCCTGTGGACATCATCTTGATGCTTGATGGTGTTTTTGGAAAGAACCTTTGACATGAACACTGGGACAACACCAAGACACGTCCTTCACTCAGATTTAAGATGCCAGGAATGTTACATGAATTTAGGTTGGAAATAGTTTGCTTCATAAAAGAAAAATGTATATCCAAATATAAGGTATAAGGTCTAAAGTCTGGCTGGATTTAGCCAGAGAGTTATGTATAGCACAGCACCACTAAGCTGTATTAACAATTATGTCAATGGAAAGTTCTTTCAAGTACAGCAAGAATAACGTGTGTCTGCGTGTGTGCATCCGTTCTGCCACTGTGATCGACTGATTTATTCATTGAATAGCCAAGTGAATAAAATGACTGCTCACACACCTCCTCTAACAATGAGTAACTTGCATTTAATTTTAACGGCTTCCTGTTGCTTTCAGAGAGAGAGAGACAGAGGGGTAAACTGGATTATCTAATAAGTGCATCCCCAGTTCCACTCAAACACCTCAGAGCCTTCTCCCTCTCTCATATCGTCAAACACACTTTTTTTTGTATACCGAGATCAGCCCAGCTACTAAATCTGGTAACTCTCAATAAACCAGTATGCTTCAGGAGAGGCTCCTCATCCATCTCTCTCTCAGCAGCTGACTATGACTAACTTTCTGATGGCTATAATAGTTTGTATCCCTCAAGGCCTTTTGTTAATGGAGAAGCTCTTCTTGTGTTCAGATCAAACTTTCAGTTCAAACCGCATCATAATATCTGACTGGATTTAAAATAAAAAATAAAAAAATTGGTAAATAAGCACCCCAATCAAGTCAACAGAGGTTGGATGGAATGAATGAAATGCAAGCGGTGACATAATGGTAATGGTGAAAGCCGTGAATACATTCATGGGTTAACAGTATAATTGACCATTGGTACTTTATAAGCTCTTGCAGAGACACTGATAGGGTCAACCAATTGACCAACAGGTTTGCCAATCTGTTTGGTGCTACAGCGTAATCTCTTACTCAATCTCAACTGATTGCTGTTGAAACGTTTCAGTACACAGACAAAGCCCTAATCCGGTCGTGTTTCATAAGCAGATTAAATGTGAGGATGTTTCTTTTCCTTCATTACACTAAGTTTGTCAATTTATACATCTGTGACCATCTAATGATTCTGTATCATGAGATGTGACCAGAAGGTTGCTTCACCTGGTCTTGTTTTAACACGTACACCAAAGCTTTTTTTAATCTGTAAATGTGTTTAATCATGACTGAGTATCTAGGTTGATAGTGTTTTCAGCTTTTTTCCTAATACTCAGAACATCATAATTGCTATCCCCATAGTACAAATAATTCCGAGGAGAAATTCTACATGCATCCGAGTCTGTATTTCTTCGCCCTCTGCACAGCAAGAATTTCCGCTTTATTACCCTCAACCACTGCTGTGAACTCAGCACTTAGGACTGAATATAAATTTTTTTAAATGCCTTGGCAATTTCTTTCAGATGTGCCCACCTTAGAGTCATGCTCCTTATTGATTACCTTCTTTCAGTTCAGCGGATTTATTTCTACTTATTTTGAACACAGTTTCTCAAAGAGACAGGTTCACGTCTCGCTGTTTCGAGGTCACTGCCCGTACTTAAACTTGCTGTAAATAAAAAGTGGTGGCCTTTTAGCTAACCGGTGCTTCCAGGCTTCCTTACACAGCTAGCCAAGCTCATTACAGGATTACTGGTGAGCAGAGGAATTTACACGGGAAAGGTGAGTCGCTGAGGCAGCGAGAGGAACTCACGTTTTAACATAAGGGTCGGAGAAGCCGTTTGCGTCCATGGCAGCAAGGTGTGCGCAGCGGATGATGCCCACCACCAGGCCACACTTCTGCGAGCTGTACTTCAGAGAGATCATGATGCGCCCACGCTCCTCCAGAGACTTATCGTCTGTTTTATCGATCTGAAAAAAAAAGCGGACGACAGCGAAAGATTAACTTGTGGTCGCACGTTGTGTCTCTGCCACCAGCCAGTGTTGCCATATCTGTAGTTTTGTGTAGAAAAGAAAAATGAAGGTTAAAGTAGAATGAAATGAACAGGCTAATTGCTTATCATATAGTCATGCAAGCAGAACACTCAGTATGGTGCAAAAATCCCACTATGCACCTTCCCCATTTCCCAGTGATTAGTTTTGTCTGATTCATAATCATAGCTAGAATATCATCTTGCTGTCTAGACTGTTTTTTTTTTTTTCTTTCTGTGCCTCCCGGCTGATTCGATGCCGACAGAGTTCAGTGTGTTTTTTTTTTTTTTTTGGTTTCTTTCTGAACCCTAAGCCACCTTAGTCCATCAAGCATGAAGTTAATTAGCTGTGGAGGAGGCGTCTCTTCTCGTCACCCACAGCAGAGCTGTGTCATTTCCGTCCCCTCCGGAGCACGTACACTCCCCCCTAAACAAACAGCTCATGCTGGCAGCCAGCTGGTAGCTGCTCCAGAAGCCAGAAACCACTCTTTAGAGGAGAAGTTTTTTAAAGAGGTTAAACTCTTGTCTGACTGGCATCACATCATGACCACAGTTAGCTGGGCAGAGTTAGAACGAGAGAGTTAGAACGGTGATTTCAAAGCTAGCCATAATGTACCAATTAAAAGAAGTTTTTTATTTTTTTTATGTGGGTGTTTGCAGCAGCCTCCGTGTTATCCTTAATCATCTCCTAGCTGTTAGATTTAGTGCTGATTTGAACAGCTGATCTTCTTGAATAATAAGGCCATATTAACATATTAATGCAGGAAAACAAGCAAGAAAATCACATTTGGCTTTTAGTTTAAAAAAATCTTCTAGTGCTGGATAGCTGGTAGATCATAAGATCATTAAAGGAATGAAACAACAAAGCATGTGCATATTGTCAGGACACCAATATGTATGTAGTATGCAGGAGATCCATCTTTACTGACATCAACATTTTGACATCAACATCCTTGAATACACACATCAAAAACACTTCAACGCAATGCATGTTGCAGATCCCACTCTCCCACTGAATCCAATCGTAGCTGCTCTACCGGATACCAACACTACATTTGCTATTGTATGAAGAATTCCATGCTAGTGTCACTGCAGGAATGAGAGTAATAGCTGTTCAGCAGTCGTCCTGTTGTGATGCTTTTCCATTGCTGGAGGTGGAACATGTTATGGCAAAAAATTGTATAACGCATTTTAGCATGGAGACAAATACTTAAATTTGTACTGCAAATAAAAATAGGAACCTTACGTTTTTGTATTATTGTGGCTGAAGAATAAGAGGAATTTTATTCCTATTATTTTTATTATGGACATATAATGCACAATTTTTCTTCTATAATATTATTTTACACTCTATGTAGTGTGCATTCATAGTAAATGGAAAGCCATTTAATATCTAGCTTAAAAAGTATAGTAATTAGTAAAAGTAATACAGTGGAGCCTTGGATTCTAACATAATTCGTTTCGGAAGCGTGCTTGAATATCAGAACACTCTTGTTTGAAACCAAATTTCCCCCCATAAGAAATAATACAAACTCCAACGATTCGTTTTACAACCCACCTGACTCTCTGCGTCAAAACAAGAAGCGTTTGCGTGCCACATAATACTCGGTACTCGTATATAAAGACTCGCTCGTTTATCAAGTCAAAATTTATTAGAAATTTTTGCTCGTCTTGTGGAACGTTCGCAAATTGGGTTACTCAGAATCTGAGGTTCCACTATAGTAGAAAAAAGTGGCCTACATCGTAGGGGACAACTGATAAAGTGAACAATAAATGAAGGTAAAAACTACCTGAGTGTACCTAATAAACCTAATAAAACTGCTTGACTGAGTTCCATCCGTTCATCTCAGCTACTCTCAGTTCTTTCAATTTTAATAACAATGATAGATGATGAATTAAAAACAGTTACGATATTCTGTAAGCAAGGAATACAATACCACTAGGTGTTCTGTTACAGGAAAATAGAAAGTCATTGCCCTTAGTTTGTCCACACCTTCTGAAGGAAAAACAAACCATGCTTGGGCGATTGATAAGTGGGGTCATGTTCAATTTACACATCGACTGAGGGCATCCCATCAGCATTCATTATCTCTGCCCAGCCTCACGGGTCTCAGATCTGACACTATGACTTTGCTCATCGAGTCTTGAATGATCGTATATCGGACACGATAGGCTGTGATGGAGTGTATCGACTTGCTTGCCTCTACACTTTCTCCTTTTTGCTGACCAGTGCACGGATTTGTTACATTAAATGACTGTGACAAATGTGTGAGGAAATGAAAGATTTTGCTGGAAAAAAAAAAACAACTACAAACACTTGGCTGATAAACACTGAGATTTGAGCTCAAGGCCAAACAAAAAAAACATTCAGAATTCTCATGATTTTCCTGGGCTGTTGTAAGTCAGTGTTAAATCTAGTGTTAGTTTTTAGATTTAAGTCATCATACAACATCTTATATTGTACACAGTTGTCTTTTTTAATCTAGCTAACTAAAGGTTACAATAAGCCTGGGCTAAAGGTAGGACATTTCCCTTATTTATTCTCACTGCTCTGAAAGTATTTAGCCATACTGAGCCTCAAAACCAGGCCCAAACCAGATACTACTATACTATATATCAGCACATCAAATTGTGTCATTACTGTTTCAACATACTATTGATTATGCAGCATGCACTTGAAAGGGAATACTACTGCCCCAGTTCATTGTACTCCCATTCCATTTAAAAACCAAATCAAGTTGTTTGCAGAAACCAATAAAAAAAAATCTATCAGTCTTTATGTCTAAAACATAAAATTCTACTAGTCTAGATCTGTGCCAGTACACGGTTTCATTTCATTTTATGCTTCTGAGCCAGGCAATCAAGAGCTTTAGAACCTCTGACCTTTCAAAGGCTTTCCTCAGAGACCTGACCTCTCATGGCTTAAAGACCATGAAATGAAAATATTAATATATGGAACTCTGGGGATCAATTCAGATGTCAATTTGTGATACATGTACCAGTGCTTTTGTTTTTTAATGAAGTGGCAAAAAAAAGTCACACCCACTAAGATTTTATTCGACCATCTCTAGCTTTGATGTGGTGGCCAGTTCATGTCTGAAAATGATTCCTCAAACTCCCAGAACCACTCTTTCACAATTGTCCTGGAATATTCCTGTCTCATCAGGGAATAAAAACTCCACACACGTGATACCCTAACCGTGAGTTATTTAGTAGATTCAGGTTGTCATTATGTTGCTGAGCCTAGACCTGACCAACTAAAGCAACCTTAGATCATAACACTGTCTCCAGAAGCTTGTACAGTGGGCACTAGGCATGATGGGTGCATCGCTTCATGCGCTTCCCTTCTTACCCTGATGCACCATCACTCTGGCCTATGGTCAGTCTGAACTCATCAGATCACATGACCTTTTTCCATTGCTCCAATGTCCAACCTTTATGCTCTTTATAGCAAATGTAAGACTTTCTGATTAGTCTTACTAACAAGTGGTTTTCTTAGGGTCACATAGATCCTGTGAGCTCTCATCAAACTGTGTCAAAACGCTCTTACTTTGACTATTAACCGTAGGTGATTAGGGATTTCTACTTTTTTTATGAAGCAACTGCACCAAGGGTTTAAGTGATAACAGTCATTCATGATTTTATTTTAACTGCATTTTTTAGACGTTTAGCACTCTCTTTCCAGATTTTAGTTATAGGCCTGGACGGTCCGTAACCCAATTACAGTAATTTTAATGTTTGTCTTTGATTGATACAGACTAATATTTTGACAATTGATCACTTTTTTTTTGGCCAGGCAGTGTAAAAGCCCAAAAATTGCTGAACAGACAATGCAATGAAAAGCTTGCATACATATTGTTCTGTCATTACCTAAATATTAAAAACATCATTTAATGCAATGTCTCCATAAGGAAAAATAAAACAGCACGACTCAAACCACTGGAAGACATAATTCAGCAATTCACCATATTATGCTATAATGGCCATATTGCAAGTTCATAATAGTTTAGTGAAGTAATTCTTCAAAAAAAAAAAAGCCCTGAAGTTAATTAGAAAGAAATTGACGAAATCTAAAGCCGTTACAGACGCTAGGTTGGGTTCATTTACCAATCTGATGAAAAAACATGAACAATAAAAATGGCTTTAATAATGGGAATGAAGAGAATAGTCTGCTAATCCAGATAAGGTGTTTGCTGAGACGGAAATGCATACCTCTTCCTTTAACACAGCCGCAGTTACTGCATCTGAAACCGTTCTTGTAATCCGAGCAATACACAATGCCTGGACTCAGAAAGGTCTTAAGACTGAGGTGTTTTTTTCATTAACAAGTAAAAAGTGGTGAGGTTCAGGCTAATCCTCAGACAGCTGCACTAGAGCTTGAAGAAAACCTATTTTAATTGGTGAAAGTCTTCCTTGGGGTTGAGCTTCTTCAAGGTTGAAGGTCTTGGGCAATGAATTTATTGTGACAGAAGTTGTACTTCTTGTACATTAAAATGTCTCTTAAGGTGACTCTTATGCATGCACAGCATGGCAGGAACGGAAGAAATTGTCTGTTTTCTGTTGAACCAGAGAAACTAAAAGTGCTGCTGAGACTTGATCCAGTGCATGTAGGTTTAAGAGTCTGAAGGTTCATAGCTATACTTTTTTTGTTAGAAACTATAGGACTAAATGAATAACAGACTTCAAACCTGCCATCCAAACAATTATTATTGGTTGTGAACTGCTCCAAGAAAGACTTGTATGTCAGTAAACAATGGGTATAACTCTCTAATGAAAACACAAAAAAACAAAATATACTCTTTATGAAAGTGTGTAAATACATTGGCCATCTTCTTCTGGACAAGATTAAAATGTTAACATTTGGGTGGGTTGAATTTCTGTGTTTGATGGGAGGAAACCAGAGTACTTGGAAGAAACCCACCAAATCCAGGAAGAACATGCAAACTCCAAGCGGTACTCGAATCCTCAACCATGGAGGTCTAACACTACAGTAACCACAACACCACTGTGCAGCCTAATTGAAATTGGTCAAGTGTGAGTCAAAGTCAACTTGCAAGTCATGCAGGTGCATGTCACAGTCAAATTTTAGGTTAGTCAAATATATGAGTGCAAACAAAATTGCACGTCAGTCAAGTGAAAGTTTTAATAAAATTGCAAGTGAAGTCCAAATCAAATTCTAATCTTGTCAAATGTGAGTGCAAGCAAATTAGCAAACGATGTGTCAAAATAAGATCTGATTTCAAGCAAGTTCATGTCCAAATCAGGTCAACAGCTGACTTCATTTTATTGCCACATGTGTTGCTGAGCCTGGACCTGAGCAACTGAAAGAACCCAAAATCATAACACTGCCTCCAGAGACTTGTACAGTGGGACCTACTATGCATGATGGGTGCATCACTTCATGTGCTTCCCTTATTACCCTGACATACCAATCGCTCTGGAACAGGGTGAATCTGAACTCATCAGACCCAGTGACCTTTTTCCATTGCTCCAAGGTCCAATCTTTATGCTCTTTATGTAAATACAAGCATTTTTTCTGATTAGTCTCACTAACAAATGGTTTTCTTAGGTTCACATACAGTAGATGTTAAGTGAACATCCCTGGAGGTATGAGGCTACAGTGCTAACCACAACACCACTGTGCCGTCCAATTAAAATCATGATTCAGTCAAATGGAATTGCAAGTTAAGTGCAAATGATTTGTGTCAAAATAAAATATGATTTAAAATATGAAAAAAGATGACCAAGTTCAAGTCCAAATCAAATTGCAAGTCACAAATCCAAGGTCAATCAAGTGCAAGTCCAAGTCAAACTGCCAGTCAATCAAATGTGAGTCCAAGTTACATCCGATTTCAGACAAGGACGAGCCAAAATGACATTGTAAGTTAGTCGATGCAAGTCAGGGTCAAATCAAAGGTCAGTCAAGTGCAAATCCTAGTTGAGCTGTCAGTCAGTCAGTCCTTAATTCAAGTCCATTACCATTAATACCGTATTATGCACATCACCACCAGGCATCTCAATTACTGACTAATGTCTTATTAGATTAGACTGATATGCAATTTGAGGAGCAACAATAATAGTTTAACATCTGTAGCTTCAAACATCTTTGTAAACTTCTGCAATCCTGTATTATGCATGATTCACTTTAATACATGATTTCCAATATATTCACGTGCATGAGATCTTGGATCAGTCTGGTGATTGGGAATTACTCACAGGCAGCTGCTTCTCCAGGCAGTTGTAGAAGTTCTTGGTCTGGTTAGGCTTGAGCTTTTTCAGGGGGATGCGAGTCTCGCCGATGAATTCATTGTGCCGGAATTTGTCCTCGTCACACACGGAAATCCTGTGAAAGCATTAACCAAATGCTGCAATCACACTTTTCAGAGCTACGGGTAGGAGGAAAGAGGAAAAAGTTCAACATATCGCATGTAAATACTGCAATTAGGTGATGTATAATAGGGCATTACTACAGGCACAAGGATTCAAAGTAACAAAAGCTGTATCCTCAAGCGTATTTTAACTGGTGTGTAAGTATAAAAGTCATAGGAATTTATTTACATCAAATCCTTATAAGAAATAAATTATCTAGCACTTTATTCTCCCAAATTCAAGTGATCTTACTTTTGTAAAAGTGTAAAAAACATACTTGGCCATAAGAAAGATTTTTTTTTTTCCTCAAGTGAAATTCCCTATCTGACTGGTAAACATATCCTTCACATAATCTTTCAGGCTTAAATCTGATATCTGTATCAGTCTTGCTCTCGATGAAATGCATTTTCTGTGCTATTTGCTGTATGGATTAACTCAGGTGGGTAGAAAGACGCATGTTTTTCTTTGGCACTCACAACAATTATAGTACATTTGACTGGATCAGAGGTGGGAGGTAACTGACTACATATACTTCCATACAGTACTGTACATAAGTACATATTTCTCGTATCTGTACTTTACTTGAGTAGTTTTCTAAGGTGACACTTTTTACTTTTACTCTGCTGAAAAGTACAGCAAATATTTGTACTTTTACTTACATTTCTTGCAATACTTAACCACAGTGATGTGTATTAGCTGACTTTTATGTGGAATTGCATGAATTGCCTTTCCTTGGAGACATGTTTAAGGACGTAACAGGTGTTTGACAGAAGTGGAGCTAGTTGCAGACATCGATGAACTTCAAGTTCACAATAAGGAAGCAGAGAGACGGAGAGAGAGATTTGTACAAGCCCTGTAATTTGGTTGCCCTGTACTTCTGTACGTTTACTTAAGTATACAAGTCAATGAAGGACTTTTAGATATATTTGCCATGGGGAATCTCAACTCTTACTCAAGTACAGCATTTGTGTACTTTGCCTAACTCAAACAAAAAAAGCAAGCAAGTTTCCAAAAGTACATCTGACTGGTACACTGATTTATATACAGACTTCTCAACAATGATTTTAATTTACTATTTCTCAAGATATTAGAATATGACTTACTGGATTAATTTCAACACTACTGTTTTTCAGTGCCAAGTCCCACACACTATATATGGATCCTAATGATACGATCCAAAGTCTTTACCCAATATATACCAGGGAAGCATGACCGTGCCTCTGCTTCTTTTAGGCAGTTTGGGTGTTGGATTAAGACCACATCTACTCAAGAGCATCTGAGCAAGTCTTGGTCAAGATCCAAGTAAACCCTAGTGTTGTCCAAGTCTGACAGCACTAGAAAGCTGTTTGACTGAGAATGAAACTGACTGCAAGAAGTGAAGCAAAAATGATATGTATTTGAGTATTTGAAGTTAATTGCAAAAAAAAAAAAAAAAAAAAAAAACATGGACAGAGCTGTAGAACTGCAGAAATGTTCCGAATATTTAGATGGATAAACAGGAAGAAAAACCAAAGAGTGGATGTGCTGCACAAAAATGTCTAAAACTATTTATTAAAAAAAAAGAATTTTCTTTTTTTGCGCAACTCCTACACACACTTAGGAATGGATCGTTTTCATTTTATTTTAATAAATTAGAGCCTTATACTCCCCAGTGTTTTGCTTTTTGGTCTGTTTAATTATGTGCAGTCAGGACCCCAAATAAAAAGATGCTCTTGCCAGTACAAGTATCCTTTTTCTTTATGACTGTTCATGTACTCAGAAACTGACAGATGGTTAGCTAGCGTTCCTGTGAAGTAGTGGGCCGTTTTACAAATTTCTAGCTTTCCAGGGAAAAAAAAAGGAAGTAAAAAGGGACTGAACTAAAATGAACAGCATGACACGCAGATGATAAAAAACTTCACAGGCTGTATAGAAGATAGATAAAATTTGAGTATTAGATATCCATTTAAATATTAGGTCATAACCATTGTCATAAAAAAAAAAAAAACAACACACTGCAGTCACACTATAAATAAATATGGCAAAAAACCCTCTGCTTATAGAGAATGTCATTATATCAAAAATAACTCTTTTACAGGGATTTCCCCACATACCTGAATTTGATTGGAAAAGATCTTAAGATTGCAGGAAATCAAAGGGCTCTAGTCAGGAAGTTCTTCAGAGTTTAGCAATTAACGTTTGAAATAAAATTAAAAAAAAAAAATCCAAAAATTTTCACATAGGCTGTTTATGCCTCTTCGTAATAGGTGGTAGTGTCCAAAAATCTGCCAATTTTTTTTTGTTAATTTTAACCGTCATTACAGAAGTGCTTGTTTTAAACCTCTAATTCAGGGAGTGGAATTGGCTAAATCCAACTCTGGGCATACTAAATAGTATACACTAACAGATACTACACTCCAGGGCCCGTATTCACAAAGCTTCTAAAGCCTAAAAGTCGGTCCTAGTGATGAAATTCTAAGAAAATTCTTAAAGCTCTTCTGTCCAATTTGGTTTTCTTGTTTTACTTCCTTTCAGAAGATTGTTGGCTACATACCATCCAAAAGTGCAACTTAAATAAACTGTCCTACAATCATGTAAATTGGTAAAAAGGAGAGCCATTTTGCTCAAATCAATCTAAAAATGGATTACATGTAATAAAATCAGTATGTAATATAAATGTAAGAACCTAACTACTGTGTGGAAATTGGTTGCTTTAAAAGTAGACACATTTTTAACATTTGGCTGTTTTAATTAACTTTAAGATATCTAGCCTATAACAGTAACTTTGCATGAAGTAGCCTGTAGTCAATTAAACAATTTCTTCATATACAAACATTATGATTTTACTATCATATATTCCATTTTCACAAAGAGCGCATTTCAAGACCTTTACAGAGGTCAGAGGTTATTTTTATCAACCAATCACAGTCCTTGAGAATTGTGGCATCATCCCTAGCAACGGGGTCAACAACACCTCCTCACTAAGATAAAGGTTTTTGTACTTTTCTTACTCAGAGTTGCTCTAAAATGTTTTCTAAATCACTTTTAGTCTAAGACTCCCAGCTAGGACTTTTTAGGCTAAGATAAGAGCTCTCTAAGAGAATTCTAAGGAGCTTTGTGAATACAGGCCCAGATGTTTACGTTTAGTTTGAAAGTGTGGCAGATTCATCACTTCTGTAATCACATCTATCTAAAACATGTATGGGGGCACTTTACACAGGTGAGAAATAGTAGCAGTTTTTGACAAGTGTTGACAAATTATCAAAAACTGTGTGATGTAGATGGACTTTGCAGCAAGCTGGTGGATAAATTCAGTTGTCGGATTGTTGGATTGTTCGGCAGAGGATAATATTTAGGTGATTTAATCTACATCACAAAATCGAGGAACCAAGTGTATGATCAAGAATTTATATTCAGGACCATTCAGCACACTCTAACCAAAAAAGTGTGGGAATGTAGAATGGCTCATCAAAACTACATTCATTATTAGCCATAGGTCATGCAGTTATTACTATATGTATTACTATAAAAATGTTAGTTTATTGATTTTAAAAAATGTTTTTAATGCTGAGAGTAACACTTTGTCATGTAGCATAGCAGTGTTTTGTAATATGATGTTTTTGTCACGCCGCCAACCCGTACCACATATTGCTAGATTATATTTGGACTTCATTCCATCTGTAGATGAGATGGAACTGACGCAACTGTACATATGTACTCAAGGATTCTTAAGGATTTTCTTTTTATTGCAGTCTGTGTGTGTGTGTTTATGTGTATGTTTTTGTGCAGGGAATTAGGTATTCGACCGGCCACTCACTCATACACCCACATACCTTCAATCACTCAAAGTCTCACAGAGATCTCATAAGCAGCTTGGGTAGGAGCATGAATGAAGTTCACATTCTCATTTTAATGCATATAGGGTTTTTTCACCCGGCTACGTTTAACGTCATTAACGAAACTGGCTTCTTATAATCTGCTAGGACTTGGACTCCTGTAGTTTCAGGAGCTTGATGAAAAATGTCCACGGTCTTGGCGTTCATGGTGCCAGCAGCTCCTGCATGCAGATTTCACAATTACAAAACAATTCTACTGCTTAATCAAGATGTTGCTGTCATCCATGCGCTAGTTTATAAAAGTTACATGAGGTCTGATGAAAAAAAAACAAAAAAAAACCCTGAAAATATCCAAGCTGTTTTCCCCTTTGTTCTTAATTAACATGTCAGTGCCACAAGGCAAAAGTGCTGCATGAGTCAGAGATCTGCACCATCTCACATTCGCCAGTGGTCCTGCATCACATTATAGTAGTGGTATTAGAACATTTAAGGTGTTAAATGTAAAGGAAAGAAACTCAGTGGGGTGTGCTGGTTTAGGGAAACAATCACTGTTACTGAAGAAAAAAAAAAAAAGTGCAATGAGGAAGCATGTCAGATTGAGCTTAGGGGTGAAAGCCATCCTTAGGAGACGTGTGCGGGAAATATCAAATAATAAGGACAAAAGTTTGAAAATGAAGGAGACCCTTAAAGGCATGGAATAACCCATTTTGCAGCGAGACAGATGGCTAAAGCGCGCCTGTGCTCACGTTTCATCTGCTGCCAATACAAGTCATTCCAAACACGTCTCCTTACCTTTGAATGTCTACAGGTTTGCAAGAGAGAACATGAGTCGGTAGCGTGGGACTTAAGTTACAAATTCATCGATGTTCATGAATACTGGTTAGATTTATAGCTGTATCGAAGGGGTACAACATGGAGATGATGACTTCAACTGAAATCATACAGACTAGAGAAGTGCCAAAGCATAAATCCACGCAGCACACACTTGTAGCATAAAGGAAATCAATAAGAAGTGCTGCAATATCCAGTGGTGTTGACAGTTCAAATAAAAAGGTGAACATGGTGACAACCACACTGCAGTAAACTGTAGATGTAATATTAGTTCCTATGTACTTGGACCTAAAGTTCTGCGCACCGGTGGGTGTGGAAGGTGTGTTGCAATTAAAACATTTGCATTAAAAAGTAGTAGTTGTTAGTCGTCCCTAAAGTTCACAGGAGCTGATTTAAAGCATCGAGTATGAGCTTTGGTTGCTGTTCATTGTAACTTGGGAGGAAAAAAAACTAAACAGAATTTTCAGAGAGATAACAGTAACTTTAGGAGTGGCCAAATCAAATTAACTTTGTATGTACTTCAAAAGAAGCAATGCACTTTTAAAGGACTTGAAGACCATGGAAGACAAATAAAGTCGATGACCACAGGATTTCTTCTTTGGCAAAGAAAAATCCATCACAACATTTAGCCAAATGTCAGTCACCTGACCTTAACCCAACTGAGCAGCTTTTTCCTTTACTGAAGGAAAAACGGAAGGCCGAATGACCCACAAAACAAACAACTTAAGACGGCTGCGGTAAAAATCTTGCAAAGGCAGGAAACTCAGCATTATTAGGTAACGTCCCCGACATTGGGTCCCTGACTTCAGGTAGTCATTGACTGCAAAGGATTCTCAACCAAGTATTAAAAATAATCCCCATACACTGATCAGCCATATCATTAAGCACATTAAAGAGGTCCAATTATGCCATTTTAAGGTTGCTAATATTGCTTAATGAAAATTTAAAGCTCTTAAAACAGGTTTACATGTATGCAAGTTCAAAAAACACTTCAGTTTTCTCTAAAAATAGATTTAATTTGATCCCATTTCTAAATGATTCGTAAACGACTCGTGTGAAGCAGTTCGAAGATTCAGTCTGGCTAAAACCCTCCTTTCCGTGAGCCCTCACTGCTGTGATTGGTCAGATGGCGCGGTGATTTATGACTGGTCAACTGCTACAGCGTGTGTCGGAAAACGAAACGCCCATGACCATAA
>JAOTRS010000030.1:11010475-11035462 GCA_028565755.1 Dinotopterus cunningtoni
TATATGTGGTCCAGTGCAGTGACGATTTTTTTTTTAAATCCTTCTCTCCTTAGGCACAACCTGGGTCCTATTATTCATGCTGCCCTTCCATCCATCCCCAGGAAGATCAAGACCACTTTACAGCACCACCAGGAAAGCCACACCTAAGGACTCCATCTACTCTACTATTCCCTGGTCATCACATCTTAATGACTCTACCTAATTTCTTTTTATCCATTATTGGTTTTTCTCAACAACTCTCTCCCTTCCCTACACTCTAATGACTCACTCTCTTACTCTCACCTTCTCCACTGTTCACCTAATGAGATCTTTCAGGGAGAGAAAAGAGATCTTTCAGGGGAGGATCCTTGACCCTGGAGGATACAAATTCGTGGAATCCTACCAGCATCTACCAGACTGAAGAAGCTATTTTGATGAATAGTAAAAGATTTCAACCTAACAAGAAAGAAGTCCAGTTGACATTATTCAACTTCCAGATAAGAATCTTAATCTTCATAGATACATTAAAAACTACTACAAGTATCTAATGAAGCACAGAAATGCGGTGTAACTTGTGCTGTATGCTTAAATGGCATTACTTGTACAAAGAGAATCTTTTTCCCAATCTGATCCATTCTCCAGCAGGTGGCAGTATTGCACCAATCACTCAAACTCAAAATGCGAAGCGGTGATAATCTTGCAAAACTAGAGTATTTTTGCAAGTACCTTGAAGAAGGTGGGAACTGTTTGTATTTTTTGCAAAAACTGTTCAAGCAATTTAAACCATTCAGATAAATTTGAGATTCTGAATAAAAAAGTGACAAATAAATGTCCAATCAAACTGTTTAAATTATGCAGCTCTAGTTGTTAATGTAAAATGATACATTACAAATAAGGAGTTCATTAATGTATTGATTTGGATAATTAACACATCAGAGCGTCCAGATCGTTTTACTGGTTTTTTGGTTTATTGGTTTTGTCTGTTCAGAGCACATTATACCATGATTATATAACACTTAGTTACGACTGAGAAATCTGACGAGACGCATTCCACGAGTGGTGATAATAGAGCACAACAGCACAGGAACATTTAAGTTTATGCATGCAGGTGTTCTAACAATTGTCACTTAGTGTTAGTATGGGTGAAAGTAGGCCATTACGGTCCACAGTACTAGAAAAAGGGGAGAGCATCTACCAGTGCAAAAACCCACATTCAAAACCGGTCATGAAAGCAGTTTCGGCAAGAAAACACTTCTGATAATGTAAGATCACCATAAACAACACTATATCTCCTTAGGAATTGCTTCCAAGTCATTTCAAATTGCCTCTGAACTGTCTGTGCTCTTCTATTCACAGCTAAAACGCACTACAAAGCTCAAAGCTACAGGGCTAACCTCTGAATCCTTGTGGCGCACATGCAACCACAGAACCTCTTAAGATAGATGATCATCTAAAGTGCGAACAAAATCTTGGAAGTTTCTCAGGACTGTCCACCACCTCCATGTTTTATTCTCTTCACCTTCTACTGATCAGAATAAAAAAAAAAAGAAAAAAAAAAATACTTTTACTCCGTTAATTACAATTGGTTGATCGCCAGCTCCTCCAGTCACGGTTGATTAATTCCTGCCAGTCGTGGAAGGATACGTGTTGTCGAGCAAAACAACTGGATAAATTAAAGAAACAAATTACAATCTGTGGATAATAAATGGTGCCTGTAGAAGTGCTGTAGAAAAGTAATATCAGCACGACTCTGACATCTTCAGTAACCGGGCTGTGCTGATATTCAAGCACAACAGCACACCCCGTCATGAGAGATCGCTTAAATGTAGCGTATAAACAGCAAATGGGTGTCTTACTTGATTAAACAAGACTTTTTAACAAGTAGTTTATAAAAACAATAGCAATATTAGAACAACGTTAACAATAAACGAAACCCTTAAATGGTTAAGAGCATGTTCATATTTTTATTTATTTTTAATTTTTTTGCTTATGCTTGTTTACAGAATGTTAGTTCTCAGTATTTAGTATTTAATTTGCTGCACTGGCGAGTCCTCCGCATGAAACTGTAGTAAAATGTTAATAGTACCATTGCACTAGTATTGTACCACTTCATGATAGACGGTAATGAAGAAAGGAATGCTGATATGACTATAATATCTTGAAACGGCTTCAGAAGGAAATTGCAACTGGAACGCTTAGTGGTTTTAAAAGGAAATCACAATCATTTCTTGCCCTGAGAGAAAAATAAAATAAATACACCATAATAAAGATGCATTGTAGCCTGACGTAACCCAAAAAAAAAAAAAAATAGTGGGATGAGAAAATGACAATCACACGCTGTCAAAAAGCCTGTTGCGAATCCTTCACGCTGTCCATCATTGGCAGAATGGATCCTTCTGCCAAAAAAACGTGGCACAGAAGGCATGCGAGCAGCAATAATAAGAGCATACTCCATGAATGGCTACCACAGATGGTGGATATGCTCGCACAGAATGGAGAAAGGGAAGACAGAGAGAGAGAGAGAGAGAGAGAGAGAGAGAAAAAGAGATACACAGCGAGAGACAATGAATGTTTGGTGATCTGTTTCCAGGGAAGACCTGGCTTGGTGCTGTGCATGGTGTATCCTCAGCCATGTAGAAAGAATATGAATACATACATCATAGCATACATCATTGTTTTGTTTTTTGTTTGTTTTTTTCCAAAGGCTCCGTAGGATCCCAGGGCCAATCACATACAGAAAATTCGCTCTGTTCTTTTCATTACCAGCTGACAGCTTGCAGATAGATGCTTAATAGGGTTCCACAGAAGGCTGCGGCTTGTTTTCAGGAAATCCCCAGCCCCTCCCCCTTCTCATCCTCATACTACTCATCCTCTCTCTACCGCTCTCTGTGTATATCTGGGAGCACCCTCAGCTCAGTTTGGGGAATTTTGTATTATTAAGTGTCCTATATTACAAATTTTGACTGAAAGAAAAAAAACAATGCTTAAGTCTTGGGGTGAGGAAAAAAAATCATTGCGGAGCACACAAAAAAAAAAATTGTACATCATGATGTAGCGCATCCTATATTCATCCTACACATACAAAAAAGTAAAGAACTTGTTGGCCAATAGACTTGCGCCCTCAACCTGCATGGAAAAAATGGCACCACTAAATAAAACAACTTTAATCCTTAATGTAGCGTAGTGTAGTGTATGATGAGGTAATAATAATAATAATAATAATGTATCAGCAATGACTATTGATCTAATCTATAAAAAGTAATAAAGAACTTCAATCCATCCCTAATGATTCCCCCTAGGAGGCTGCCATGGCTTCCATGATCCCAAGATCAGGAGAGGCGTGCTGTTAAAAATACATGGCAGAGCACTAAAAGATCCGCGGAGCTTAAAGACCTCGCGTGCAGCCCTCGTTGTCGCACAGGATAAGCTCTTAATTAGTGAGCTTGTCATCGAATACGATTTGATTGGAGCACGCATGGGGATGGTGGTGTACCTTTCAAGGTCAATTACCCTCCAAGTTGACGAAAAACAGGTTAGAAAAGGCTACGCTTAGGGGGTTCGATGTCTTATTGCACCAATATCGCAGCGCCGGTGGTAAAGAACGCAGCACAGGGGTTCCTTTTAAGAGTACCTTCTTTAAGCGGTTCTTAAACATCATATTCAACCCCTCTCTCTCTCTCTGAGTTGACACAGATGGATTCTGAAATCAAATTTAATGTTAAGCAACTGACTAATAAGGATCATAACAAATAATACTTCGGGACTTATGTAGATAAAATGTCACGTCGGTCGTCTGAGCTGAAACGGACGATCCTCTCAACGTGAGGATTTCTGAAACATCACTTCGTGCCAGGTCAGGTAATCCTTCAAATCTGCCATGTTCGACTTCCCCGGGAAAATAATTGTGACTTGATTCCACTTATATAACATTTTCAGCAAAGACCATATCTTCCAAAATCTCCTTTAAGCCTCTGTCTGGCGTGAGACTCCCACCCGCAAGGCTGTATCACAGTGTATGTTTCAAACATAAATCCCAAGCATTATACAGCACAGGGACCTGATATTACTCCCTGTGATAAAATGAGAGGAAAAAAAGATGAAATGGGAAAAAAATGGAATTTATTTCCTGAACCCATTCTTGCAAAACACTGAAGATTGGACTGTGTTAATCAATACAACCACAGAGTGATCCATCTCAACTCTGCCGGCGTATGGGAGGAAGCTATCGATGGCATCTCGTGTGCAATCAGCTTTGTGCTTTCTCTCTGCAATCTCCTAGTGTTGCTTTAGTGTAGGAGCATTGCATCTTTCAGCACGAATACCTGTATTTGTTACAGATCAGTGAGGTACTTATGGCAATAAGAAACGGATTGTATCAAACTTTTTGACTGAGAGGCCAAATTCTAGCTCTTAAGCCATGCTGCTGATGCTGAGTTACAGTGCAGTGTCACACACTCAGATGAAACAGGTAGTGGACAGTCTTCCTTAGCGTACATGAGCGTAAAGAGACCCACAAATGGCTGGGGTTGCCATCCCTCGTTTCCTAGCCATAGAAGGCTGTGGCGTCCTCAAAATTCCAGAAATCTCACAATCCTATAGAATGCCCTTTTATGCTGTAGAATTACTTTTTCCTTCACTGGAACCAGGAGGCCCAAACCTGTTCCCTGAGAAGATAAGATTGGAAGAAGAACCGCAGAGCCCTGTGCAAAACCTTTTTTCAACAAGGACTACAACCTTATGCATTGTTGCCTGACCGCATTGACATTTTTATAGTTAAATCAGTGAAAAGCCTTTCCAGGAAAGTGGAGGTTATCATACTAGCAAAGAGGGTGTTAATGTTCCAGTTGAATCCCTTAAACATCATCTGTTTCAAATGCACTGGTCCAGTGTCCGTAGCTTTAAAGGCAAAACAAGCTGCTGTCTCTGCCAAGGCCCTTTGTGGAAATGCATTTTTCTAGCCTGTAAAAGCAAGAAAAACCAAAATACGCTGAAAATAGTACCTAGAACAGCGTTTCCCAACTCTGGCCCAGGAGGACCACCTGTCCTGCACATTTTAGTGTTGTCCCTGCTCACTGCTATTCAGTAAAGGCTGTTATTTAGCTGTTTCCTAAATCAGGTGTTTTGGAGGAACATTCTAGCAGCAATTTTACGCGAAATGCATAAATGCCCAATACAGTCAAGTTTTAAAGTACTTAATTTAGCTTTTTTTTTTGTTGCTTCAAACGAGCAACCCCAAAGCAGACAGAACAAATGCACGTGCACATGCATTGTGCCATCTTGTATTCACACCACTGTTTAACAATACACAGCATTCCCTGATGACAAATTAGAGCTTCATCATGCGACAATTCCATCTATTTAATTAATCGCATTAATTTGCACTGCATCTGACAGACCATGACTTGTTTTTTGTTTTCTTTTCCTTGTCTTACATCAAACGTAGCATCCCAATCTGTACCGCAATCACTGTACTGTATGAAACGGCATTGATCTCCTGCAGTCTGTAAAGCGGTTTTGTCAACATAAGAGCTGCTGGGCACCAAATGTTTGGAAGGAAGTCGCTCCAAAATCCATCTGTTGCATTACCCACATTCTCTCAGCGGTGGTTTGTTTTTTGGAGCTGCTCTGTTGAAATCCACGTAGGCCTCGAAGCCTGTTGACTGCCCTTGTAAATGTGTGTGATGGCCTTATTTGTGTTTCGCACATCACGGTGCACCCTGGATTTGGCCGTCTGCTCGGCTGCTAATAGGTGAACTGTGAATCAGAGTGGATCAGTGGGTACATGATGGTGAGCGGAGAGTGGATTTTTATGTAAATGCATGAGCCTGTGGTTAATAAACGTCGCGATTAAGGCCACTGCTGATATCTAGTGGTCGGGTAAGCAGCAGTTGCATTGGTGAGGCTCTGTCACGGACAGACAGAGGGGGACAATGACCTCGCATCCCATGAGCATGCTCGGACATACACGGCACGCAGTTAGAGGATGGCAGCTTCTGAGGCTAATCTGATTTGGAATTTGATTTAGTGGGAACGCAAAAGCTGCACTGGCCATGTAAGGACAGTTCATATTTATTTTCTGTAATCAACAGGACACACATTTCAGCCTGCAGCTGTTGAGGTGGTAATGAAAACTACCAACAGCAGTATCAGTCCGAAAGCATGTTAATTTAATTGTAAATGCATAAAATCACTAAAACCACTGTATTTTACCACTAATAAGGACAATCGAAGCAAACGTACTGTTTTATTATAAAACTATATTTCACACAGAGTGTGAACAAACTGCTGCAGGTATAAGGAGCTCTGTTCAGTGAGCACCGAGTATCGATTCAGCAAAATAATACAAATTCAAGCCAAGAATTAAAGCAAGTACTAAAAGTCTAATGTCTATACATTCACAGTGCGTATGATGGAGCTAAAAGGCCAGATTAGGTCTGTTGTGCAGCAGTTCAAGATCCTATTCAACTCAAAGCATTTAAATGAACAATTGCACAATCAGAATCGACACTCCTCGACGCTTAGACACAAAAACACACGATAGTGAGAACTAACACTTCTATATGCGGCAGCATGTACACCGTGTAGTGCCGCGTCGATATAAACAGCGTCTGTATCTAAAGCTCACACGCCCACCACTTCATCGGGGCCGGTGCAGGCACTTTCTACTACACAAGCAGGAGCTGAAGTGGAGCTCACCAGTGTGTGACTCATCAGGGCTAATTAAAAACAAGAACGGTCGCTGTGTGTTTCGGAAAGGTATGGATCGCGGATTATGGAGAACGGGAGGTGGGGAGGAAAGGCAGAGGGATGGTGATGCAACAGTTGTCTTTGTGGAGGGAGTGGATGCAGACTGGATGGGAGAGAGAGAGAGAGGAACATAAAATCAACCACATAATACAGTGTGTCCAAAGAGAAACAGGACAGAGAGAGAGAAAACAAGGAGGAAAACACTAAAATGTATAGTGATGTAAAGGGAATAAGAAAAAATAGAGAGAAAATGAATCAACAGATGGAGGATCTCTAAAATCTAAAAAAAAAAAAAAACTCAACCAGTCTCCTGTGGCTAAAAACAAACAAACAGGACAGAAAGGCTTCAGAAATATAAAAATATCAGTCAGACAATCACTACTCACTGGAGTCGTCCGAGTCATAGCCCTCCATATCGGGCTCTTCCTCCTTCTTGCTGGGCGGAGGCAGGGCGGAGGCAGAGGCAGAGGCGGCACTGAAGGCCCGGTCCAGATCGTCATCCTCGTCTTTTTCTCGTCCCGTTTCAAATGATGAGGACGCGGCGGCCGGGGTGGAGGACGAAGATGAAGAGGAAGAGCGCAGCGAGCCGGCGCGCCTCAGAACCGGGGCAGCTGTGGGAGGAAAACCCCGCGGGTAGCGGGGGAAATAGTCAGAGATCTGCTTGATGGGCTGGATGGGGCCCGGGCACACGTCAATAGCCATGTGCTCCTGGATGCTGATGGTGGGCTTTTCGCCTCGGCGCTGTGTCATGCATGCGGCCGTGCGGGCGACGCCCCCCAGGAGGCGGGGCGGGTGTAGAGATCGGCAAACGACTCGAAGAAAAGTTTTTTTGGGAAAAAAAGTTACCAAAAAGTCCAAAAGAAAAAAAAAAATTGCTTGTCTACTTAGGGTCTTCACCTGTAAAGTAAACCCCTGAAGAAAGGAAGCAAAAAGTCCTGATGAGATGAAGCTCGATGCTGAGTGTGTGCGTGTGTGTCGCGCAAGTGTGTGTCTGAGTCGAGAGTAAGCAGTTGCAACTACATAGAGAGTGCCAGCGGAGTGGTACTGGAAGCCGCAAGCATGCCGTCTGCCTCACAGCTCTGCTCAAAGCGCTACAAAATGCACTGAGGCTGCCGGAGCGCCAGCCACTGGAATAAGAGAAGAGAGACAGAGGAGGAGACAGGAGGAACAAGTGAGAGAGGGAGGGGATGGGATTAGAGAGAGAAGGAGGGATTGGCTGATGTCAGTGCTTAGCAACGGCGCGGTAAACAGGAACCGCCGTTGCAGCTACTTAATTATGCTATTAGTCCCGTCCATCTGTCAGAGAGTGAGTGAGAGAGAGAGTGAAAGAGAGAGAGAGAGAGAGAGAGAGAGAGAGTGGAAGAGAGAGAGAGAGAGAGAGTGGAAGAAAGAGAGAGAGAGTGGAAGAAAGAGAGAGGGAGGGGGAAAGAAGCCAGAGTGTTCTCTCCATTCCTCTAGACTAACAGTAGCATCTTCAGTTCACAGACACAAGTCGACTGCAAAATCAAGTGCAACAAGTGGTACATTCCTACACGCCCTGACTCACTGAATAAAAAAAATAATAAAAAAACTGAATAAATTAATAATCCACAATTTTAATAAATGACCTCTTTTAACAACCCAGAGAAATGATCTTTTAACAACCCAGAGAAATCATTATTCTTCCACAAGAAGAATTGAAAGATGGACTCGTATTGTGTTCTCGCCACTGGTAAAAGCGCTTTACGAACGAGTTATCACAAATCACACATAGAATTAGGAGAGTGACTTACATCATTCCTTTTATTTTTTTTATTTTGCCATTTGGTACATTCCTAAAAGGAGCATTTAGTTTTAAATGGCCCATTCATTTTAACAGTTTCCTGACATTTACAATAGTAGTGAAGACACGGACACCATGAAATAGCACATATGCAATTATGCGGGGATCAAGAAGTGTTTAGCTGTGAAAATAACAAGAAAGAAGGAATAGAAGTAGACTTAACATCACTCGATTTTTCAGGAACATCATGTTACACCACTACACACTAAAAATTCTGAGATGCTTTTCTGCTTCACTATGGGTGTGTAAAGATTTGTTTTTTTTTTTTTGTTTTTGAGTTAAAAAATTTTTTCTTCAATATTCAAACCAGCACAACCATCACCGATGAGGAAAAAACAATGGAGATTAACAGACGCAATGCGGGTCCTTTTTGCGCATTTGTGATTTGAGAGACTCCAGATTCAACATGATGTTCCCTCTTCAGCAAGAATCCATTTATTATGAAACCAGACACCGGCAGAAATTGTGCCGCGCTCACCCAGGAGACCCTGCCCTGCCGGAGCACAACTCTCATTACGACCAAAGAGCGAACGAGTTTATGAACGTGAGCAGTGTCGTACTGACGACGACGAAGGCGAGTTTATGTAGGAATAAGTGGCACTCAGTCAGTCGGCTCAACAAGTGGCACTCAAGTGACACAGTCATTAGGAGGGAGGAAGGTGGAAAGAAACGTGTTAATCAAAAAAAATAAGCGCTTTGGAATTACTGAAAAGGTAATTCGGGCCAATTAATTTCCTCGAGTCATTACAGTGCATCTGCAGCAAACTCTGTGGCAGGAAAAAAGAAAAAAAATGTTTGGACAGCACACCTCATTAATTCTCATCCTATCTTTGTAATCCCTTCTGGAGGACTCTGTCCTTCACATTTGTTTCAGAAATGGAAAAAAGAATAGTTTTCTTTCTATATTTCTTTTTCTCACTGTACAAAAATAAATCCACAGAGGAACTCATTTACTGTGATGATTGAAAGCCATGAGTTCTCGCCAGGCTCTGTAAATAGAAGAGAAAACAAATAACCTACAGTAGACCACCAACATCCGACCAATCAGGGCAGGAAGACGCTTTCTATTTGCCTGACACGATGCTCCCTTTATCGTGCATGCATTTGTGTGGGCATGGCTTTGGGGGGAAATATTTCTATTTGAACCAATTTATGTTTCGAGAACTTCCACCGAAACTGCTGACTCTTGCACGATCTGACGTCAGAGAGAGACTTGAATGATAGAAAAATGTGTTGTAATGTAATTTATACCATTTGCTGCATCTTTCTTTGTGAAGATTTTTCTTTAGTCTTAGAGTGTCTGTGCTTTGGAACCGTCAAAAGCTTAAGCTGTTCATTCTGGTTGAAAAATCTCAGAGTGCTTTGCAATTTCTTAAAAACATAAGATGTGTTTTATTTGTCTTAATAACATCAGAAGAGAATAAAAGAAACACTGTTGAAGGAATGATGATTGACGGGTCCAACACCACATCTGATAAACTGTTTCATTAACAGTGCATAATATTAAATTTAGTTATACGTGAATAAAAAATATGACCAGATATTTAACAATAAAATTGGCAAATTAGTGTTAGTGCACATCGCATAATAGAGTGTGGGTGATTATTTTCAGCACACCATAACACATTTCTCACCTGCCTTGCAAAAGGCCCGGGGTTCAATCTGATTGGACGAGAGTAGGGCTGAACCGATTCCTCGAGTAACTCGAGTAATTCGATTACAAAAAATGATCGAGGCAAAATCTTCTGCCTCGAAGCTTCGTTTAATTAATTTTAAAAGCTTGCGATATGTTTTTGCGCAATTATTTGTTTGGTGTGACACAGCGCGCTTCCGGATGCAAACCGCCAGTAAACGCAGACGGGAAAAAAAACGCTTACGTCACCCACAAAGCAGATGAAGACACAAACAGTTAGCTGTGTATTGATTTGGGGGAGCGTACTGTTGCGGGCTGCAAAATGGAAGGGAGCGAAAAAAATATCAGCGAGCCAAGAGAAGAAGAAACCAGACAGAGAAAACGAGAGAAATTGCCCAAGGTTTGGGATCATTTTGAATTAAAAAGTAAAAAAAACCTGTGTTGTGTGTCCATTGAAAGATCGAGCTTGCATACCATAATAGCACATCGTCCATGCTACAGCATCTCAACAGAAAGCATCCACTACACTACTCGGAGACCGGAGTGCCTTCACCCAAAACAACGTAAATTCAATGCATTGATGAAATGCTGTATACATTTAAAAAATAAAAGTAGATTTTTCTAAAAAGAAAACCAATTAATCTTTGATTTTTCCCTCATATATTTTACATTGCTGTTTAATTAAGCAAAAGTAAATTTCATCCAATTACTCGATTAACCGATTACATTTTTGGTAGGATACTCGATTACTAAAATATTCGATAGCTACAGCCCTAGACAAGAGGCATTGCACGAGTGCTGACAATGGACAGTAGCACTACTGGGACGTCTGACTATGTAAGAACAATTACTCATCATTCCACGTCTGTGATGTTCTAATAACACTGTTGATCGCTGGATGGGTGAAAGTAGGTCTGTATGGTCCGCCATACTAAGGAGAGAGCAGGACTTTTAGCAAGAGGACACATCTAACATTGTCATCTTAGAAAAACCATTTCGAACCCCATAACAACTGATTATGTTGTTCCGAAACACCTCTGAATTATCTGTTCTTTTCTTTTCATCTACAATGCTAACTAGCTCCTAAAACAAGGCTGAATTTCAAATTGCTCTTTAACCCTGATCAAGAGAACAAGGGATTTGGCACCCTACATAGTGCACTAGCTTTCCATTTAGTGCTATTTGGGATTAAGAAGTTAACAGAGCTGAAATTCTAAAGTGGAAATGTAAAGAGAAACTTACTAGATTAAAGGACTGTCCACCACCTGCATGGCTTCAGAGTACTGTTAAGAACCTAAAACCACTTTCACTCGTTAATTACACTAACTGCTCCGCTAGTCGCAACATGTGTTGGTGGAAGAAAATAACTGGTTAATCAAAGAAACAAACTACTGTATAATCTGTTGATAATAAATTGTGTTGTTGGTTTGGTGTTCATTGAGGGCTGCATCCGCATGGCTATGATCACATCATGTCTGTGCTGATATTCATCACAACAGCACAAGCTTAAGTGTGATTTGCTTCATTATACAGCAGCTTCAGAATACTTAATATGGCAGTGCATTCCTATGCCTTTCATTTGCAATGTTGTGCATGCTTCATCCTCACGCTGTTTAGTTTCATTTCATTTCACTGAGCCAGACACACACACACACACACACACACACACTCCTCAAGTCTCCTCCAGTACACCAGATGCTGCTTTTTCATCACACTGTAACGACTCTCTTCATGACATGGTCAGTAATTGAATCCAGGCTGAAAAAACAGCAAGATGAAATGGATGGCTTGATTCCGCGTGGCAGAACTTTGCAAATGTCACTTTTGAGACACCAGACATTCAAAGACAGACGTGGATCAGAGGCACTGTGCGCAGCAAAGTTCACGAGTGGTGACATTTCTGTGCAAAGCATGACGGACGCAAACTGTTTCTTCGGATATTCTACAAAGAACGGTGAGCAGACTGTAACCGAGTAGCTGAGTTTCAGGTGACGATGCTGCATGCGAGACTTCAGAAATATCTTTCGAAAGGTGTTTGGAAAGTGCCTAATGTGGTGATGTTACTATCAGCGCCTGTCACATATGCTGTCATTACAGAGGGAAAAAATGAGCCAAAGTAAGATTAGGAAGTACAGCGGGTTCCTAAATACGTATGGCATTATAACCTGTTCTAACCAAAAATCTATATTAACAGAGCAAACGTTTTTACAAACACAATTTTTGTTTTTATTTTAGACTCACCTATTGGGCTTGAAATATCTTAAAATAATGGATTACATTTAATACCACTAGCATTTTACCTAAATGGTTAGACATGGAATCAAATTCTGCCTATTCAGTCTCTTTAAAAGCTCTTCTTAATGCAACGATTTTATCCTCCACATCTCTTTAGACAAAGAATGTAACTGTCAAAACTTCTTTTCAGATCAAGGTTCAATTTAAGCAGCACTTTGGGTTACAGTCATATTCCATTTATGTCATAATTTTTATTCCGGATTCACTTAAAGACAATGCTTTTTTACTATGGTTTATGTCTGAATTTTTTAAACAAGTTTGATATAAATGTTCTCTTCCTAAGCAGCCTTTTTTTAAAAAAATTTTAAGATATCTACAAATTTGAAATGTTCTTTTCTGGCAAATTCACAGGTTTCCCTAATTTGCCAAAGACATGTCTTGACTACGTTTTAACTCCAGCTGTTTCTCTAAAAAGGCCTGATTTCCAAGATTTACAGGAAAATGTTTTTGCGCAAAACATGCTCTTTTACAGTGTAAACTTGTTCACTTTTTAAACCAAAGTTAGACTGTCTAATATGAGGGTGAGTCAAAAATTATCCGCACTCTGGCTGTAGAATTTATTTCAATTAACTTTTAGGGGAAAAAAAATAAAAAAATTTCGATAATCTCCTTGATTTTCGAAACACTTTGTCAATGAATGTCAATGAACACCAACGTAAGAGCTTGTGCCAGTTCTGAGGGGCAAGAACATTTTAGCCTGAACTTTCTTACAATGCAGCCAGAAAACTAAAACCCGCCCTACAGTAAACGTTATTTCTAATTAAAAGTCCTCAAAATCAAGAGAAATGCAAGGCAAGACAAATCCACGTCAAACATCAAGTTACCATGACCACTCAAATATTCACCTTGTAAATTGGGTCATTTACCATGCCCCTGCAAGTCCTATTCACATGTTCTAACAATGTTCATCCCTGTGTAACAATTGGATAGACATTTTGTTTCCCATCAAAGGTCACTGGAATGGCTATAATACCAAATCCACTTATTGCTATTTTTGCGGTCTGCTTTACCTTGTCTTTCTTCAATTTATTTGGACTCTATAGCTTTTGTTACTCTGTTAGCTTGCTGGTTGATTTTGCTAAATTGAAAATCAAAACCTTTCCAGCTTCTCTTAATGGCTAGTCGATTTATTTATATTTATATATATATATATATTCTTAAATTAGAAAAGATGAATTTATTAAATTGCTCTTCTAAAATTCTGAAAAACATAGGACCCCTTTTTTCAGGTTAAAGGAGCTAATCTTACACAGGACACAGTTAACTAGGATATTAATGGAATAAAGATGATGCGACTGCATGCAAGCCATATTTTATTATTTATCAATATAATATATTACTCTCTGACCATGTTTATTTTCTTCTTTTTCTCTTTATTACCTCTTTACCTTTTTTCTCTAGCGTTGCAAGTTTAATCTGCTGTTTCATGGTTTATGTGGTTGATTTATTGTTTCGTTAATCTCTTAAAACTGCTGAAATCACTCATTCATTCAGCCAAGTATTCAGACCCTTGTCTAAGGCACTCCAAATTCAGCTCAGGTGCGTCCTTTTCATCCACATTGAATATGTTTGAGATGTCTCTAAACCTTCTCTGGAGTCCATCTGGGGCAAATGCAACTGGTTGGACATGATTTGGAAAGGCACGCACTAGGGTATAAGCTCCCACAATTCAGAGTGCTTGTCAGACAGAAGCTCAAAAATAATCCGAGATCAAACTGTGCTGAGACAGAGAGCTTGGCTAAGGTGCAAAGTGATGTCTAAAGATTTTAACATAGCCAATTAAAGATCCTGCTTGCTTTTGACCAAAATAACACTTATGCCAATGGCCAAGGATTATGTGTGGAGAAAATCAGGTCAGGTTCTGCTTATTACCTGGTAATATAATGCCTTTGGATGAAGAAGCATGGTGGTGGAAGTATTATGCTTTGGGGTTACTAATCAGGCAGGTACGAGGAGTTTGGTCAGACTTGAGGGGAGGATGAATGATGCCAAATACTAAAAAGTCCTTGAACAAAAATTTAGGAGCTTAAAAGGTAAGTCTCTGACCGCCTTGAGCGGAGCAGCTAAATTTCAGACTAATACCTCATGAAATATCTGCAGAGAGACCACAAAATGCTATTTTACAGATGCTCACCATTCTATCTGATGAAGCTTGAGATGCTGCAAAGGAAGAATTGAAGAAACTGGCCAAATCCACATGCAAGGTGCAAGTCATTTACAGAGAAAATGTTTGCCAAATGTGCTTAAAGTATTAAATAAAGGCTCTGAATTTTTACCGAGGTAGCACAGCGGTGTAGTGATTAGCACTGTGGTTTCGCACCTACAGGGTTTACTGGCTGTGCGAGTGGAGTTCGCATGCTCTTACCCCTTTGCCTATTAGGTTTCTTCAGCGTACCCTGGTTTTCTCCCACAGACAAAGGCATGCAGTTTAGGCTAACTAATGTTTCCAAATTCCCTGTAGTGAGTTGCACAAGTGTGATCTACAATGGAATGGTACCCTGTCATTGTAAGTCTATAAAAATTTATAGCAATTTAAAATGTGTATAGCATTTTAATAATATTTATTGTTAGTTTTCAGTAACTACCTTAACATGAGGACAGTTTTATCTTTGATGGCCTTGTGTATTTATAATAAACATATATTGATCTGTCCATTTATCTCTAAAGGTTGTTTTCAGAGTCTACTTTCCTTTTCTTGGAGAAAGTTCTATCCATGCTCTTTGGTTCTGTTTCTTCCGCACACTGTCGACACACGGTAAACCATGGCTTTAAGTGGCTCGGTTGAGGAACAAGTATAGCCACGGCCACTTCAAGGGAAAAGAAGTGCTAGATTACTCGTATATTAATTACCCTCATTTATCAGAAAAGCATCAGGGTCCAGATAGGACCGTCACTCCATCCGGATCTGGACCGTGGTCCACCATTTAGTATATAGAGAGAATGAATAAATGAATGAATTGCTATATAAATAAGTTTTTGATTATGGGCTTATTATTGTGTTTACGTATAACCTAATAAAGCATGCAAAATAAAAGCAGTTGAATACTTTCTAAACCCATTGTATATGAAACTGCAGGAAATATCCAGATGAGCTAATCTGAGGTCTGAGGATGTGCTCTACACGATACAAAGCTATCAAGCAACCCAACGGGTGTATATTGATCTGACTGCAACATTGTCCTCTTGCTGAGAACAACAGGTCCACCCACACCATAAAACTTGGCAGAACATCGGATAATGGCCAAAACCGCAGGAGGAAGGAGGGGAGAGGGTAGTGAGTACACCAGGGCTATTGAGTTTTATTGGTAGGTGGGCCAGATTTTGCTGGAGGGGAGGACATATACTGGCTATGTGTAATTGCACAAAAAAAAATTCATAAAATTCAGTATCCTACTTGAGAGTCGACCAATTAGCAGCCATTAACCATGGAACAGTAATTTAACTCTTTTGTCATTTAACAGCCATTTAATTTTGCTTACTTTTTTTAACTGGTCTTTTACAAATAACGGCGCAGCAATAAAAAAATCCAGCTGAACCTCTGTTATTTGGAAAAGGTTAAATGACAGCATGAGCTTGTGCATGAGGTTCGGCTTCTCTAGCAGGAACGAACTAGTGCTGTGCAATAACCAATAACATTTGTTACATGTACACCAGAACAATAAAAAATAAAATGATCCAATCATTCATTCATTAATCTTTATTATCTTCATGTATTTTTAGCGCCCCACCCCCACCCCCACGTGAGCCGTTTATGATAGTTGAATATTATTAGTTAATGATTTAAGCCATAAATTCCCAACAATGATCTAATGGGACCTTAGAGGTTCATTCAGATGGTTAAAAAGCAAAGAATACAAAATCAGAAACATCAGGCTTTACATTTTTATTCTCTGGACTACAATTGAACTAGATCATTTTCTTTTCCCAATTAGTAAATGTCAGGTCATTCCATCACTCTAAAGATTATGTAATGTTTATGATAGCGTGATATTTGTACTGCCCAGGCACTGCTGTTTGTCCAGCTAATGATAGTGATGATAAGAGGAGATGCTCTTTGATCCGGTTCTCAGAAACCATGACCGTCATGCTGATGTGCAAAATAAAGTTATTCTATCAAAATAAATAAAGGTTATTGAACTCCATCCATATACGCAGAAGAACTGGGCAACGCAATGTGTAACGGAACGTACTTCCAGAGGTAGCTTTCAGAGGAAGAATTCTGCATATATCTGATTTTACATCAGGTTGGATTTGAGAGTTCACAGCGAGGTCAGTTACGCAGAGGTCTCCTGAGTGGATCAGTGATCAGAAGAAGGCCAGACTATGAATCTGCCTTCTGGGTAAATTGCCTAGCCTGGTTGAAAATAGAGACATTAAATAAACATTTTCTCCCAAAAAAATCTAAATGTCTGTAAGCCTGAAAAAGAAAATATGAGAGAAAAAAAAAAAAGAGATCCTGATAAAATGACAAATATATGCTTAAGTTGTATTTAAATATTGCTCTTATTGTTCATAATAAATCATTCAATTATTTACAACTTAAACAGTAAAGCAGTTCACCTGCAAAACAGAAGCCTGCATGAACAGCTCAGTGCTTTTGTCAATCCTGACAAAATGGTAAAACAACTATATTGAGTTTACACTTCACCATATCACCAAATGGTGATTAACAACAAAGAGAAAAAAAATATCAGTTAAACAAATTAAAATGACTTGTTGCTACATGGGTCACGTGACACTGACATTCTGGCAGCCTCTCTACATTCACAGGTCTTTCTATGCTTGGTATTTTGGACATAGTGACTATACTTCAGGGATGTCCCCTGCTTCTGAATGACATTTTAACTTTTTTCATTTCGACTCGTCTGGCTCGACTTGTGCTTCAAGATCTTGAAGATTCCAATCTGTCCGGCTGTACATTTGTGCAACAAGTTTCTTGAATACCATGCCATTAGGGGGTTTCTTGGAGTGGAGTTCATCTTTGAAAGAGGATGATTAACATCCTATGTGCTGCCACATGGTCTGCAATTGGACATCTTGCATACAGGTCATTTTCCCTCTTTCTGTGAAAGTATACAGTTCATGAAAACTTGTACTGCTTAAACTGTATGTACTGGATTCTCTTGCAAATGCTAACATTATTAGCCCACACATACATGCTCAAATGCATCTTTGGAGAAAAGACAAGTAAAAAAAAAAAAGATTTTCACATATCCAATAACATCCTGCCTGAAGGGGAATCGTTTTACGTCCGTCTCTCTCCCTAAAACGATGACGGGGTTTCAAAGGGTGTGCATGTTTTTGGTATTGTAATCAGGTTGCTCCACCATGTCATTACTCCCCGACGGAGGAAAAATCAAGAACTGCTAAGGAGAAAAACAACAACCGTAAGACATTAATTAAGTGTAACATCAAACCTGCAAGTTTTGCAGGAATGAGGGCAAAACAAAACCACCTAATAAATTATTACAGAGAGAGCAGAATCAAAGGAAACCTAGCTGCACTAAGTGAAAATCTAATGACGGGAACACCAAACCCCCTGCAATCTGAATCATTATCTATAATCACCATTATCCTGGAGCTCTCGCCAGCTATGCTGCATGTGTCAGAAACATATAAAACCTCAACTCATTAAATGCAGGTCACATGCTAAAATACAGAAGTCCAACACATGCCTGAGGCAGGCAAGTCAAGGGAAGAATGATGGCTGTCCATTTGCCCTTGATAGGCCTGTGATGTATGGACTATGTGTCAAGCCGCTCACATGAAGCAATAACCACTGGCACGTACATGGAATGACTAAATTATCTTTTTTTTTTTTTTTTTTTTTTTAACTCCGGAGGCATGTTGTAAAGGTTTTAGGGTTAATTAAATGTCTGTCAGTGGTTCTATTCAGAGAATTTATCACCATTATGACTCAAATACTGTACAATTCCAACGTGTTAGCTAACACTTCATTATGCGAAGAACGTTATCTATGTGGATTTTTTTTTTCCGTCTGGAGAGCCCCTAGGCATGCTTTCAGCCAATTCAGCCCAGAGCTGGCCGAGAATAATAGCTACATTCAATGACAAAATGGACGAAACCAACAATTAGAATTGTAAAACTATTCAATATTTTGTGGGGTTAAAGCCAGATTTGCTGGAGAATAATGCAGTCTAATTCCATTATTTTAAGGAAATACTGATTCTTCTACTGTTTATGCGGCCTCACTATAATGATTACAACCTGCTTAGATTTGTGTTGTCTCAGGCATTTACTACCTTTTTTAAATTTAGGTTTCAACAACACAAGATTGAAGTTTCGAATGGGTGACCAGCGTTATAAAAGATAATATCCAACATCTTATAGGAATATCTTCAGCTTGGTCTTTTAAACATGCTTTGCATTTATGATTACACTAGTAATACAACAACTCACCCCAGTCTAGAAAAGGCCCAATTTTATCCCATCCCTCTCTTTCCTGGTTAAAAAAAAAAGCCTATTTCAGGTCATTCTACAAGTTTTAGAAGGAATTGAGATTTGGCTTCTTTAAATCTTTCTTTTCTAAAGCGTTCCTTGATTAAATTCAGCGTGTGATTTTCCATTTCCTCTTCATCCTTCTGACACTAACCAACAGGTCTCAATATTGCCAGAATAGATTAAAATTTTGAGCTGTTCATTCTCTCATTGGCTGGAAAGAATAAAAGCATGATTCAAAACACGATGCCACCACCACCACCTCCATCACTCCTCACTAAACATGTATCTACTGTTTATTAAAAAAACAAGCCTATTTAAAACAATTATCCTATTTTACTCCTTAAACGATTTCAAGAGTACCTTTAAGGTAAAATTTAAAGGTAATGGAACTGCAAAAAAAAGTACCTACTGTAAAGAATAGGATGCACAAAAGGTTTAGAGGAAGTACTGCAAGCTACAAGGATAGAAAGCCTTTGGCATGGCTCTTCAATTACAAAACTTATCTTTGAGTGCCTCATAGCTCTACAATTTAATCTGAAAATGGTCATTCTTTTTTACATTTTTGATTTATTTTTTGTCCTCTTGCAGCTAGAATTAACAGTCAGACTCACAGAAGTAACCATTACCATTTAATCGTCAAGTGCACTACTGCATTAAAACTTAAATGGGTGTTATTCATTCTAAAATTTAATACCCGTAATTCTTTGATGGACGCTGATAAGGAAACCCAAAATTATGGAAGAAAATTTAAAATATTAAAGAAAGAATATTACAAAATGTAGTGATTTTCCACCTCATGGCCGTCTATGCATTCAAATCTATATTGTGTGGTTCATTAGTGCCCAATTTAGTGTCTAGCTCACGTGTTTCCTGACGCAATTGCTGGTCATATTGCAAATATGATTGGATTAAGAGCATGGTGGCTAAAACCATATAGTGCACCGCTAGAGATTACTATGAGCTCATCTGTGTTTCCATAATAAAAAAAACAAGGAACGATATAGGTCATGTAAAGGGCATCGTGGTTCATCGCTCATCATCACTCAGCTAACTAAACAGCTTTGGACAAACAAACAAAAGACAGCATTGGGCGATACGTACAGGGGGGAAAAAAACAGCTCTGGACAATGTGTCCGATTTAAATTGCAGTCTGAAAGTGAATCTGTGGCGAAAGTAATGCTGGCTCTAGGAGCACTTCAGTTGATGGCACTGGAGAGTGTGGGGCCATTACTACAGCCTGCTGTGCAATACAGGGCCCATAATAACCCGGCACGGTAGGGGAGGTTTTTATGTGCACCTGCAGTACAAACGCTCATTTTTTACTTAGTCCACTGGCAAATAAAAATTTGTAGCGTGACTTTCCAGGCAGCGTTTACGCCTATTTACAGAAACACATGTTGATCGATGTTCTGGTGTTATTTCACTTGCTATCTTTCTAGTCATATTTGTGTATGCTGCTTTCTCGGAAAATAAAAGTTAAACAGTAAGCTACCGCGAATCATTCAAATGTAATTTGAACGCAGTTACGCTGCATAAAAATACAATTAGAATGCAAATAAGCATCGGCAGTGAGTGTCAAAGTAAAAAAGAAAAAAAGTAAAACACAGAAAATATAAATGAGGATTTGTAATCTCCATCTCCAGAATTATTGGCAAAATAACACTAAATCTCCTGCAATGCCTGATATGAGTGATTGAGGAGAATGCTAATATCATCATCATCCTCATCTTCCCCCACAGATTTTCCCTGCAGTTTAGGCTTAGTCCTCGGGGGGTCATGAAAAGAACTTTATTTTTATGGACATTGATGCATGCTTGCTGGAAGATCTAACCATGAAGGAGATGTAACTCCATGGCAGAGAAAGTCAGAGAAGTTAACCTTTTGGAAGGCATCATTGGAACTGGATAATTTTTGTTCGCGAGTCTACAATATGTAAAAAATTAAACAGGCAGGGTGTCCATGGCAGAACACCACGGAGGAAGGCGCCGCTTACTAAAAAGAACATTGCTGCATGACTGAAGTTTGTGAGAGAGCACAGTGGTACTGGCAAAACGTTTTGTGCACTAATGAAACTAAGATTGAATTTTTAGAAAGAACACCAAGCACTACATCTGCCATAAAACATCCCAACCATAGAGTATGGTGGAGGAAACATCATGATTAGAGCCTGCTTTGCTGCATTACAGAATTCTTCACCATAATGTGAGAATGTCTGCACATCAGCGGAAACTCTGTAGAAGTTGGGTGATGCAATAGGACAATAACCCATAACACCAGAACAAGTCCACAGCAGAATGGATTCAGAAAAACAAAATCCACCTTTTTGGTGTGACCAAGTCAGAGCCCAGACCTCAATCCTATTAGGATGCTATGGAAGAACTTGAAGAGAGGCATACACGAAACATTTAAAAAAATATGAATGAGCTAAAGCAGTTCTGCCAGGAAGAATGGGCTAAAATTCCTCTTGAGCGATGTGCAGGTCAGACCCACAGCTACAGGAAGCGCCTGGTTGAGTTTATTGCTGACAGGATTATTGCTGTGTGGGGAGGGGGCTGTCAACCAATTATTAATTCCAAGGATCACTCACTTTTTTCCACTACCATGTTAAATGGTGAATGAGTGTGTTCAATAATGACATGAAAGATCAGAGTTTTTTTTCTGTGTTATTATTTTAGGCACTTTATATTTGTCTATAACCCTGACTTCGATGAAGATCAGATTACATTTTATGACAAATTAATGCAGAAAACCATGAAATTCATATACTGTGCATGAAAATATACTGTGCATACAAGGCACCATACTTTACTTTAGAAAGGGAATTATTTTTTAGTACATTCAGCTTTCTGTTTATGCCAACCATGCATGACTGTAGACAAAGAAAAAGGAAAAAAAACAAAACTATTTTTGTCTCAGAACCCGATTTTAGACAGATGTGTATTGAACTCCATGTGCTTACAATTGTGGTTGGATGAAATACAAGGCTTTTATCTGTTGTGCCTTCACAATAGATTTGGAAACTTGGTCAATGTCCAGCGGTGATCCTTTGAGAGATGTTTCCCTGCCTAATCGCAGTGCCTCACTGTAGCTGTTTAGTGCCGTTTTGTTCAGGGCTAATAATTACCTGACATATGACACATTTAGTCTTATTGCATTTGTCTGTTCTATAATAAGGGAATTTGGCACTTCTTATACACACACACACACACACACACACACACACTTGTATAAATGGGAACAAGCTTCGACTATATTTTGTTCATACAAATTTCTGATTTTAAACATGTTACTTTGAAAGAACTAAAGGCTGTGTTTAAAGCTAATTTTATTCTTTTTTCCCCCCACACTCATCTTGCCAAGGGCACTTTTAATTCAGGAGCCGACTCTATGGCTTATTATACAGAGATTTCTCTTACTCTCTCTCTCACACACACACATGCTGCTGCCTGGCTGGCATTATAACACTCTACAACGACGTCCAGCTGCTACCATATTTCACCCTATCAGCTCCTAGTGAAGTTCAGGAGTCTGCAAAGGAAGGAGGACGACGCATCAGAGGAAAACAATACAGAAATGATGTTGTTTAGAATACACAGCCCAAGGCTTGACAATCAACATCTTTAACCAAGGAAGGGAAATGATGGGATCAAACAGCCTTAAGGACACATGCTTGCCTATGATCTGTGTCTTGCACTGGTTGAGATCGAGTCTGACAGGGATGCTGCACAAAAAGGGGAAAAAAATAAATAAAACTTCAGCCAGCCCATTTCATCTAAGCCCTTTCTTAAATCACACCAAAGACCATTCTGATAATGGCACAGGCAAGACTGAATTAAGATTAAGAGAGGCTGTTTCTTTTATAACGCTACAAATCCTGGCTGGAAGTCGTGTTTGTTGTTAGATAAGCCTAAAAAAAAAACCAACATTTCTAAAAAATTTTTTCAAAGTGCTTTAAAGTTATTGCTAATCAAAACTTTTATATTCCCCATACAAATCTGTGTTTAATTTTTACCTGCTTATACAGAACACTGCCGCCTCGCCATTCCACCTACCATCTGTCCTGGCACACACGCTCAATTAATGTAATCACGAAACCATCGACATTATTATTATTTTTTTTGTGTGTTTATCCACCAAAACAGCAACAATAAACCTGTCTCCAATTAAAAGACAGAGCCAAAATACGCCTGCTGAAGCAATTATATAATGGCAAGCTGTTTCCGAATACCAGTTCTCAGTTATAAGACATGGTGTTCCACAGGCTTGCACGCATTTCAGGATGTTGCATCTGTTGTTAAAAAAAAAAAAATGTGACCTGCTACTACTGCTAATAGATGTCCACTTGGGCAGGACTCACACTGCCCCATGAATGCTCTGTGAACATTTTCAGTAGAGTAAGAGCATTAATCAAGACAGCTTATGATGTCTGCCAGGGTTGCAATTTTTACCCCAAATTGGTCTAAATTATTAATACTTGCTTTTTATCAGCAATTAAATCATTTAGAATCAATTCTGTGGATAAATACTGTCCCCAAAATTTACAGAAGCATTTCTATTATTAAAAGAGCGAAGTTGGGATTATGGAATGCAGAATGTCCATCCATCAGAAATGTGTGACTGTTTTGCCACACACAGACATGCTCAGTCTGATTTCTGGTCCTTCAGCAAGAAATACATTTAATCCAGTATCTCAGTCCTTCTTCTGGACAAAAATATTGCCAAGGTAACCAGAAAGCTTGACGAAAGCTTGGCATCCTGACCTTCCTTCTACTGTAAGCACTGTTATTTCAACACATTGTAAATTGCTCATTGCACAGACCTGAGCACAAGCCTAAAGCTTTATCTTCCGTAAAATGGTACCATCAATCGATCGGTTCATCAATGTTTTAATTTTACAGTAATGCCAGTAATGCACACGGATTAGTGGATCTGGGTCATCTGGAAGGTGAGAATTGATAAAGGCAAGGGTGATGTTTATCGATCAAGATTGTGCTGATGGACTGAGCATCAACACATCTGTTGATGTTGAGGAAGTCAAATGAATGAGGCATGTTGCAATCTGGACAAATATAAGAAATTTCGAAAGCACATGTTTTAAAAAAACAGACAATGAAAAATGCAAATGAAGGTCTCTTGTCACAGGTTTATAAATATGCAACCATGGTTAGGGCTGGAATTAATTTGTTGAGGTTTTTTGCTTTGTTTTCTTTCAAATTTTCAAAAAAAAAACATTACAGAAAGAGATTTACAATTGTGGACCATCTTCTTAACTCATCCTGTTGACAATTTTTTTTCTTTAGGGATCCATCGAACACATATCTGCAGTATTAAGCAGTATTAAGCCTGTCTGAAGTGATTACTTCAGTGTTCGTGCTCGTCTTTGCTCTGGCAAGTGGATTTCAACTGAACAGGATGTAATGAGGCTTCATTAAACATTCCGGCTAATTCCGAAAACCGGAATGCGGAGGAATGCTAATCATTCTTGAGCTCATGCAGTTTTACATTATCTTAATACCGGACTGTCAAATTCTTGCCATTACACAAACTAGGATTTTTTTTTTTAGACCAAGTCAAGCTACAGGCAAAACCATAAATCAATACTGACGTTCAGATTAATGAAGATTAATTACAATAAAGCTATGGAAATTAATAGTTGCTTCAATAAACACAGATTGAGATTCTTTAAAGGACCTGTAGTTGTCCCTATAGTAGGTAGAACATTGCAGTGTTTGATTATCAAAGAGACTTCCCACATTTGGAAGCTAAGAACACTACAGTACCACAGCGCAACGGAATGCTCGAATTTGATTGGTTAGAAGATGTGCATTATTATTGTATACGCACAGGTAGTTCTTGCTGTAACATTAACAAAATATTTATTATTCTAGTATGCTATTGTTTTTACTGTAAAATGCACAAGGGCTTGAGCAGTGGATGGGATAAATAAGTATATTAAACATTTAAAATGTCGTGTTATGCTGTTAAAAGTTATTGCTGTAATCGTTGATGTGGTGATGCTTTTTGTTAAGAGACATTAGTCTAGGATACT
>JAOTRS010000030.1:11090165-11108608 GCA_028565755.1 Dinotopterus cunningtoni
ATGTTTATCAGTACATTACAGAAAATAATGAACTTTATCACAATATGCTAATTTATTGAGAAGGACCTGTATATGTGGGACTGCAGCAAGTTGGTATGAGTTTTCAACAATAAAGTAACACTACAGGGTGGGTGAAAATTAACTAGACAATATCTAATGGCTATAGAACTTGTAATATGACTGGAGCAGCACGGTACAACACATCCCACTTTGCTCATACTGTGTGTGCGTGGTTAGACCAGCATTTTCCAGGATGTTGGCTGGGATGATGCCAACATCATGAATTATATTGTCACCTCATGAATTATATGGTCACTAAACGATGCAGAAAAATTAGTTATGCTTTCATGACCTCTAGGTTGGACTATTGTTTATTGCCTTACTGTCTAGATGTTCAAATGAGTGCATGAACAAGTTTCAGTTAGTCCAGAATGCAGCAGCAGCAAGAGTCCTCAGCGGAACTAGAAGATTTGACCACATCACTCTTATCTTATCCACACTGCATTGGCTCCCAGTGAAATATCGCATTGATTTTAAAATACTACTTTTGACCTATAAAGCGTTTAATGGTGTTGGGCTGCAGTACCTGAATGAACGCCATGTCTACTTCAATCAAACGATGCAGGCTGCTCATCAGTACCGTGCATTATGAAAACTACAGCAGGGGGCAGAGCTTTTTCTTAGAAAACCCCAAACTTATGGAATCGCCTTCCAAATAATCTTTGAGAATCAGACACAGTCTGTGTTAACATCTAGGGAAAAACCTACTTTATTTAGCCAAGCATTTTTGTGAATAGATTTGCCTTAGGGAAAGGAGCAGATCTGGTGGACTCAGACAGAGTATTATGGTGAACTGGTATGTTTAGATGCTGTCTTCCCCATTAACATTGATCACTCAGGTTTGTTGACGGTGAAGTGACCGGTTGCTTAACATCCCAGAGAGCCCTCATGTTTGTGTTTCCTTCTGGCTCTCCCTTTTAGTTATGCTGTCATAGTTAGTCCTGCCGAAGTCCCTGCTTGCACTCTGCACTAAACATACGTTCAACTTTTACATTATGTGACTGCGACCATACCCAACTGTTTACTCTTCTCTTTCTCTCTCTCCCTCTCTGTCGAGCTACACATGTAGCTCCTGAGCTGCCAGTGATCCAAACCCCCTCTGCCCTCTGGACCTGCCTGACTCATCCTGGTGTTCTGCTTCTGGTTGGTTAACTTGTCGCATGCAGGTCCCGTGTGTTCTGCTTGGGATGTGTGTGGTGACGTTCTAGTTTACCATCAAGACGGTCCTGGCCTCAGCTGCTGATGATAGCTGTTCTCTGAGGACTGGTGACTGCAGTCGCTCAATAGTTCAGGACTGGAATTTCCAACACTCTACCTGAGCCTCCAATAATGAACTGAACTACATATTAACTTAAAGACATCATCTGTTATACTAAACTTCTAGCTGTCGAACACACAGTATAATTGCAGATCAAGCCCTGCTATCTATTATCACCCAAATGAGGATGGGTTCCATATTGGGTCTGGTTTCTCTCAAAGGTTTCTTCCTACTGCCATTGCAGGGCGTTTTTTCTTGCCACTGTCCCCCTCGGCTTGCTCATCAGGGAGAATCTAATCATTTTTGACTTATACACACTCACATTTCCATAATTTTCCTTTAATTGTGTAAAGCTACTTTGCGACAATGACAATTTGTTAAAAGCACTATACAAATAAAATTGAACAGAACGAATGATCTCAAAGAAGTCCAGATTTTTTTTTCCTTTAGGCTTACACAAATGAAGAGATGTACAGGACAAAACCTTGCACACTGGAGGATTCAGAAGGTTTAGCAATCTCTCAAACAACTTCCTTCAGAAACTGGCTAATGCCACCTGTGCCCATGTTAAAATTTAATGATTTGCCTTCATTGTCCCATGTAATAAACTACATGTTCAATTTGTTTTAATAAATTTGTGTTAGAAATATGGACCGATTTTAAACGCCTAGTTACTTTTTACCCAGCCTGTACAGTGGCATCAATATCGTATTGGTACTGCGAACTGTACTCTAACATATTTTGCTATAGTACAAGTACATAGTATAAGTGAACAAAGAATACATTATATTGTTTTTGATTAACTCCAACACAATAAAATATACCTCGTTTACATCTGTACATAACACTAGTCAATCTAAAGTAACATAACTAACTCATGCCCTTTATTTTTTTTAAACATTTAAAAGAATAAATCTAGTGGCCTAAGCAGCACTTTTCATGGCATCCATGTTAACTAGGTAAACATAAATAGAGCAAAATACAATATTGTTTGGCATGTCTGACTGATTATACCGAGTACATTTGAATATCAACGTGTGTCAATATTAACACGTACCCAAAACATATGATTTCAGTTTAAAAGAATTGTGTTGCAACCTTGTAAAATACAGAGAAACCCAGCCAGTATGCCTTTGTGCTGAAATAAATTCTTTTAGATACTTTTCAGATAATGGAGGAGCCGGTTGTTTGAAGCATATTGAAGAAGTTGCCATATTTTCTCTGCAGACTTTGGCTTTGCTTGTTTTCATTTCTTCAAGGAATCCCAGACAGACTCCATGATGCTAAGTCTGGGACTCTGTAGAGGCTACACCATCTGTCACAGAATGCCTTGTTCTTTTTTTTTCCCAATCTCTCAGAAGATGGCTCTTGTTCTATAACTGGTAAATTAATGTTTTAAATCCTTAAAGGGTAAATATGAAAATTCAAAGGCAAGAATAATGATAAAAAAAAAAAAGAATAAAAAAATAGACTTTTGCCCAGTTCAGCTCATCCATTACTTATAACTACCTACAGTAGCAGCTACTGTAGTCCATAACTTGATACAAAAGTTAATCTTTGAAAATGTAAATACTCAACACTTGCTATATGACTAAAGGTGGCGTTCCCTCTATTTGTTACCCTTTCTAGCACAGCTTTGAGGCTGTGTATTTTAGCTCCATACAGTTGTTAGGGAACCTAGAGATGAAAAAAATAAAAGTAAAAAAAATCTAATCATAACTGCAAGTGCTATTACTGGTCCACTGGGGCAGGATTGATGCTTCCCCATAATCTGTGAGAAAAGCGGAAACCAGGCCAGTTAATGAAAAGGTTGCACAGGAAATTGACATATGTACTATACAAAACACTCCGCACCATCAAGATCTTGCCTTATAGCAAATAATCAATATGGAGTCCATTTCTGCAAAGTGTAAGAACTAAGTTTGGCAGAACCATTTATAATATTTGTAAGGTTTACTGCAAAGACTAGAATAAGGAAAGTTATATTATGAGGTTGAAAACATCCATACAATAGAAATACACATGCACCACAGGGATATTGTTTAGGTTTTGAGATGCACTTGGGCTGAAAATGTTTCTCAAACCTTACATTTTTTGCATTTGGAGGACAAAAGCTTACAGATCAGATTACTGGTTAGAAGTTCAAGCCTGAAAACTGTCAAGCTGCTACCTTTGGGCCCTTGAGCAAGACACTTGACTGTCTCTGCTTCAGGGGCACTGCATCATGGCTAACCCTGTGCTCTGACCTCAGCTTCCTAACAAGAAAAAAAAATAATTGTGCTGTAAGGTATATATATGACAAAGGATTATTCTTCTTTTAGATTACTGACCAAGAAAACCATCAGTCGTTATATTTTTCTAGGGAGGTGATGTAATAAATACAGGTCTCAAAATGATTTTTTCACATTATTTCAGGATGATTTCAGGTGTGTTTTTCTTTGTGTTTCAGCAGTCTCTCCACTTTATTTTGTTATTCATTTCTTCCTCCACTACTCAAATCTAAAACCATGAGACACTGGTGACTACCTACTGTATATAGTTTGGTCTCGGTGTGTAGCCAGCTTTATTTGTAGGCTCGCCTCACCCTCTTAGCCATGTATGTGTCAGTCTTTACAACAGAACAGAGTGTATGAGAGAGCACGCATGTGTTTAATTGGAGTGCTATTATGAGAATACTACATGCTGTGCTGAATGCTAAAATCCACGTTAATGTGCATGCTACACCATATCTCTCTGTGAAAGAGAGCTGAGATTAGAAAATGTGTGTTTGCTGTGTTTTTTTTTCCTAACCTCAGAAGTGGTTGACACAAAAACAAACTTGGAATTAGCATGCCAACATACAGACTCGATTTCGGCCATGCATTACTGATGAACTGAAGCTTATTTTCATCAACATTCAGAACTTGGAGGTCAGGTCAGGTAGACACTTCCATGTTATTATTGGCAGAAAGATTAAAAAAATAGGAAATAATTAGATTATTCAATTAAGAACATGAACAGAACAGCTCAAACTGGTCTTTTCAATTGATGGGGTAGAACAAGCCAATCTTTCAATGTCGCACTCGACAGTGAGACAGGAACGCATATCATCAGCACTGCTCCACAAGACTGATGTTGACTGTACAAACAGAGGAATTATACGGATCCTTTAGTCAACGCTAGAAGATGAAGATTTTACATGGCTTTAAATTGGTCTCTCACACTGACTGGCACATGCAGGGTAAAAAAAAAAATCCCACCTTAGCATCTTTGCACAAGAAGACATCAGAGGTGAAGTTGCTGAGCATTCCAAGTGTGACACCAGCGCAAGTAGCAGACTTGTCAGAGGAAGCCAAACAAACTGCTCAACTGCAACAACATGTGGAGGTCACCCCAGCATAGTATCAATACCAGGCCTTGACTGGACTCAAGATGTCTTCTAAATAAGCTAATCAACCTTGAACATGAGGCACCTCAGGAAAAGACTGCAAATCTTCTACACCAATCCTATCTCTGACCAACAGCTACTTTTCTGGTACAAACAAAAGAACATGGACCCGGCCATCATGAAAAGGCATGGAGATTGATTGAACAGTCTTTAGAGGAGGAAATGACAACTTTCTATGGTCTGCTCTTTACTGAGCACCAGAAGAAAGAGGTAGCGTCAAGAGCAAGTAGCTGTGGAGGAAACTGTGGGGAAAGAAACCACAACCTTGAAGTATACCTGGGGAAGAGTACTGAAGCTGGACTAAAAACAAAGAATGAATGTTCCTTCTTGTTGTTCTACATGCAGTTAAACACAAAGGGCAGTGAATGAATGAATAGATTAATCAAAAGATTCCATGAGGAACTCATGCGAGAACAGAACATCATTGTAACTAGCATTATTCTACCAAATGAAAATCAGTGAATGTTCGGACTCCTAAATTTACTGCATAGTGGGCAAAATGGTTTATTATGTAAGCGCATAATTAAACTGTAGAGTTGGCGTGTCTGTACATTGAAGATATTTGCGAAAAAAAATCATTTGGGGGGAGGCAAGATGAGTAATAGAACTTTGTGTCTTTTTTTTTTGTACAGCTAGAATGACAATGTGAAGTCTATATAAACTGTATAAAATACAGGCATATCAATAATATAAAGATGGAAGATATTTGTGTTTTCTCAGTAACAAGCTACATATTTATTCCCATGAATAACAAGATAAAGTGAAGGCATGACGAGATGGAATTATACAAAAAATAATTAGCTTCAGCGAGGTCATCCAAAATCAGCAGCCACAGCATTCCAAAATTCAACAAATGGCATTGTACATTGTGTTTTGAAATGTCCTTTTATTTTATTGAAGCATGTGGGCAGAAAGAATAATGCTTCATTAAAATTTTCACTTTGCAAAGAGACACACGTGGTTTAAAATATATGTCTCTACATTTTAGCTGCTGCAAACAATGAATAATAATATGAAGTGAATTATGCTTAATAAACCGAGTTGGCGTGGTACTGTCCTCACGGCCAGAAACAAATGCAAGAACTACCCCTGCCATGGCCTTATATTATATGGAGACACAAATCCTATCAATCACCAAACATGTATTTCATTACACCCTTTAGCAAATAATTCGCTGACCTTTTCAAAGCATGGCGGTCTCAAAGACCGAGCTCGGGGCAGCTGTCTGCTTGCCTCCGCAGCAGCCAAAGAATTCAGTCTCTGTGCGCTCTTTTCATGAACGAAACGTAAAGTATGCGGTTCCTCCAAGAAAAAAAATATGGTAAAAATAAATAAATGGAAGCTTAATAAATCTGAACACCGTACCTGCAGGAAGTCTCGGCACACCAAGAAAAACCTCTAGTTAGAGCCCTCTAAAAACAACTGGACAAAAAAAAAAAAAAAAAAACCTTTCCTGCTCAAAAGGAGCAAGCAATTGTTTAGGAATCCATCAAAGAACAGTCTTTTGCTTGAGAAACTTCAATCTATGATAAGATTAGTCAGTAGCTCATCGGTCATGTGGCGCTACCAATTCCTTAACACAGCTTCACAAGTGACTCCAGGCAGCAGAATATAATCTAAAGTTTTACATTAGGTTTTATAAAACATTTTTGCCATGTAAAATATTCATTGTTCAATTATAATGTGTGACGTTTACTTGCACTTATGAGAAATACTAAAAATTCTGTAACTCTTCTACAAACTTAAGCTTCACAAGTGACTTCAGGTTGGACTACCAAAACTACCAGACATTTAAACAAGTTACTGTCTATTTTATTTTATTTTTTTTACTTTTACATGAATTTCTAAGAAACAAAATGGCTGCATATTGTCTGGAGCATGATGGATGACCCACAGAAAACTTCCGAACATCGATCTCAAAATAAAGGAGCTTTGTCGGCCCAATAAATTGATGCTGATCTGACTGGCCTTAGATTCCCTTTCAAATTCCCCCATGATAATGCCACACGCTTAAAATGCATGAACCCTTAACGACCCCAATCAACAAGAAGCATGGAGCATCAGTTCACATCACTTCACGCAATCTTCTGCGATTTATAATAGATGTGAAGTGCTTGAGTATTGGCATGTGTAAATTCACATTTGATGCATTGAGCGTTTTTTTTTTTATGTCTCAATCATCCTCACTAAGATTCACAAAGCACAGATTGTTTTTCTCCCATTGCAGATTAAAATGTAAAAATGTGAAACGGCATCACCTGTTGGATCTGGACAACAGCTTGTGGCCTCACCTCTCTCTGTTCACTGCAGATCTTGCAGAGCCACTGAGCCCTCTTCTGACTGCATGCCATCTCAATCCCACACTTGGTGCACACTTTCTAAAAAAGAATAAATGCAAATTTTAAAAATGTGCCATTTGAATTATTTGTATTATATGTATTATCTAAACATTAGCACAACGATCCAGCACCCTTGTTTTGCTTTTTTGCTCTTTAAATGTGAACCTGTGCATGAGCTCATGAGTGTGTTGACTCCGCCCCACAATGGATTCTTCAACAACATGTCTGCCATATGCCAATCCCAATACGTTTTGAAGAAGTATTTAGTACTCCCCTGGCTACTTTAACACCAATTTTGAGAAGTGTTTGAGAAGGATTTGCAACTTTACAAAAATGATCCACATGAATGGGTGGAGCTAACCCAGCTTTACATTCTATCCTATTGGCTTGCCTACATTTAGGCATTTGGCAGACACTCGTATTGCTTGGCTTGCTTCCCGGGTTGCTTGGCCAGTTCTCTGTACGCTCTCAATCTGATGACATTTTTAGGTCATTAACAATCACATGCGATTGGCCCTTGACTCAATATATTGTTTAATGGGTCCTTTACCTCCTGACCACCTTCTGAGCATATAAATAAAAATATACAACAGTTAGTTCCAATCTAGTTAGTGTAATCTGATTGGGTGGTGAGGCTTTCCAGGAGTGGTGATATAATGGACATTAATAGCACTGGGACATTTAACTATATGCATTAACTCCACGTCCCGTGTGTTCTATAATCATTAACACCCCTAAATGTCAGTTGCCAGCATGGGTGAAAGTTTTGTAGGTCTGTACGGTCTGCAGTACTGAGGAGATCAGCTGCCTGCCAAAACCCATATTTAAAACCAGTCACAGAAGCACTTTCAGCAAGAAAACACAGCAAAGTATGTAATTCTTAAAAAAACACTTTGTCTATTTAATAATTACTTCTATGTCGTTCCGAATTGCCAGTGTTGGATGATTTATGCCGAAGACAAGCTAGAAAGCTAACTAGCTTCTAACAAAAGGCTAAATCCCCAATTCCTCTGTAATCCCTAATCTAGGACACTACTTGGTGTGTGGGACAAGAGATTGTATACCCTAGCGCACTAGCTTTCCACTTAACGCTATTTGGGATTTAACAAGGGAACCCAGAAGTTATATTACATTAAATATAATACATTATCAGTTACAGAATTGATATTCTAAAGCCGATTAAGTGGAAATATACAGAAAAACTTATGAGAATTACAGGACTGTCCACCTCTTAAAGGTCACTAAATGTTAATTACACTATACATTTAGTTTCACCAGGCATGGAAGGTGTGTTGGCGGAGCAAAATAACTAGTTAAATAAGCAAACATCAATCTATTGATAATAAATGGTGTTTTTTTAACTGTTGTATAAAAAGCAAGCTCACACTCGAGGTCACGCTGTTGTGCTGAATATCTGCAAGGCTATGGTGCCTTCCGTACTCTGCTTTCGTGCCCACCACCGCATCACAGCCGTACCGATATTAACCATAACAGTACACCCTTTCGTGTGATATTGCTTAGATATATTAGACTTTCCTTACTGAGAGGTTACTGAAATACAAGTAGGTGTTTAGAAAAATAATAATTAGATAAGAAATATAATATTGAAAATTCTACGAGAGCTACAGAGAGACATGTCCATCTTTCTTGCATTTAAATACAAACTGAAATGCTGTTCCATTTCCAAAAGAAACTTCATAAAGGTTATCAAATGTTATGTTACATTAGATCAAACAATCTGAAAAATATTTAGGACATGGAGACAAGCTCAGAGACAGACAATTTACCATCAAGTAACACAAGCATACATATAATAAATGTTTTCTAATGCTTAAATTGAGGTCTAAAACCTCAATTTAAGTCTTGCTGGGAAAATAAATAAATAAATAAATAAATAAAAATCAGTAGAGGATATGGCTTCTAATGGATTGGAGTCTAAGAATAAATTTGACATGCACAAGATTTAAAAATGACATCGGAACAAGGAGAAGGAAAGAACCTCTAATCAAGCTTTCCGTAATGAAAGACAAAAGCCTAAAGTGATTACTGCTCCTCCGTCCAGGAGTCCTTTCTATTTTATGTTGCTTTGACAGAGAGAGCGAAAGAGACAGAGAGGCCACTCAGAAAGCCCTTCAATTTTCGACGAGCTCTCCAAAAGGAATCCCAACAGTGAGCATGAATGCCTTGCATAATTTGCTTCAGGCTCTGAATGACATCTGACTCCAGACCCACACTTTAGCGGTGCTAACAAAAAGCCAGCTTTAAATTATGCCTGAAAGCACAGCTTTTTGAACCAATTTCTTTGCATCATGGATGTCAATACGGTAATGTGGTTAGAAACAAATATGTTTTTTTTTTTTAAATTAAAATATTCTTGGTTTAAATTCATAAAGCACCACATCAGGGAACAGGATTCAAAGTTTGTTTGTTTTAACCCCCACACATTTTTGTACAAGGCCAAGTCTGGAGAACTGTATTCCTAAAGACTACATTAAAAATGCAAGAAAACCTGGATATTTTTAAGCAAAATATGAAGAAATGAGGTGTGCATTGGCCATTTGACAAGTGTTAAGTGTTGTCCTTTATGCAATTAATCAATCATGTGGCAGCAGCACACTGCATAAAAATCATTCAGATACAGAACAAGAGATCTAGATGCTCAAATCAAACATAAAAATAAGGAAAATGTGTGATCCCTGTGACTTTAGGAGCTAGTTGTGTAACTGTTGCATTCAGAGACGCTTTTTCTCCTCACCACGGTTGTAAATAGTGGTTAAGTAACAGTTGACTTCCTATCAGTGTCTCACCAGTCTCCTCCTACCTCTCTCATCAACAAAGCAAATCCTAGAAAATTAGCAGTTTCTTTAATACTTCTAGCACTAACTTTTGGTTAAAACAGCAAATTTTAGTGAAACATATGGTATGCATACACTGCAAGTAAACTAATTAGCAAAAAGTTCCAGTACAAAGCAAATACAGATTATGGAAACTCGAGACTTTAAATAGCCATTTACTAAGGCAGGTCAAATGTGTAGTCAGAATGTGTGTGCGCGCGTCCGTGTTTCATGCTGAATCACTCCTTCCATCTGGCACCACTGACCCCAAAAGGCTGTCGACAAACAACCAGAACAAATTCTAAATCTTAACATTTTAAAGCAGGGTGATGTGCAAAGCTGTGATGTGTAATTTAAACACACACTGTCCCCTGCTGGTGGTAAACACTTCAGGCCAGCATGAACCAAAACATATTAGTGTTTTATAGCTCTCTGCTGCAAGCTTATGGAAAAATTTGGCTATTGCATCTGAATAGAAAATGTGACCAAATAATTTTTCATCACTGTTACTACAGTATATATATGGTTACTTTATGTTATTCCTAAAGGCTTACTTTAGATCACAACATTCCTGCATCATACTGTATGACCCCTCGTGTGGATAATCTCAAGTAAAGTGCAGAACACATTATGCTAAATACTAATGTCAGAAAGTTATATTAAATGGTCTGCATCAAGCAAAGAAATCATTACAATTTTCCGAACTTCTAGAAGAACCAACATTTTATCAAAACCTAGAAAGCCTAGTGGTGAACCATCAACTTTGTCTACAACAGAAATCAGAGCCATGTTAAACAGTAAAAGTAATAGCATTTTCATACACAATAAGACGAAACCTCACAGGATTAGGACTAAACAGCTGTGTGGTCATAAGAAAACAACTTAAGTTTAGTGAAACTCAGAAAAAAACTTCAGATTGCTGGAGAGCATAAAGATTAGACTTTGGAGCAATGGATAAAGGTCAAGTGCTCGCCCTGTGGGCTGATTAGTTCAGACTGACACTATTAAACATGCTCAAATTAAATATTCGTGTAGGCAATTTTTTTCTTTTTGGCCAGGTGGGGCTAGTTTTAACAACATTGCCGTTTACTGTTATTTGTTTTTAAGAACCAAATATACTCTAATGAGTAATATAACGAATAAACCTTTGAGACCTTTCCATCACCGATTTAAAATATATACTGTATGTTTTTAATAGTTTTTTTTTTATTGACAACATAAAAGCACTGCATTTTAAAAGTAAATGTGCTATAAAAATCATGTTAATATTAAAATAAATATTAATAATAAATAATTGTATTAATAATAGTAGGTGGTGAGCAAAGAAAATAATTACACAGGCTTTGGGGAAAGCTTTGTGATTCATCACCTGTCTTGTCAGTCAAATTTCCTATTTCTTAACTGAAGAAAAAGAAATATCGGGCTCCCTGGTGAAACAGAAACAGCATCATCTTAGGATTTATAAACATTCTTGTTTCAGCCCTAAGTTTTCATATCCTCCGAGTGCTACTCAGATTTCTATGGAAATCAAAACAACAAAACAAGCGGCCGAGTCCCTGCAGCTTACAATGAGCACTGTTCCCTTCTCCGACTATTAGGTTTGCTCTTATCTCAAAACACAGGGCTCATATGAAAACAGTATGAATTGTGGTAATCAATCCCAGAGCGTAGTGAAGGAAGCTGAACGTAGTGTTCTTGTACCTTGCAGCAGTCAAAACAGAGGACTGAAGGAGTTCCCAGCAGCCCCAGCGCCTCTCCACAAAGCAGGCACTGAGACAGACCGTTGCCCACTGCTGATGTCCTCATGTTCTCCAAACGCTCTATTAGGCGCCTGAGAAACACAGAACATGGACACAAAAGAATCTGATAAGCTCGAAGTATACGTGATATGCCACCATGAAAAAGCCAGGATCCATCATAACAATCTCAGCCTGCACGAATTAAAGGTCAGAACCTTTACCAACAGGACTACCTTTCATGTAAATACAAAAATGGCCTATATCAAAACGATGCAGCTACAGAGCAAAAACTATAAGAAAATAGCATTCAGTAAGAAAGACTGATACGATTTCTTTCTTTTTTTTTTTTTTTACCCGACTCGATGCTGCTCGATCACGTCGAGTTGTTCGGCACGATGAATGACGCTCATGATGATGTCCAGCTCCCTTTTGTTCAGCACCTGGGTTTTTCTCTGCCTCTCTGTCTGGAACGTGTGCACTGACCAGCCTGTGTGAAGCCTGTAGAAATATTTAAGTGACTATAATTAGGCTGTACAAATTCTGATGAGAGTCTACAAAGCAAAAACGCAAGCATTGAGCAGCAGCTCTGTGAGCTAAAACGTACTGCTGATGAGACACATCTAAGGAGAGTGGTCAGATTGGTTTGAGCGGACAGTAACTTAATCACTCTTTGTAAAAGTGGTGAGCAGAAAAGCATCTCAGAATGCATACAATATTAAAGCCTGACACAGATAGGCTGTGATATTAGAAGGCTTAACCATAATCTATTCAGAAATGACCAGCCCCACCTCTACTGCCAAAATTGATTCCAAGTGTGAAGACAGAAAAGCAACCCCAGATCATAACACTGTCTCCAGAGGCTTGTACAGTGGGCACTATGCATGATGCATCCATCGATTCATGCACTTCCTTTCTTACCATGACAAGCCCATCACTCTGGAACTGTTCAATCTGGACTCATTAGACCACATGACATTTTCCTTTCCTGTAATGTCCAGTGTTTATGCTGTCTGGAAAACTGAAGCCCTTTTTTCCCCTGGATGAGGCTCACTAACAAGTGGTTTTCTTATAGACACTTCTGTTTAGTCCCAATCCACTGAGTTCTCATCACGTTGTGTGCATACTAAATGCTCCTACTTTCACTATTAAACATAACTATGGTTTTTACTGTTGATTTTTTACCATGCAACTTCAACAAGCATTTAAGAGATCTTTATTCGTGATGTTTTCCAACCACACTTATACAAAACTGACGGGTTCAGCATTATCCTTCCAGGTTTTGTAAATGTCTTACAGGGTTCTTAATAACCCAGTTCAAGTTATTTCAAATCTCCTTAGTTGTTTTGTTTGCTTGATGCAGCCCAATAAGGTCACCCTTCTGAAACTATATACTACTGCATTTGAACAACTTTTCATAAGTCTTAAATGTCTCTAAAATGTGTCTGTTAAATGTTCCTGTTAAAATTCTAGTCAGATCATGCAATCTGGTATGCTTTTACTCGTTTCCCAAACTTGATATTTTAGCACCTATAGTTTTAAATGATCTGCCCCCTGAGTGCCCCCTTGTGGAAGTGCATCTTCCTAACCAAACAGCAGGCACGCACTGAAAACATCCAAATTCAGGACCTTATCAAGTATCAATTGCCACCTGCTTTCTGACTAAGTAAGGGGAAACATATGTTCCGAGTGGCGCAGTGGTAAAGTGCTCGCCCTATCATCCGGAGATCGCTGGTTTGATTCCCGGGTGATGCTGTAACCTCTCGCAGCCGGCGGGAGGGAACTGATTGGCCGAGCTCTCTCACAGGGGAGGGATGAAAGGTACTTAGTGCTCCCACATTAATCACGGCTCTACAGTCAATCAGGGGCGTCTGTGAGCTCACGCAAGCGGAAGGAGCGGATAGCGCCGTCCTCCGAGTGTGTTACGCTGCCCCCAACGGTGTGTGAGCGAGCAGTTCGAAAAGATGCGGTGGGCTGGCGTCACGTGGTTCGGACGAAACATGTGATAGTCTTTGGCCCTCCCGACTGAGTAGTAGTAGTAGCCTTAATGTGGGAGCCCCCTAGTGACGGGGAGGAATTGGACATGACTAAAATTAGGAAGAAAATCTTTAAAAATAATAAATTGCTAGGTTGCTAACAGGTCACTAGGCCCCTTTTAATCCTAGATTATCAATTAGCAGTTAGTCACTATGAGATAGCCTAGCCTTAAAAGTGGTGCCTAAATAAACAGAGCTGAGTCAAGCTAGGCAGATGTGGGCGGAGTTGAATAATTTAAAGGACCCAAGACTGAAATGGTGACCCTTATGGTTTAAAGCAAAGTGACTTTAATTTCTTACTTGGCTCTCAGAGCAAGTTGTCGATCGTTGGGGCAAACCCACTGGTGGTTCCCGCTACCAAACATGGTGTCGGGCATAACTCAAGCAAACACTGGAAAAGAAAACAATACACACAAATGAACATGTTTAAAATGTTGCAAATTTGATAAATTAATGCCTATAATTTCTGACATTTGCTCCCTTATAATGCGGCAGACTGAACTGGATCACTGTTTTACCTCCAGGTCCAAAAAGAAGCCGTGAAAGTCCCGAAGCTAGTGTGCAGTGTCTAATGCATTTGCCATTAATGTCAGTCAGTTTAGTAGGCAATAAGGTTAGATGGCTGCCTCAGGGCACCAATTAACCATGACACCGCCACTGTGCATTTTCCACAATGAATAAAAGCTGCACAGCTGTTTAACGGACACACACACACACACACCATATGACCTTATCACAAAACAACACTAGAAGACGTGTAACAAAATCACCAGCCCTAAAGGCTTGTCAGAGTCAAAAACACAGCTAGGACTTGTTTGCATTTAGATGTGCCAAGTGTTTAAAAAAAAAAAAAAAAAAAAAAAAAAAAAGACATTGATTAGTCCACAGCTGTTCCTGGTGCTGCAGTTCCCTTATTTAAATACTAAACAACTAAACTCTCCACTACAAAAAAAAAAAAACACCTAAACAACTACACAAGTTTAAAAACAGGAGGATAAATATAAAAAAAATAGATGCAGTATTAATGTGTTGCTTGTGTTAGAGCTGATAATATGTAAAAGAAAAACTTGCCAGACTGTTTCTTACACAGATACACAAACCGTCTACAACCAGGTGACTGAACCTGTGTACATTTCCATGCGACCTAATGCTCCATGTACAGCTCTTACTGTAAGCAAGCACAGCTGATTGTAAGAAAAACACAGAGAAACACTTACCAATTCAGCAAACATCAGAAGCTTGTAAACTTCCAAAAAATTCCCCATACTGGAGTTCAGGGCTAGTGGTCTAACTGAGCTAAACCAGAAGTTATCCTGAAATTAAACAATTTTTGCTTTCCTTAGCAGAGGTAGGCAAATACAATCCCTAGAACATGAACCAGTAGCCCAGGACAATCACCCAGCACCTGTCTTTCCCATGCTAAGAAAATCCACTTAGAGGCTGTTGGCAAACAAAGGCATACAGCGACAAAGAAAACAAGAGAGAAAGTGTTTACCTCAAACAAAGGGAGACCGGGGCCAGACCACAACACAAACGAAAAGGAAACGAATCCCACGCCCAAGCCTGCTTGTAATCTATGATGAGATTTCCTCATCCACATCCCTACCTCAAGCCAAAGCTGATCTCAGATCAGATCAGCGCAGCTCTGCAGTTACGCTTGTCACATGATTGTAGGAGAACAATACTTTTAGAAACATCCTGTTCCTCCTCCTCTCTCTGCTGTGATTAAAATCCACTACGGCCAAGAAGCCCCTAAAGATACACTTCTCTGTCCGGGTCTGGTTTAAACCCCATTACTATTGACTTGGCCTTTAAATCTGGGCACTGTGCGTCACTGTGATCTTATTTAATCAGTGGGTCTGGAGTTGCCACAAACCAATCTGCATTGGAAGTTCGGGATAAAAAAAATCCAAGGTTTTGTTTGAATGAGCACTCTTTGAAAGTTCATTGATTTCTTACAAAGGAACCTGATGTCCAATACATAAAGAGAACAGATTTCAACTAATGTGAAAACACACTTTCATTATGTACACCTTGCTAGTACTAGGTTGGACCCTCCTTTGAACAGCCTTAATTCTTCATGGCATAGATTCAACAAGGTGCTAGAAACATTCCTTTTTTGGATTTTGGTCCATATTCACTTGATGGCATCACATACTTCCTGCAGATTTGTCGGCTGTGGATCCATGATGCCAATCTCCCATTCCACCACATCCTAAAGGTGCTCCGTTAGACTAAGATCTGGTGACTGTGGAGGTTTCTTGAACATGCCAAGGATCACAGTGAACATCTATGTTCAGAAAGTGATGAACATGGTCGGCAACAATACTCAGGCTGTTATATTGTCTAATTTTGAGCCCATGTAAATTGGAGCCTCAGGTTCCTGCTCTTAGCTAACAGGAGTGGCACTTGGTGTGATCTGCTGCTGCTGTAGTCCATCTGCTTCAAGGTTTGACATGTTGTGCATTCAGAGATGCTCTTCTGCGTACCTTAGTTGTAAAAAGATGTTATTTGATTTACTGTTGCCTTTCTATCCACTTGAACCCATTCTCTTCTGACAACAACATGGTAATTTCACCCAGAGAATTGGTGCTTGCTAAATATTTTCTTTTTTTCTAACCTGAAAACCATAGAGTGAAAATCCAGTAGATCAGCAGTTCGGAAATACACAGAAGGGCCATCTGGCAGCAACAAACATGCCACGGTAAAAAAAGTCACTTAAATCACATTTCTTCCCCATCCTAATGCTTGTTTTGAACTTCAGCAGATTGTCTTGACCATGTCTACACGACCTAATACAGACACACACACAAAGGTATGTCCTAGATGTGTGAAGGTTTTACACTTCTGATAAGTTTTACTTTAGAATATTTGAATTAAAAAAGTAAAAGAAATGCTCATTAACACAAAGTGTTAAAGGTTTACTCTCTGTAAGACTTTCGTTTTGGCTGTTCTAAAGGAAAAAAAACCTCAGCTTCCATACCAATCATTAACTGCTGCAAAGCAGAAGGAGCTGAACAGGTAAAAGCTAAACTCAGTCTCACCTTGAGAGATTCCTCGCCAAACAAGACGCTGTATTCCTTTCACACACAAACTGGAGACACAGGACAAGGCAGCAGGTGGGACGTGAAAAGACTTCGATCCCACCGCCTACTCTCCCTCCAGAGCGTTAAAAAAACTTTCACTCAGCACGGTCTTCCTCGGCCAATGGACATGCTACATGTTATCTTCAGCTCTGCAAATAAGTGAGAGTGGAAAAAAAAAAAAAAAAAACAACCAGAGGTCATATTACACCAGTGCCCCCTCCTCCTGCTGCCTGCCTTGTGTTCTCTCCCAGCTACTCAGCAGGTTTCCTAGGAGAGAACGGAAACGTCATCAACTTCATGTCTACCGGCCTGTGAACAGCGAGTTCTTAGTGTGTGTACTGAGATTGCCGTGACGTGATTAGCTGTCACGGTAAAAACTAGCCTGAACTGAATAAACTATATCTAAGCGCAAAGACAAATCGTTGCTAGGAAATCGTGCTGTGATGTAAAGTATTACAATTACAACACAGTTTCTCTCTAACGGACTGACGTGCTGCTCTGACTATAGTCCTGTCTGCTATCCAAATAACAGGTTTATATTAACGTCAACGTCAAGAAAGAGACAAATGAGACCGTTATATCCTAGGTGCTATCAGGGACATGTCTCTTTACTTGTTTTTGGAAAACAATCAATTTCAGAGTGTTAACGTCGTTCAACACCCTCGGGTCACCTCACTTGCACTTTGTTGTCTGTTGTCTATTGTTTTTTTTTGTATAGAAATAGATAGTTTTAGGTTAACTTAAAAATGTAAATCTGTCATATCTGAGCTAGTCAGCTAATTAGATCTCTTAGTTATCTAGCTGGTTCCGGTAAAGTGTGTTGTTAATTTATGTTGTGTTGATAATTTATGTTGTTGTATGTATGTAGCACCTTGGTCCTGGAGGAACGTTGTTTCGTTTCACTGTGTACTGAACTGTATATGGTTAGAATGACGATAAGAAGCCTACTTGACCGTTGATTATTTTCCGATAAAGGAACACCTCTTCGGATTTCATTCCTTACTTAGAAGCTTGAATTGAATGAATTCAGAAACTTACAAAAGAGGTTCATGGGGTAATGCAAAGCAAAACTGAAAATCAATAGTACGTGTTAGCAATGTTGATACTGATCAACTTTTTTTTAAAAGCTTAATTTTAGATTTTCTGAAGTAAAATACATCATTATGTCAGTTGTAGCTTTGTGTGGTTCGAACTGGATTTTGACTTAAAACACTGACTTCATGATGCTACGTTTTAATTTCATAGCGTAAGCAAAGGCATCACAGTGGTTTAGCACTGTCGCCTTGCACCTTCAGGGTCCGGGTTCAATTCCCGCTTCGTCTACCCATGCTTGACGGGTTTCCGCCAGGTGCTCCGGTTTCCTACCACATTTCAAAGACAAACGGATTAGACCAACTGGTGCTGAATACTGTGTACTGTGTGAGTGTTAGCATGTTTTATTATGGATTTATATGTGTTGTGTCATTATACACTATATTTTAGCCACATTGACAACTGCAAAAGGTTGTTAAGGTACAAATTTAACAAGTAAACAGGGAATTTTGTAAAATGGGCTGGACAGTTCTCTCAATAGTAAATTTAACATTTCATATTTTCATAATAATACAAGTCCAAATTTTTCTTCATGATAAGTCCAAACTTATCATGCTATGAGGACCTTTATAATG
>JAOTRS010000030.1:11110793-11121224 GCA_028565755.1 Dinotopterus cunningtoni
TTGGTTGATTAGATAATTGCATTAATGAGAAATTGAACAGGTGTTCCTAATAATCCTTTAGGTGAGTGTGTGTGTGTATATATATATATATATATATATATATAAATAAAATAATAACAATAATTATCTTTACGTTTATGAAGTAATAACTCTTATAACATCTTAAATAAAGCAGTTGTTAGGACATTTATAGTATATGGTGTCATGTCTTATTATTAAAAACAATATGTTAAATGATAAAGGGCTAAAGGTAAATACAAACAAAAATGCGCTTTATAATAGATATTTACTTATAATATAAACCTGTAATCTTTTTTTTTAACAATTAAAATGTCTTTAAATAAGCTCAGCTATATAAAAAAAAAAGCTAAAAATATATCAAGCTAAAAATAAAGAATAATCCTGCTGAGGTAAAAACTAAAACAAACAAACACGTTTCACGAGTTGAGTGCACGCGACCGGTAATTCATGCGCAGCACTAATTTCACCAAAAAAACCTAAATGTAATTGTATAAAAAAAAGAGTAAAAAGTTCACCTGCTAGTATCGTGACCCCAACAACTTATCGTAACAGGTCCTTAAAACATTTCTTACTTTCGTCTGGTCAGAAACCTCTATTATTCAGCACTACGCTTCACACGCCGCTAATTGTCTCATTCTAATTAATTAAACTGGAGCGCGCGTGTCGTTCACGAACGAGCCGATTCTTTGAGTCGATTCTTTGGAGTGAACGTTAAGTTAAGAGCGGATTTTGGATAATTTGGTTAATTAAAAGCTGGAACTTTTCTTTAAAGGATTTCACACGTGGGTAGGTAATAAGAAAAACATCGCCGGTCATAATATCGTAAACTTAATCCTGGCTAAAGAATAATGGCACTAAAGCCGAAAGAGTCGATTCTTATTGCTGAGCAGAGCTAAATGATCCGATTCGCAAAAAAAAAAAAAAAACGTGTCCTTAGTGCGCGTGCGCAAACCTTGTTGCCAGAAAGCCTGACAGAAAATAAACCTGAAATAATAATATAAAACATACAGAGTCAGCCCAAATAACGCATAGCATTAGCACTTTCCTGAAGTTTGTATACAATTTTTGGCTGACTCTGTATATATACAGTACATACACACATTCTGTATATGATTGTCCATACTGAAGTAAATATATTAAATATAAACAATATAATTTCTTTGGATATACATGTGCTTGTCAATAATTTTGAATTTCATGAAAAGTTGATTTATTTCAGTAATTATACTGTAGATTCACACAGACTGGTTGAGACATATTTCAAGTATTTATTACTTTTAATTTGAATGATTATGGCTTACAGTATGGCTTATATACTGTATATATAGAAGATTTTTAGTAATGTTGAAAAGTATGAACACAATAATTTTTGGCGTGAATTACTGCATCAATGCGCCGTGGCATGGAGGTGATCAGTCTGTGGCACTGCTGAGGTGTTCTGGAAGCCCAGGTTGCTCTGATAGCGGCCTTCAGCTCTTCTGCACTGTCGGATCTGGTGTCTCGCATCTTCCTCTTCACAATACTCCAGAGATTTTCTATGAGGTTTAGGTCGGGCGAGTTTGCTGGCCAATCAAGCACAGGGATACCGTGGTCCTTAAACAAGGTATTAGTACCTTTGACAGTGTGAGCAGGTGCCTAGTCTTGCTGGAAAAATTACATCAGCATCTCCTTAAGGCTGGTCAGCAGAGGGAAGCATGAAGTGCTCTAAAACTTCCTGGTGGACAGCTGCGCTGACCTTGGAGCTGATAAAACATAGTGGACCAACACCAGCAGATGACATGGCTCTCCAAACCACCACTGACTGTACAAACTTTATACCGGACCTAAAGCAGCTTGGACTGAGTTCCTCTCCTCTCTCCCTCCAGATACTTGGACCTTGATTTCCAAATGAAATGCCAAATTTACCTTCTACTGAAAAGAGGACTTTGGCCCACTGAGCAACAGTCCATTTCCTTTTGTTGTATTGCTGCATTAATTCATGCAAAGGGAGCCCCGACCAAGTATTGAGAGCTGTACACGTTCATACTTTCCAGTAGTCCAACATTTCTGTGTTAGAATTTTTTTTATTGGTCTTAAGTGATATTCTAATTTTCTGAGATGAACTTTTCAATTATATGAAATGAATGTATGAAAACAAATATCAGAATGCATATATTTACAATATATACAAATTACTCAATTAATTGATTTATTTTTTGGTAGGTGCTCTATCTTGGACCTCGTATTTGACTAAAGTAATGATAAACTACAATACAAAAAATAAAAAAAACTTTGGAGCATGGCTTGCCGGTGGAATTTGTGAAAGCAGCCACATGAGAATTAGTGAGATCAGGCCATAATGTTGAATCAGGTGATGTTCAAATTCATTCCAAAGGTATATTGAGCAGGTTATGGCTCTGTGCAGGATACTCTGGATATTTCACTTCAACCTTTCCCTATTTTATCTTCATGGATCGCACTTTGTGCATAGGTTTAGCTGCAGTAAAGGAAGTTGTGTATCAAGCTGTGGAACATCAAACATGTTGGTTTAATTTCACCATGTAAAGTAAGTGTAATAGTAAAAAATATAAGGTCTATTAGGAACATTTGTTATAAACATCTGGCATATTAGATAAACCTACCACAGGTGTGGTTTTAGTCATATTGTAATAACTGTAGCCCATCTGTTCCGAGGCAATTTGTCAGTCTAGACATGTTATTGTTTGCAGTGATGCTAAGGGTGTCTCAGGTGCACAAGGAGTCCCCAAAGACCCCAACCTCACCGCAAATAATCCCACAAAATAAATTACTAAAGAATGTTGTAGCTACAACAATGATTTCATTTCCACTAAAAGCTCAAGAGCTCTTCTCTTCTTTTTTAGCTAGACAGACATGAGCAGCCAGTGATTTCATCACTGATCAAAAATCTAATTAGTTCCACCCCAACGGCCATGTAGTGCACGCTCAAACGCACCACTTCTGCCACACAAAGAAAGTCCTCGGATTCGAGGCAAACGAAGACCCCTTGTTGTTCCTCAAATGGACAAATCTTTGTGAGTGGTTTTAATCTTAAATAACAGAAGAGGCCCCTAGTTCCATAACAGGAATAGCGAAAATCAGAATCTGACAAGGCCTGTGCTTTTCTCAAATATTATGAAAGACATAACAGAACCACAATTAAGACATGTGGTAAGCACTCGATTCTCTGGTTGATTTTTATTCAGCGAAGCATGGGCCTAGAGTCATTTACAAACAGCACAGAAACAATGGCATTGTCTTCTAAGGGACTGATCAGCAGGTAGGACATTTACAATCATGCATTAAGACACGTGAAAGGATCGCCATGGCAGATAGATAGAACTGAAATTAGAGAACTGTGTCATGAATACATTTTGCTTAAAAGAGACAGAGGGGACAGATCAATATGATCCAAAAAAAAAAAAAAAAAAAACATAAAAATACTACATTTCCATTACTTTAAGAATACATCCAACAAAATCTTTATAATTTGATCCAGTTTGTTTCCTGCAGGTCTTCCAAAACAACATTTGCATTAAAATGATTCAAAAAAAAAAAAAAAAAAACTCAAATTTTCTTTATAAGTAATGGATTTAGATAAGCAACACAAAGTGATACACCTTGAATATGAAGTATTGCTTTTCAGAAACACATCTGTAGTCTAGCTTAATCAATCAGAACTAAACTGGTGAACTGGTGTTTCAGGGAATGGAAAAAAAACAACACACCTGCTACTTACTTATGAAGACAATTTACCAAAATGTTGCAAAGTTAAATTGTGTTTTAAATGGACGTGCTATTTACATGGATGATTAGTGCAAAGGCACATTAGTGGTTTCGACAGCACATGTTGGTGAATGGCTAGAATGATACGAAACAAACATGGGTGTTTTTCCTGGATGAGCAAATATATGAAGGGGGTTCAAGTCAAACCAGCACTTAAAAGAAAGTGGCATTTAGCTGCAGTAAAACATCTAAATGGTGCAAACACTGTAAAGAAGGCAATACGTCCGTGAATGACGATCCCGGACGAGGAGACTCTGAGCTCACAGTTGTTCCTATGAACATTCAGTGAGTGGAATCCCTGAACCTTGGAGGGGGAAAAAAAAAATTGATGGATAACTTGTCATTAACTTGCAGACCTGGAAGTTTGGAACTGCTACACACAATCACTTTCGAACACCACTGGCACGTTATAGGAACTTGGGTGGGAGTTATTGCCACATTCCCTGTACAGTCCTGACCTCACTCCACAGCATTTCCACATGTTTTGGTTATTAAAGGAGTTCCTGGGAGGCCAGCGTTTCAGATGTGAAGCAGGTAGTCCAATCATGGCTCAATCAAATCTTTCTACCTTGATGGATTCCAAGCACTAGTGAAACACTGGGATACGTGCATTAGTGTGGCAGGGGTTTATTTAGTGGATTTTCTTTCTTTTTTTTTTTTTTTTAAAGAGTTTTTACTCTCATAATTGTGTTCTGTTATTCCTAAAAGTCCTGGTTTGACTTGAACACTCCTACTCCACAGTAATGTCGAGATCAGAAACTCGTCTGTGTAAACTTAAAACGATTCCTTACATGATTGTTGTTGATACACAGTATGCATATCATGATTAAGAAGATAAATTTGCGCTTTTTAAAATCGTTTTCCAGTCTAGCAAAAATTATGACAAAAACGTATACAATATGAACGCCTACGATTAAAATTGAACACATCTGTAGATTCTTTTCCGGTTCAGATTTTTCCCTTACTTATTTCCTCAACACAATAAGCGCTGATATGTTCACAATTTGTTGTTGTGTTATCAGCTTTGCCACCATTGTTGTTGGGTTTTCGCTGACAATGGCGCTCTGTAAAGACAATGAAAATTAACACAGGATTGAGGAAAATGAAAAGCACATTAAGACAATCTACTGTGAGAGAAGGTGACGAGAAAATCAGAGTTAAAAGCTGCAGAAATCACCATACATGTTATACGTCCTGTATCTAAAAAGATTATTAAATTATCGCACTGTCAAATGTGAACGCAAACGTGGACTGTGTGTTGCAGAATGATCTCATTTTATACGTATCATTAGACAACATTAAGGACGAAGAGGACACGTAATGCAAAACTGACAACAGGAATGAATGAAAAATGCTGTTTTGTTTCTGAATAAAATAAAAAACAATTTTGAGGTAAGAGATAGCGTGTGATCAAATGAAGTAATTTTCTTTTACATCACATTTTAAATAAGAATGTAGATTTTCTCGAGCGCTGTACATTCAGTCATTCCGTCTACCTGTACGTGAAAAATCTACGGGGACATGATGAATCAGTCACAATCGAAAAGATCCATCGACAGCGGCTGTTTCCATTTAAGTGAGCGTCGTTCACTCAAATCCAAAAAAAAAAAAAAAAAAAAAAGATGAGCCGTCTGTCTCTCTGGTCTTGCAGTCTTTCTCTGTTATTAAGTAACTCTTGCACCTACTGGCATCTGGGTATATCATTTATACACACTTTAAACATGTTTAAAAAAAAAACCTAATAAATAAATCACATAGCAATCTGATGGCTTTTCAGGCCATTCTCTAGAAACTAATTTATCAGACATTTCAGCTTAAAAAAAAAAAACAATCATCAAAATAAGCAAGCATATAAGTATTGTGTGTGAGCAACAAAAAATGTGCTGAAAAGAAGAAGAAAAAAAAACAAACATGAGGTTTGAACGATAAGTGCTGTCGCTCATTCTGTCTCTATTTATCACATTTGTGGCACATGGGGGTTGGGGGGGAACAAGGGGGGAGGGTATAGGCAAAGTGCTTCTGTACTTAAAAATAAGGGTCCTACAAGCATTTACACAGTAGACACAGGCACTTGAAAGTCTTTGGTTGGAGTGACCCAACATTGCAGAGATTCGCATCACAGTTTGTTGTCACCTTCCTCTTGGGTTCAAAGGGTGACAAGTTTTGTTTTGTTGTTTGTTGTTTTTTTGTTCCAGATTCTCAAGTCTGATGCTGAACAGGTTCAGTCCCTATATTCACCTCTGATCATTCTTATCCTTCTGACAAGGCCACCTGAAAAGCAGAGGGTAAGAAAGTGAAATTCTGTAATATTCATAATATTTAAAATCACACACCACAAGTGTGCGCAGTTATAGAAAAATAATCAACAGCCAGGTGGGGAAAAATAATCAACAGCCAGGTGGGGAAGCAGCCCATTGTGAAGCAGTGTTACTGTGAACCATGCAAAACTAGATTTTTTTTCTCCCTGATAACAGTACATCGTGATCATCAATCATGAAGTCTTTCCTGTGATGGAAAGCAAAAGAGACCTGCTTTACCCCTAAGAACTACAGATTATACACAATTTTAATCAGTTTATTACCAGCCTTAGATCATGTAGAGCGCACCGTTCGCTCTAAGCTATGTCTGTGGGGAAATAAAAACCCAAATCACATAGAACACAGATGCTAAATGTGCATAAAAGCGAGTGACGCTAGAATAATTGACAGATGACCGGTGTGAAGCTCAGACAAGCCCATCCTACCTTTTCTGGACAGAAATCCATGTTGCTCTGTCTTACTTTGCCGGGTCTACCCTTAATGACTGCATAGCAGAACATTGTAATTACCATCACAAACAGGAAGTAACTGGTGTGCATTAGGTGAAGGTTGATGAGAGAGCGGTCATCCTAGAGAAGAAAAACAAAAAATACAAAAAAAAAAAAAAGAAAGGAATTTCAGTGCTTGGTAATACTGTGAAAAGAAACTCAAGCCGGTTTAGTTAATCAGACAAATTGTCTAAAGTCTATTATAACCCCATGGCATTAGAGTAATTTGTTGAAATCCTATTACGTGGTTATTCAGAGTGGTGCTTTCTCTGGAAAGTCTGTAAACAATAATTAAACCAGAACCGAGACCCATTTATGGGAAGCGGATAGAGAAAAAACGCTGACTCACTTCTGGTACAATGACCGTGAGTTTAGGGTTCAGGGTGTGATACACCTTTCCAATGGCACCTTTGTAACACCAAAAAGGATTGTAGTCCTGGGTGTATTTGGTGTCCGAGTCCCGTGCTGTGGTGAAGATCTTATACCAGGATGTTGCGTTGCTGTACGTCTCAGGAACACAGTGAGGTGGCTGCCTGGAGGACGAAATGAAGGATGGTTGGATGGATAACTTGAACGGCATATTTATAGATTCTTATTTCACATCCAAGTGTGGAGGCACAACGGTATCGGTTTATGAACACCTTGGTGTAGGGTATTGATGATTAAGAGATCACCAATTTCTCTTCTTACTCAACTTCTCTAAGCATTTCACTGAATGATTACTCCGATGTGAAAAACCACGCACTCAGACAAGTGCGTATCCTATAAGGAGTACTCAATGAGAGCTCATCATTAACGAAATCCCTAAGTTTCATAACAACCACCTAGATGTACAAGTACAAGTAGGCCTGCACGATTCTCACTATGTGAGGCAAGTTTTCTGCATGGGAACTGAGACTACGATTCTCAGTTTTATCAACTGACAACATTATTCGCACTCAACTAAAAAGAGAACATGCTGAGAACATGCAAACTTCATAGACACAGACCCAGGGCAGGACTCAAACCCTCGACCCTGGAGGTGCAAGGTGACAGTGCTTACCACTATGTCACCATACTTTAACTTTTAAAATACGTAAATTAGTTTAAAACGCATTAGTTTATATCAGTATTATTTTTTAAAGTGTAAGGTAAGCCGGAGTTTAAAATGAAGTGCATAGTTTACAGTATATTTATTGTTGTAATTTTAGTATCATTCTCTGTAGCTTTCCCTCTGTTCTTAGTGTCTCTGTGTAACAGCTAGAATTAACACGTCAGGGCTAACTAATACATTAATTTTTTTTCCAATTAGAACTGTACATGCAGTTACAGTCTCTGATCAGACAGTTTTAAATATTTTTGTGTTTTTGCGTGAGACATTGAGAAAAATAATGATATAAACTAAGACATGCGATGATGTGAAAGTATAAACGGTTTGACGGATGCAGACAGTTTAAGCAAAAATAAAATCTCAACCCAAAACACAGTGTTGTGGCACAAAAATAATGGCACACCGCTCCAACTCCGCAAAGTTAACTGACCAGTCTGTTCAGGTCCGCCTCCGTGTTACCTGTCACATGAGAGACAGCAGAACACCGTAAACAAGGAAAAGAGATGAGAGGAGTGATAAAGAGTTTTATGACTGAATCATTTGCTGATTTATGGCCTGACTAGTGAATGAATAGTGTTTTGTTTGAAACTGGGCAGCTAATAAGTTTGACTGATACAGGATCTGGGGTTGGTTGTCGAGTAAATAAGCGAACATATAAAGACAGTGTGATCTGAATGCACGGAAATAAACGCACGTCGTTCAGAAATGAAAACGCTTGTATGTATGAATCGAGATCATGATTTTTTTTTGGTGATTAATCATGCATTAATCCCTATGTAGAAGGACAATGTGTGAAACCCAAAAAAAGGGCACAAACAAACAAAAACATATATAAAAAAGATATTATATAATAATATAATAAGAAGTTTTGGATAGTTCTTAGATGGTTTTGTTAATGTATGGTGATAATTAGTCATGTCTTAGCTAGTCAGCTAATTAGGCGTCCTAGTTAGCTAGTTAGTTTTGGTAATTTTTGTTGTATGTACTGTAGCACATTGGTCCTAGATGAACGTTGTTTCGTTTCACTGTGTACTGAACTGTATGTGGTTGGAATGATAATGAAAGACCACTTGACTTGAAAACTGTGAAGCATGGTGGTGGGAGTACAAACATGAGTTTATAACTGCAGTTACAGAACTTAGACCGATACTGGGAGGCTCCTTTCATAAACGCTTAAAAAAAGCTTCCTGACAGAAACTACACCACATCACTGATTCCTATTTGCATATGAAGTTATTTGTTAAATAACAATTTTTTTTAATCTGCCATACGGGTCTCTATGTATTATTCTTGTTACCACAAGAATGATAAAGATTGACCTAAATCTAGGACGTAGTTATAGCATTAATTAATATTAAAAGCAACACATCTTAAAGAATCAGCTCTGAGAACTGATCAGTACTGTGGTACAATATAAATATGCAAATGTTTTCCTTCACAGCTGTATGTTCATCCTTCTTTATCCTTACCATATTTAAAGGACCCACCTTACCATAACAAAGCCTATTAACTTCTTTTTGTTTAATTTAGACCTTGATGTTGACACGATGATGGTAAAGAGCTTTGGCTATTCAATGCACACCTGACTGACAAGACATCACTGAATCAACACTTTAAACTTGTGTCAATATTTGAAGGCAGTGATACCAAAAAAAAAAGAAAAAAAAAAAAAAGCTTGACGATGTCCGTCTACTTACAGCATGGCAGCATCAAACAGGAACTTACACTGTAACGGGGAAGACGTTACTGGCTGCGGTGATGGTCATGCAGGTGCTGAAGACCACCTGCTCGCAGCGTCCGTGTAGAACGCAGTCATCCGAGTTCCAGGACGCAGGCAGAGTGAAAGTGATGTTCATCTCTTCGTGAGCTTCCCTGCCTTTTTTACCACAAACACACAAAAACATGCTTATTAGACATTAGAAGCAAGAGCTCCATATTGGCAGAATTTATCTTAGAGTGGTGTTGTAGCTGGTCTGCATTTGGATGAAGAACAGAAGATGTCATGATAATATGGTGCAATGTGTTTGTAACTGTAAGAAGGCTTTTGTGGTGTAAACAATGGCCGTGGGTGTAGTTGCTCGTAAAAGTATTGTCAAGGGTGTTGGGATATTTCCATTATCTACAATAATATGACCTGTGAAAGACCAACACCCTTGGCATAGCAGCAGGTTCATTCTAATCTTCAAGATAACAACATGCTTAAAATAAAGGGAAAAAAAAAGAAAAAAAAAAAAAGTGTTAGAAACTCACCAGCCAGGCCAACCTGATGGCCCATCACAGTCGAGTACAGGTGGGTGATGTTGCGCGAGTAACCACCAAATGGCTTTAAAGGATCCAGGGTGAGCGTGATAGTCACGGAGATGTTAATAGGACCCGGATCCTCCAACAGCAACGGGGCTTGAGTGCTGGTCCGTGATTGGCTGCTCGTCACTGTGCTCTCTGGTGTCGTCGACTCATTCAGGCCGTGCTTAAGTGTCTCGTTTTCCGAGATGCAGAAGTCCAGCTCGTTAAAACGTAACAGAAATGTATTCCAGTCCTAAAGAGTGTCAGAATCACTGGTTATTTAATATATCAAAATATTCAACGACTACTGATATAAACTACTACTGATATAAACATCGCTACATTTCCCAATTGCTCTAAGGAAGGGTAGGCAAATTCAAATTTTATTTGTCACATACACAGTCATATGCAGTGAAATGCTTAAACGACCGCCCGTGACCTTAAAAAT
>JAOTRS010000030.1:11131151-11141326 GCA_028565755.1 Dinotopterus cunningtoni
TAACTCGTAATTATGACTTAATATCTTATAATTATGACTTAAGATCTCATAATTAAGAGATCCTGGTCTCATAATTATGACTTACTATCTCATAATAAATCATAATTACATAATCTGTACACCTTATAAAAAGTCATAATTATGAGTTAGTAAGTCATAATTATGAGATCTGGATTTCATTATTATGAGATATCTGGCTTTGACGTCTCTTATTTTTTCTCTTAATAGAAAGCGAATAGAAATTTGATGAGAAATTTACGAAAATGTTGCTGCATGTGGTCCGTTGCCTCTATTTAATTATGCATTTATTTATGTTCATTGTTCCTATCTCATCTTCACCCTTAGACGTGCTTCAGCGTGGCTGTCCACGTTGCACATGAGCTCAAGCAGAAGGTAATGTACATCGACACAAACGGAGGGATGTGCGCACACCGGCTGCTTGAATTGCTCCGGCAGAAAACCGACAATACGGCACAGCAGGTGAGCGCAACGGAGCGCTGCTCTAAATCTATTCCTCCGTTCTGATTACTCAGATGGTGTTGATTAATGTTAATCCGCAGCGTTCACTTATACAGTTATTGTTTCTTAAATTAATGTGATAACACGTTTCATGTACAACTTTAAATGTAACTGTTAATGGATAAAAATGTGACGTCATAATGCGATTGCTGTATAAGAGGAATAAAACACTTTGGGCCGGGAACTGTAAATCTTCCCAAGCTGCCGATTATTATTTTCCCCTAACAGCACTAAATTAAGTGCTTTATTCCTGACGAATAACTGCTGGGTTTATACATACATGTATGTAGATGAACGCTCTTCAGAGGATCAGCGTGCTCCGGGTGTTTGACATCTTCACCTTATTGTCCTGCCTTCAAAATTTAAGAGCCAGCAGTCTCCAGAAGGTAAACCAACACCTTTAATAGATATTAAACTGATTTAAAGAAGACAAATACAGCAAGTCCCCGAGTTACGAATTTCCACAGATACGAACAGACCGTGGTGCGAACAAATCACGAAAGTACCCCAGCAGATACCAATATTTACAATTATATACAATATTTTCAGTGTGTAAGTGAATGTATAAAAGTCTGGTATATTGTATGTGTGTGCGTGTGGGGGTTGAGGGAGAAATGAGTCAGCCTCAGCAGTTTCAGTGAATCAGTCTGGGAGCACGATGATAGAAAATGTTTGTCCTGTGAAGCTGTCCTGATGGTAAATCCCCAACAAAACAGATTTCACAGTCCAATACAGTCTGAGACAAAATGGCGTCCAGGATTCCCCTCGCGTTTTAAAGGCACAGAGACAACACTGTTACATTAGACATGTGAGATTAATTTCCTTAGGTGCGGTTATGGTTTTTGGCCACATGATGGCAGTGTGGGGAAAGAGGACAGAGATTTAGTCAAGTGGATTGGTATGCTTTCTATTGTATATTCATGTCCAAGGCGTACAAGTTTCACTTTGTCGGACTTAGGAACAAATCCAACCTACGAACGTGCTCCCGGAACAGAACTCGTTCGTAAGTCGGGGACTACATATACACTCTAGTTTGATCTGATCACTTTGTGCTTTAAGGGAGATGTTGGTGCCGGTGGTTCGGTCAAAACCGTGATCGTGGATTCCGTGTCAGCTGTGCTCTCCCATATGCTTGGAGGAAAACAGAACGAAGGTGGAATTTTTAAAAAAAGAAATATAGTTAGTCTTATGCAGTTAAGTGAAAGTCGATGTATTTATTGTTTTCCCCGACCACTGTTGTGTAGGTATGTCCTTAATGATGCAGTTGGCTACAGAGCTGAAAACGATCGCCAAAGATTTTAATGTAGCCATTCTGGTGAGTATTCGTTCTTCATTGGGTAACCGTGGAGACAGGATTCCTATAGTCGGTCATTATAGTGTGAATCGTACGCAGCGAGTGACTCCATTTATCATTCGAATGCGTCAGGTGACCAATCACGTAACACGAGACGGGAACAGTCAGCTCAAGGCAGGATTGGGGCAGTCATGGAGTCACGTCCCACGTACACGCATCCTCCTGCAGCGAGCGGAGCAGCCCGGAGCTTCTAGCTTACGCACAGCCACGCTTCTTAAATCCTCTCGGCAGGTGAGTTTTCTGTTTCAATCCTTTAACTCCTTTCGGAAAATGTTCTGCTCAGCTTCAGAATTAATGGCACCCTCACTTTAAAATGGAGCATTATTGGTGGTCCCTATATTTATATATAGAGGTCCCTATATTTTGACCTTTGGTTTTTGTTGAAAATATTTCTTAAGTGTTGAAAAGAAACAGAATAAATGAATTTTCCATAAGGAATATACATTTAATTCCATTTAAATAATGTTGCTGTTTGAGTCAGCTCTAAAATTATTGGCACCCTTGCTTAGAAAGGTATCATTACTGAGCGTAAGTATTAGGGTTGCCAATAATTGTGACTGGTGGCTTTGTTTAAAGTTTCTTTACAGTAAGAAAAATCATGTTAATATTTTTTTATCCCAATGTTGTAATCTCCAGAATTATTGGCACCCTTGCTTTAAATATACATTATTGGTGGAATTTCTAGGGGTGCCAATAATTGTGATCAATGTTTTTTGTTAAACAATTCTTGGTCTTTTAATAGAAAGAAAACATTTGAATAATATTGCTGCTTTAGTCAGGGCCAGAATTATTGGCTCCCTTGCTTTAATAAGTACTGTTCTAGCTAGAATTTTCTGATGGCTTGGTTGGTAAAAAAAGGAAAATCATTACATATTAGTTTTCCATAGAGAAATAGTATTTTATTCCCTTTACATAATGTTTGATTTTAGTCAGCTCCAGAATTATTGGCACCCTTGCTTTACATATAAATTATTTATACACACCATAAATATAGGATTGTATGGCAAGTGATTATTTTATGTACATGTGGTCATTAACATAATAGAAATGGTGTTTGTTTTTGTTTGAAAGCCCTGCTACATGATGAAGGAGTTTAATTTGAGTCCACCACCTCGTGGACAGTCACAGACTGGGTTTGGAGGGAAGAGGAAATTGGACACTGGTTCATAAGAAGGCCCACTGCTGACCTTTTGGTGTTTTCAACATTTAGAAAAGTGATGCTGTGAGATAATTTGCAATGCAGATTTTGAGGAGAAAAGGAAAAGGTCTAGGTTAATATACAGAGTACTACAGTGTTTGTATTTGCATTAAATTACTATTTACTTAAGACTTTTTATATTTTGTACCTTTCATAATATACGTATAGCTTGTATGTGTCTATATATATCTGAGTTATCAAAAAAATAAAATGTAAACACTTTGATAAAGGAGCAGTGTTTATTTGTCTGCTGATGGGTTTCCATTGTAAAGAACCACTACAAACTATTAATCTGATTTGCATCTGAAATGTCATGATCTTGGTGTGTTTTGTGTTCATGTTTAGGAAATACCCAGATTTTTATTGCTTTATGGCCATGTCCTTTCACCTCCTATAAAAATGCACACTTTCACAAACTGGTTCTTTACGTTTTTTTCTTCTTCTTTTCTTAAATGTCAAATCATCTCTACTGCCACTATGGCCTTACAGAGCAATCACATTCATGCACTGCAACACACTGCACTGTGTTAGGGCAAAAGTTTTTGTTAGCTTATAAAAATCCTCTTTATTTTTATCAGACTGTGGATGTCACACCTGAGGACGTAGTCAGTTCAGCCAGATGAAGCGAGTAGTTAACATTAAGATGTCTGTCTGTAGATTTTTGTAGTCTGTAGTGTCAATTTAGGAACGGGGCCCAGCTGTTCATTCTGCTTTGCATACGCAAATGACATCGTCTCCTATTCTAGAAAGCTGGTTTCTTTTTCTATAAAACGTCATACCTTCGGCACATAATGTTGACATTCTGCAGAAGATTGTGATTCTACAAACTTGATCCCAAAGACAGAATTATACCTACTATCAGTGATAGCTTTTGCTCTTAACAAAAAAAAAAGCTTCCAAAAACTGATTTTAGAAGAAGTGGAAAACTCAAGTTGCTATTGATATACCACACCATGGTAAAAAAAAAAAAAGTCAACTGACAAGTTCATAAAGTTTGTCCTGAATGAACACACGCGTTGTGTTATGGTCAATAATATTTTCAGTTGACAGACGTTCTGAAGGACACTTTTTTTTTTTTTTTTTTTTGCAGTAAGTGTTTGCCAAAGCAGCAGGACGGTTCGGTCTATTTCTTTCTTTTTTTCAGCAGGGAGGAACCAATCTCCTTTTCTTTATGCACTGCCAGATCCAGTTGGAGCTGACTCTCTGGGCCTTGCTTCCCTCCTCGGGGGTGGCTAGCGTGTGTGTTGCAGAGGCAGCGGCGTAATCAGGAACGAGCTCTCCGTCATACGCTACGAAGTAACGCCGAAGCTTCTCGTAGTCCTGCACTGATTCGGGAAGGTACAGCTTTACTCCAGTGAAGATGTCCAGCAAAGTCTGGTAAAAAAAAAAAAAGTTTAAGAGGAATTAGTGAAGAATAAAAACATAACGTTGTATGAAATCAATTATATTTTCACAAATTTATGAAGTACTAGTTCGATTTAATGTCCATGAAACAGCGATTTCGTTAGTGAATTAATTGGCTGCCTCAGAAAGCTTATAGCATTAGTTTCGACAGTTACAGAGTGCTGATATTTGAGGCGCTGACTAAACATCTAACGTGGAGAAAGTTTCTGCACATTAACATTTCCCAGACTCTCAGGTAACTGGTTCCTGTTTGTCTCATGCAACTGGTTCCTTTTTCTTTTTTTTTTACACTCACTTTTCCACTGCACAAAAGGACACTGACCTTTTCATTCTTTGGATCTGCCTTAGCTGGAGAAGCTTTAGCTTCGCTTTGCCTGTTGCTCTGAACTGGTTCGATCTTCATCTGAAAGGAGTCAGAGCAAACAAGTGACCTGAGTAAATCTCTCCAGGAGAGCGGAAAATGCTGCACACCTTATATGGTGTAGGAAAAAAAAGAAGAAACATTTCTGTCCCTTTCATTGTATAGCAGACCTTCTTTGCACCATTCTCCTCAGCAGGCAGCTTCCTCTTGGCAGGGGACGGAGTTGCAGGTTTCACCGAAGTAGTAGTAGTTGCAGGTTTCACCGGCTTTGGCTTTGGAGTGTGACCATTGTCTGAGGGAAAAAAAAAGATTTTATTTAATAATCTGTCAGGAATACGTTATAAAGCACCAAATCACTCGCTTTAACTGGAGTCCCCAATAGTTGCCGAAACAAAATCCAGAACAATGACGATGATTGGATTTTAGTGTCAAATTTAAAGATAACTCACATAAAAAAATTACAAAACGTTAAAAGAAAACTAAAAAAATGGATGCACTTACTGGCTTTGCTCGAGCTTGTTGCTCTGCTGGAGGTGGACGGTGAGCTGCCTCCGCTGTCTCCTCCTGATGAGCTCTTGTCTTTGCTGCTTGTAGACTGCCCTGCCGTCACCTCAAAGTCGCACGTTTCCTTCGAGACACGGTAAAGTTCCTGCAAAATGGACATTTCAACCATTTTTCCCTTGTAGCAACTCAATTCAATATCTTACCTCATCTTAAACACAAAACATTAATCTCAGGTTACACTGGTTTGGTGTACACAATATGGTCAAAAGTATGTGGACACCCACTGTATGTTGCTCTGTCTCAACCAGTTGGAGAAGCCAACGTGTCTAGAACATCTTTGTATGCTGGAGAACTGAGGGCTCAAACCAGTTCAAGCATAACAAACACCCCTGTGTACAACGTGAGCTCCATACAGACATGATTTGGTGAGGAAGAACACAAATGACCTACACACCAAGACACCAGTCCCGCCAACCACTTGCGAACCTAAACAATCACAGATCTCTGTACACAAAAGCCTTTTCAGAAGAGTGGAATCCATTAAAGTCACAAGAAAGTTGACCAACTCCATATTCCTGGCCATAGTTGAGGTACAGGTGAGGTCCACATAGTTTTGACCACAGTGTACATAAATATTTACTATGCATTTTTAGTGTTGTTGAACCTGGAGCTGGGGAAGGTTGGTGGCCGTCTTCCAGTCCTTATCGTCACGCATACGGGTGCAGCGTGGAAAGCGGATGGAGATGCCATCGGCGGTGTGCATTTCCGACTTTGAGAACTCCGCTCCTGTGATCTCCCAAACTGGGGCTTTCTGTGAGCGAGAGAAACATGGAGACATGAAAATTTATTGACACATTAATATGATGATAATAATAAAATCCTGAAATAATAATATCTGGAATAAAATAAATTTTTACCTCAGGATCTCGGATGAGAAAATCGGGATAGTAGTTCTTGACTATATTCAGCCATGGCGGGATCTTGCTGGGATCCTGTGAAAAGAGCGAAACATAAAAACTGCCGTCAGTGTATTGCAATTCATGTTAAGAGCCGAATTTGGAGATGAAATGCTCAGAACTGGGATTGTTTTCTTTTCCCTTAACCTTGACGATTTTAATCATGTCCAGCTCCTTTTGCAGTCTGGCTAGAGTGGCATCGTCAAAGCCTCCGGAGCATTTGGTTACCGTGCACCATTTTTTTGACGCGGGATCGTAGCAGCCCATGAGGAAACTGGACATGATTCCACCTGTGTGGAACAGAATCGGACAAGGTTAATCAATCACCAAGGTTAGAGATAGCATTGTTTTATGGATATAATATTAACTTACCAGGTGCACGGGCATGAGCCAGAATATAAACGTTTAAGTAAGGCATTTTACACACCTTTTGAGCCGCTTCCATAAAACCCGCCCAAAACCACCAGATCGGCCGTGTCCGCCATCGCTCCTTCGTTCAGGTAGTCTTTCTTCACCTTCAGCCAATGGCGTTTCCCAGGTTCATACATCCCCTTTTGACATACAGAGATCTCATACATATCTCGTTCATGTACCGCACACAATGCCTCAATAGGATCAAGCTATTTAGCTTAACCACGAGTCGCTTTACCTTGATGTCTTTCAGCACGAGTCCTTCCAGTCCCTCTCTGATGACTCGTGTGATCATTTCAGCCAGGTCAGCAGCTCTCTGTCAGAACACACAACCCCTCGTTTATTACAAGGGATGGGAATCACCACGGACCACCCCATAGGATACATCATGATACCTAGGTGGCCAATTTGATCTGTGTTGCGATTGTATAAGCATCACAATTTTATAAATATTTTATATAAATACAAAAATTTTATATTACTTTCTTTTATAGATGTAGTCACAATTCTAAACAAGCTTAGCAAATAATTATGTTGTACCACATAGGTTGCTGTGCTGCCTGCCAACGTGTGAACAGTTTAGAGTAGAGCTGAAACGATTCCTTGAGTAATTTGATTACAAAAAATGATCAAGGCAAAATCTTCTGCCTCAAATTTTCTTTTAATTAATTTTAAAAGCTTGTGTTATGTTTTTGCGCAATTATTTGTTTGCTGTGACACAGTAAACACCGACGAAGAAGCAGTTGTGTATTGATTTGAGAGAGCGTTCTGTTGCGGGCTGCAAAATGGAAGGGAGCGATAAAATTATCAGCGAGCCAAAGAAAATAACTAAGTTCTGAAAATTAAGTTGCACAACTTAGTGTTTTTATATAATTATTTATTTTAATGTTTGCCTTAGTTTTTTTGATACTTAAAGTCATTTAAAATACCTTTTTTTTTTTTTTTAGTTTTTGCATCTGAGAAAAGACTTTAAAATAAGAAAGTATGACACTGTAATGCACTTAATTCACCTCAGTCAACTTTAAGCTGTTCCTTGTATTGTGAATAATGACTTTTTTTGATAAAATGCTGTATGCATTAAAAAAATAAAAGTTGATTTTTTAAAAAAGAAAAGCTTTGTTTCTCTTATATGTATATTACATTGCTGTTTAATTTTTTATCCGATTACTCAATAAAATGTTTGGCATAATACTCGATTACTAAAATATTTGATAGCTACAGTCCTAGTCCAATGTAAACAGTTTAGAGCATTCCAGTGAAAGAAACTCTTATGCTTCAGCATACTGAGACATTTAGGTAAATTTTATGCTCTTAACTTTTGTTTGGGGACAGCCCCTCCCTTGGGACAAGAATTGGATGTTACTCAAGTTCATATGCATGTAGGGGCAGGTGAGCGAATACTTTTGGCAATAGTGTATATAAATAATAATAATAAAATAATAATAATAATAATAATAATAAGGTTTTGGGAGTCTGTGTGGTGATGCATTAACTGCTACATAATAGAATAAATATTTATTACGTATATTGATATTTGTATACGATTGTGGAACAGAAAAAGGAAGACGCACCGTGACGTGCTTCATCTCGGAAAACAGAATCCTGTTTGGAACTTCCATCATGTTGTCGTGAAGAAATTTTCTCCTTTCGCAAAGTGGCCTGGGAAAAAAAACAACAACACAGTAAGACATCACTGATACTAAATGGCTTCTGTCAAAGTAGCAATTAATCAACATAACGAAATAAACAGGAAAAACTGGTGTCAAGGTAGTTTTGTTGCATTTAGACAACTAAACACTTCGACTCACTTGTCCATGAGGCTGACGCCGTTAAAATAAATGCAGTCAAAAACAAACAGGCACACTTGTGCGTCCTGAAAAGCCGCTTTCTAAAAAAAACAATGTCAGAATGTCAGGAATCTCTAATCATACACCTCTCTGCTAAAATAAAATAAGACATTGGCTTACTTTGTGCACTCCTAACGTCCCGAAAGGCAGCGGCTTGCTGGTCTTGGTATCAATCAGGAGAACTTCAGCGTCTAGGATCATGCTGTGGCCTCCAGCAAAGGCCTGAGGTATAAACTCTTTGAAATGGGCCACCTGAGAAGGACAGCGAAGTCAAATCATGCACGCAGGATTAGATTTATATGTAACAGCAAATATAAACAAAAAACGAATGTCGTACCTTGTGAGGCAGCACGGGTTTGAGGCTGCGGCTGAAGTAGCTGAAGTGATCTCCGCTCTTGTGCACTTGCACGCGCTCGCCGTCGTACTTGATCTCCGAGTACATTCCGTTAGGACACTTCTTCATGGCGTATTCAACCGACTTGCAGGCTTCCGCCTAAGAAAAATAAAAACGAAAACAAGAACATGTAAGAGTTTCGGAAAAATTCGGAAATTGTCTAATCAATAGCCTGAATATGACTAATAATCCACATATGCAGTATTAAAAGCTTTATATTAAAAGCTTTATATTAAAAGTAAAAGCTCTGACCAGCATGGGCTGCACGGGAGTCAGTAACGTGGCCTCGACACTCAAGTGCTTCCTCTGGCCGTTGCCGTTCGACGCGTCCTGCTGATTGCGCAGGACTCTATCGATCACATCGCCGAGGTTTCGAGAAGCTTTGAAAGCATCGTAGGCGTTGGGGTCTAATGCATCCAGGCTGCCCGGAAAAAGTGCAAATGGGGAAAGAAAGAAGAAAAAGAAAAAAGGAAAAAAAATAAAATCAGCAGTTCTTGATGAAATAATTAAATCAGCATATGCTGAAAAAGATGCTGTGTGTTAGTTTGTATCATTCTATATTCCTAGTCTGCTGTGAGAACAGGTGTTAGGCAGTACTTACACGTGTTTGGCACCAGAATTTATCTTCAGATCATGTTTTACTAGACGTATGTAACACTTCAAGTCGTTCCCTGTGCATCTGTTATTTAGGGGAAAAAATTGAATGTTTAAAAATCAACCAACTACATGCACAAACTTGACTCTGCAATGAGGATATTCTTTCATTTGTTCGTCTTCTGCACTGTTTATTCTATACAGGGTCGGCAGGAATCCTGAGGCCTATCCCTGGAAACCCTGAGCACAAGGCAGGGTACATCCTGGACAAGGTGCCAATCCAGCGTAGAGCATAAATGCACACAACACATGCACATTTGCACACACTGCGGGCAATCTGGGAATGCCTATAAGCCAAATCTGCATGTCTTCGGACTGTGAGAGGAAACTCACCAAACACAGAAAACATGCAAACTCTATTCAGACAGACTCGAGTAAGGAATCAAACCCTGGCAGTGAGAGGCCACCATACCGCACTCAGTGAGGATACAAGACAAATTAATATATTGCTCAAAAAAATTTAATTACGGCAACACTTGGTCCCAGTTTGATTTAAACACACCTCATCTAATTGGTGCTCAAGTCAAATCAGGACTAAATGTTATTGGAAAGTTAAACAAGATACATATACAT
>JAOTRS010000030.1:11149194-11161928 GCA_028565755.1 Dinotopterus cunningtoni
TCTCATCTTGACCTCCACAGTTCCCCTGAACTGCCATCTCTTAATTACATTTCTCACTGTGGAAACTGCAAGCTGACCACGCTTAGCTATCTTCTTGTAGCCTTCTCCTGCATTGTGGGCATCAATGACTCTCATTTTCAGAGTCTTACACAGCTGCTTAGAGGAACCCATGCTTGTTGAGTGTCCGCACAAGGTGTGTGCACCTGGTTGAGTGTGTGCACAAGGTTTGAAGAATCAAAGTATTTGTAAAGCTTTTAAAATGGCATTTACTAATGACAGCTGTTGCCATGCATCAGATCTAATGAGCTGATTAAGGTCTGAAACCTTGTAAAAAGAGTCTGAGACTCCGGTCAAACGAAAAGAATCCGGTGCCCAAACTTTTGCACAGTGCCATAATAATGTTTTTAATTTATGGCATAAAAAGTAACTATGCATCAATGTTTGTGCATTTTCTCTATTTCCAAGAGAGATTGTTTTGACATCTTTTCAATAAAAAAATCACCAAAATCTGTTATTTATCAAGGGGCGCACAAACTTTTGCATAAGACTGTACTGTATATACTGTATATATAGTGGACATATACTGTATTATATGTATATAATTGTTTTAATTAAACACATGAGAGGCAGGAATGCTTGCATTTCTTAAACAACCCAAAAGATGTCAGTACTTCTCTCCAACAAAAATCAGTTCAGAAAAAAATAAATAAATAAACATTTCCAGTTTACACTAGGGTCTTCATTATTTCTTGTAGTCTGTTAATTTTTATTATTTTTTTCAAACAGGCACCATCTACTGTTCAGAGCAACCCTTGTGCCAGCGTGCGTTGCGGAGATTTGATTATTATTTGCAAATGATTTCAGATATTTGAAGCGTTTTGGTTTGATCGCCAAAAATATGATTTACGCTCATCCACCCCTTCACCTCATCTCAGAGCCCGCATGCTGGATCATCAGAGCAGAGGTCCAAGCCCATTATTTATGACATCTTTTACAATCCTGCCTCCATTCCCAAGATTAAATCTTCTGAAATCACTGTGCTGCTTATTGGTTCTTGGCTTGACTGATATAAAGGGCTGTGTGTGCCATTCCATGGTTGGAGCATCACATATATATTGATGCATAAGTAAGTTGACGCATGGACATTCGCAGGCAATCAGTCTCACTTGCTGGAGTGCCGCAGTCTACTGAGTTTATTGTACGAGCGGCGTTCAAGTCAAACCGGGAACTGTGATGAAACTTCTGGTGAATGATGACGTGAAAATGACTGACCTTTACAGAAGACTTCAAGCACAGTTACAGTAAGGAGACTTTTAGCTACAGAAATACATTTGAATGGTGAAAATGTTTTAAAGAAGGCTGTACGTTCGTGAATGATGTCGCAGCCGAGGTGGCTCGGAGTCCATTGCAAGTCGTTCCAATAAAAACACTCGGCGAGTGGAATGCCTGATCCGACTGATAAAACTCGACAGATCGCCAAATTGCGCCAGATAACTTGTCGTCTCAGTCTGTGGTAACTGCACACAAAATCATTCATGCGCATCTACTTGCACATTTTAGGAACTCAGTTGGGACTCACTGCCAAGTGAACTGTACACTCCTGACCTCGCTCCAACCATTTCCACACGTTTTTGTGCCATTTAAGGAGTTCATGGGAGGCTAGTGTTTCAGTCTGATCTTGTCTCTGGCATATTGAGAAAACTTGATGATATCTAAGCACTCATAAAATGCTGTGATACTGTAAGTGCATTAATGTAGAACATGATTATATAGAGAGAAATAAAGTCAATTTTTTTACCCTCATATTCTGCATAATCAAAAGTCCTGGGTTGTCCAGTGGGGTAAAAAAAAGTATGGGAATTCTAAGACAGCAAAGTTTTAGCATTTCAAAACAGGAAGGAATGTTCAATATCTAGAGGATGTTGGAACTTGTATGTGTTCCATAATAATTAGTACGAGGATATGGATTTGATCTAACAAAGATTCTCACTGTCTTGTTAAAAGAATCATCTATGCCAAACAAAGTTTTAAACTACTGGCAGAGGCAACCATGTTTTAGGCTAAAATAATGAAGTGAGGAGAAACAAATATAAAAATAATATATTTTTTTTTTACTTAATATGCTTCCAGTGCATAAATCTAGGTTAAATGTAAACACTTTTTTTGTGATATGATGAAATATAATACAGTATAAGCTTAAAAAAAGATCAAATATGTGTACAAATTGATTTATGCAACAGCTCCAAAACCATCTTAAGTAAGAAGTAATTCACTCTGCCCTTGTTCTCAGTTCCCAAATGCCATAAGGATCCTTCTGGATTTGCATTTTCGTGGTTTTACAAAATCCATAATACGTAATTTGGTTTGAAAGAAAACACTGCCTCAGACGACATTTTCTTTTACAAAAAACAACAACAAAACAAAACAAAAAACTATATATATATTTTAGAATATGAGTACAACTTGCAGCAAATGTAAATTATTAGAATACACAGAACTTACAAATGCAGTTTTAATGATCTATTTGTTGCACTCCATTTAATTCATTACCATATCTAAAAGGGCTGATACAGAGCTACATGCTATGAACTAGTAACCAGAGGTTTGCTCATTCTGAGCCTTGGGCCATTTGGGGGGAAAGAATTAATTAGCGAGGAAACACTGCTACAGAATCTCAGTGGCTGGATAAACCTTTTAACTTTGCGTCCCCCCTCCCAGGTCCCCCCCCGCACCAAGCAACATTCTTCTGCAAAACAACATTAGTATGATCAGCCTGCGTTGGGTTGTGGTAGGCTAAATTTGGTATAAAACATTCAGTCTTGATCTTTTTAGCCTCGTGCCTCATCTGATATGGGCCAAAGAGGCGGTGGTTAGAAATAGAATCTGACATTCGGGAAAAGTGATATTTTTTTGAACTTCTGAGAGAATGCATGATGCAATGTGTATCTTAGAGAATACACAATAATGCAGGCTATAATTTATCGCCTCTGGCTTGGAAAAAGCAGAAAACACAAGATGTGATCTAATAGTTCTCATTTTGGTTTGACTTTTCCACAGTAGCACTTCTTAATTCCTACAAATCCCCCAAGCCCTAAACGTTTCCTCTAAATAAGTAGGATATGCTTTTATATTATAGTCTGTCTGCACCCAAGACAGTAATATAAAAACCAACTTATTGCAGATTATTTTCTGTTGCAGGTTTAAAATTTTGACAGGATTGTTTTGGAAACACTGATGGTTAAATTATGAGATGTTTTTTTTTTCCTTTCTGTGTTGGTTTGACTTTTTGATAGGTGGTCATTATTTTCTTGAAAGATGAATCTGTGCTCAGGTTTTGATGTTGTGGCAGGCAAAAAAAAAAATTGAACTGAATGTAAATTATTAGAATACACCATTAAAAAAAACACCCCTAATGCATCAATGATCCTCAGCATGCATTATCATAAAGTGTACTAAAATTTACCATGCTGCTTTGATACCCTCAAGAGGACATATTTTTGTACTTTTAGTGCATATTGCCTACATTGGCTCACCATGTAGTGCTACTGTAGCTCATCCACCTTAATCATTAATAAGGTTTGCCTTCTGAGCTGTTTTTGTGCTCACCACAGTCGTAAGTTACTTTTGCTTTCCAGGCAGCTCCTGTCTCCTCTGACTTCTCTCATTACCAAGGTGTTTTCAGCCACAAAACCACTTACCGCTTAATGCTTTTTGCCATTCTGTTTAATAGGTTGTGCATGTAAATCATAAGAACTGATCAGTTTCTAAAATATTCCATCCAACATTCACGCCATGGTCAAAACAATCGAGATTCATTTTTTTCACATTATAATATAAGTGAATAGTGAGCATATAACCTCACTTCACTTTCTACACCTTGCTAGAGCTGGGTTTGACCCCCTTTGCCTTCAGAACTGCTTAAATTCTTCATGGCATGGATTCAACAAGGTGCTGGAAACTCTCCTTAGACTTTGATTTTGGTCCATATTAACCTTACAGCAACATGCATTTTCCGCAGATTTGTCGGCTGCACATCCATGACGCGAATCTCCCCTTCCAACACATTCCAAAGGTGCCTCTATTGGATTGAGATCTGGTGGATTGATTTCTGTTGTGTTCAAGAAACCAGTTTAAGATCATTTTAGCTTTGTGACCTGGTGTATAATCCTATGCTCATAAAGGGATGGACATGGACAGCAACAAAACCTAAACCATGCTTAATTTTTTACTAGGGATCCAAACCATGCCAAGAAGATATCACCCACACCATTATACCACTATCAGCCTGTCCCTGTTATAAAATGCAGAATGGATCCATGCTTTCATGTTGTTTATGACAAATTCTGACCCTAACATCTGAAAGCCATAGCAGAAACTGAGACCCATCAGACCAGGCAATGTTTTTCCAATCTTCTATTGTCCAATTTTGGTGGTCCATGCATATTGTTGTGCAAATGCACAGCTGTTCATAGCTGACAGGAGTGGCACCTGTTGTGGTCTTCAACGGATGTAGCCCATCTATTTTAAGTTTCGACATGTTATTTGTTCAGAGCTGCTTTTTAGCATACATCGGTTGTAACAAGATGTTACATATCAGCTCGAACCAGGCTGTCCATTCTCCTCTGACCTCTGGCCACAGCAAGGCATTTCTGCCCATTCAACTACCCTCATTGGATATTTTCTCTTTTTCAGACCATTCTCTGTAAACCCTAGATATGGTTGTGAGTGAAAATCCCAGTAGATCAGCAGTTTTGGAAATACTCAGACCAGCCTGTTTGGCACCAACAAACACACCACGGTCAAAGTCACTTAAATCTCTGTTCTTCCCCATTCTGATGCTTGGTTTGAACTTGAGCAGATTGTCTTGACCATGTTTACTGTATATGAATAAATGGATTGAGTTGCTGCCATGGGATTGGCTAATCAGATAACTTTTGCGTAAAAGTGCAGTTGAGCAGATGTACATGTAGTGGCTGGAACTGGGTTATGTGATGTTTGTTTTAAATATGTTGCATCATAGTGTCAAGTGCACCTATCATCAATATGACAGCACTGACCCTCCTTTTCAGTTCTCGGTGTATCCCCATCATTATATATCCTTCCTTTCGATGTTGCTGTCATTTAGGATTGCCACATTTATCACCACTGACATCTCTGTTCCTGGTTCATTTGCTATTGCTTGTTGATCTGTTTGGGATCTGTAGGTCCCGTAGGATTTTTCCTCATTTCTGTACACATCATCCCATTAGGGTTCAAGAGTATTAGTCCTCACAATTATTCCTATGAATATTAATTGTTACTCCTTGTTAATACCTTTGATTGTATGTCGGACCCTCCCATGATTGAGTGGTGCTCAGTGTAAGAATTTTTCCAGGTGAACTTCAATTCTATAGAGGAATCAATCCTGCTATGGGATCTCTCCTGTTCCCGAGCACTTTATTAACAGAATTGGATTCAAATTAGATCCATATATCCATGTCATATAATGTAACAGTACATCGTTCATTCTTTTGTCACGTGAATACCATAGACGCTATGCAGTGTAGTACACAGGAAACAGAATTGAACGGTTCTTCTCAATGAGTCTTCTAGTCCTAGTCGTTCGTTTTTTTGTCATGTGACTCCCATTGACACTATGCAGTGCAATAGATTCAAAAGAATTAACAATTTTGATGAACAAGATTCAAAGAACCGAATCACTAAAATTATTCAAACTTCCCATTACTACAGGGTTGTGATGTCTGTGGTGAAGATTATTTTTTCTTATAGCAGCACACTCCAGATTGCTTAATTCCTCTTATAGCATATAACAAAAAACAAACCAAAGCTTTTAGCCGCAGCAGCAGAACTAGTCAGGCTTTTACTGCTGCCTAGGTCGGACCAAAATGTGCACTGTAACATTATTATTTCCATCGAATCCCATCCAAGCCAATGTCAAGACATTTAATCTTTTATTTATTATTCTCTCTCGCCACCACTCTCTTCCCCGTTCTCATTTCTCTTCACAGCTCCAGTCGATACTGGCCTTGAAAGTCTGCCTCTGCACTACACCCCCCCTCCCCACCCCCTAGTTTCACCGCTGCACCTTGTCCTTTTCTGTGACATCCAACAGATCCCTGCTCCATCTCACAGCCTCTTCAAGTCGCTGTTGAAATTGTTTGATTTCCAATTAGGTTGTCTCAAAGAGTGACGTCCCTCTGGCTCTTCGCTGACCGGATGACAGTCAGTCGCATCGACCGTCACTCTTCCAAAGGGAGGCGAGATAAGGTGATTGGAGAGGTGTGTTTGTGCGAGCCAAATGCCAGAGTGTGTACTTTAAAAATCCGTGTGAAGATTTTTTAAAACCTCTTCTGAATTAACCGATCTGCTGCGGTGAAGCCTCTATGGCAACCTCTATTTGGCACCACCGGGAGAAAGTCTACAAATCCTCTCAAGAGATTAAGGGGAGCTATCGAAATGATGAACTTTTTTTCCAAAATGAACTTCTCTATGAACCAAGCTGTACGCATCATAAGCATAGCGCATGAGCACCATTTTTAAAATTTTTCACTCCCGCAGTAATGCTGTAATGATTACATTCCATAACGAGGAGCTAAACAAATGTGTTTTGGTTGAGCAACCAAATAGCAAGAGTCAGTTAATGGAAATAGAATAGCCTCATTAAACAAGTGCACAAAAACCAACAGATCCATGAATGCATTTGGTTTATAAATAAACATTTGATGCGTATTTACACTTTTCATGGTTAAAGTTAATGAAATCACATTTTCCCTCCATTTTGATGTTTGATGTGGACATTAACTGAAACTATTGACCTGTATCTGTGTGTTCTGTTCTGTGCCATTGCCACGTGATTGGCTCAAACCTCACGTTAGGCTAAACTGAAACCTCTCCTCATGATATGGGAAAGAAAATACTATATACAAGCGATGACTGATGTAAGCCTGGGGATGTAGTGATGAGTGTGGTTAAGTTTTTCTCTTGACATACATGGGCTTGATAACACCAAACATAATTAGCAACCGATGACTGATATCAATTTTCCCTCTGAGATTTATTCATTTATGGATTCGTTCATGGTTTCTAGCTACTTCTGGGTAAATGCTTGATGTTCCCAAGCCTGTTGTTGAGATCTAATTAGTCCTTGCAGGTCCTGGAATCTCTGACTAATGGATTGTGTCATTTTGCCAAGTGTTTTATTAGTATTTAAATGGAGACAGTAAATAGTAGTTTATTTCATAAAATTTAAAATATTTTTTTATATTTTATTTGTCACATACTGTACACAGCCATACACAGGCCAAAAAATGGAATATTCAAATAGTGAAATAAGTGTGTATAAAAATATACAAATATAAAGAACTTTAAGCCGAAAAATTTGCAATATATACTTACGAGGTTGCCATAAAGTCGAATTAAAATATAAATGTATGAGGTGTTAGATGTATAAATCACTCATATGTATGTGGCATGTGGTTATGATTCAAATGTTCACAGATAGAATAGAAAATATAATAGACTGATTGGCGTCACGGTGGCTTAGAGGTTAGCACTGTCGCCTTGCACCTCTAGGGTCTGGGTTTGCTTCACGTGTCAGGTCTGTGTGCACGAAGTTTGCATGTTCTCCTCATTCTTGGTGGGTTTCCTCTGGGTTCTCTGGTTTCCCCCCACAGTCCAAAGATTAGGTTAATAGGCCTTCTCTTAGTGTGTGAATATTGACCTACCAAGATCAAGAGATAATCAATGTTCTTCACTTCACCTGTCAGTGCTTTTAATGCTATAGCTATTAATAGTGTATAACACAGAAGATTTAATGTTTATATTTTAAATTGAGTGCAATCTATAACGCAGCCCCACTTAGGGAAAAAAGAAATTAGAAAATCACACCAGAAATGTTTTTTTTTTTTTATCTTAGGAGGTCTCTTCTCTACTGTCACGGTCTCACAAAAGTTCAAATATTATCTTAATGTATTTGACCTCAGTCTTCTATTTGGAATGTCATTTCCATTACGAGTTTTTCCCCCTCCTTGTCTATGGAGTGATTAAATGTCTTCAGGAGCCGCAGGCAAATGAGACAGGGTTGAAGTGAGACTGGACTTTTGAGAGCTTTTCTTCGCTAATAGCGTAGGAAGCTTAGGCTCTAGAAATGATTGCTGTCTGGTCTTGAGGGCTGGATAAGGATTTTTTTTTTGAAGGTTTTAGTAATGTGTGATGAATATAGAACAGCAATATTATGTAAATTCTGATATACCCATATATTTGAACTATGGTCTTTTAACTTTTATTCAGTTTTTCCACCTACAATCGTATTATTTACTAACTCACAGGTGGAAGGGTATTGATTTTATTTTTACTAGAGTACTACTACTGCACTTCAAATATTTGAAGTAGAAGATCAAATTTTTCATTTGGGTTAAGGCAAAAATACAGTATACAGTGTAAAACTCTTACTGTTACTGTGCGTTTAAAAGTATTTTTACCAAGGAAGCAAAGAACATGGGAAATCAGTAGCTCTCAGATGTTATCTAAAATGATGATACAAACTATATGAATGCTAAGTAGTGGCAAAGAATTCAAATTGCTATAATAAATAGTAAAATAGAAGCAGATGGATTACAAGTTTCATTCTCACTGACATCTATTAAAATTTAGATTTGTTGAATTTAAATCAACTACTTTAAAGGTAATAGATGCTAAAAAGTCAGCATATGTCTTCACAAATACATGGATATATAGAAGCTTAGTGTTAGTGAAATTTAATCAATAGATTTAGGTTTCATGTGAAAGAAAAGCTAAAATAAAATTCATATATTTTAAAATCTGATATACTCTATACAATATAATCTCTATACAATATAATCTATACTTCTGGTAATCACTATGAAGTATTCACTAACTTTAGTAAAACAATAGAAAAAATACAGAGCCAGCATTTATCTATTCATATTAATTTAAATTAAATGATGTAAATCAAATGAAAGAAACTTGAACAAATGTTTTACTGCAACAGGCTACAAAGTGCCTAATGATACAATTTGTACCTGTTTATGGAAGACCCTCAGCAGCAGCCTCATTTCCCCTCTTATCAGTTCCAACCACTCAACATCCAGCATCACCAGTATACTAATCACCAGCCTGATCATCTGTCATCATATGCACCTGTTTCTTACTGGTTCATGCCTTAAGTTAGATGTTATTTATGCGTACATAATTCATGGGTCACTGTGTGGCATAACAAACAAAAAAAACATTCCTCTGAAATTGGTCAGGTACAGGGACTGGACATGATAGACAAAAATAAAAGCCAAAAAAGTCTTCCAGGACGCTTGGAGTTTTATTTCTTAGAAAATATGAAAAGGTCTGTCTGTGTTAAAGCAAAATATGAAGAAATGTGACATGATTTAAGGCTCTTCCACAGTATGTAATCAGATTAATCAGAAAGTAATAAGCTACAGGTACTTTGTTAATGCTTTGTTCAATCTGGGTTGTAGAGATCACTGCTTAACCTTCTCAGACCCAAACTCTAATACTGTGAGCCGTGCAAGTTCTCCTTGCTGTGTCTGTGCACTAGCACCTGATAACTATTGAACTTGATCAGGGTCAATAGGGATTGTAGTTGATCAATAGGAAGAAGTCTGGCAAAAGAGTAATCCCCAACATCCCACATATGAGCATATATAAAGAATGCATGCAACAAGTTGGGAGAAAATGTGACATCCTTATGGAGGCTAAGTCCAAATGTCATGTTAGTATTCATAAGTTAAATGCACGCATATTCAAGCTCTGGTTAAACACCTTCTCAAGAGTCAGTTTTGCCAGCACCCAAATTATGTTAAGAATGTAATTCATATGTTAGCTAAGCCAGTTAAGCCTAAGTAAGTTTTAAGAATATAATTCATGTGTTCTGACGTTGCTTAATATTTCTTGTGTAGAAGTGTTTGCCCGGATTATTTGACAGATTATAAAATAGCACTTGATCCAGCACTATCCATTACTGCGATTGTGTTCAATCGCTTATTATCATGCTTTCTTGGATAAATGTGCTCATAATTTATGACATTAAATTAGAAAAAAAAAACATAACTTGGGTGCGTTAGTATTTTCTGATATTTTTTTAAAACTACGTTATATTCCCTTTTGCATTTTTTCCCCTCTCTTTTTGTTCCCTTGAGTTCTTCCTAACTCCTTATATGGCAATATTTACTGTTGTTCTCCAAATATCCATAAAACATCTTTTTTGGGTTTCCCCAAAAAAGCTCATACTTCTTAATGGAGTACCAGATTTACATAATACGTGCATTTAGGTTATAAATCTCTTTGTTCTGTGAACAAACTAGAGAACATTCAAACACTCCATTTTGTATGTGTGTTAGGGTCTTGTTGAAGCACAGCAGACAGATCTAGCAGTTTGTTCATTTTTTTAAACGTGACAGAGTAGAATATAAGCTATTTTTCATGCTTTTAATTTACTATTTGATAAAAAGTGCAGTTTGAGAAATGAATTAGCTCACTTAGTTGATTCAAGGCTTTATCTAAAACTGTAAAATCTTAAGTTGTAATCTTAAATTGTAATCTTGTTGCACTCTTGGACAGACAAAACCATCTTCCTTTTTTCCCCCTTTCTTTTACAACTTTATTAGACCCAGTTTGAAGGTAGAGTTAAGATTTATACGTTATAAAGAGAGTTTCATGTGCTGTCCACAGTTTTTGTTCGCTCTTCTTCTCTTCTTCCACCATGGACGTTTGCCGATGACATCATTCTTCCGTTCACCCCTGACCTCTCTGTAGCAAAATCAGTCAATATAATACTACAGAATTAAATTAGAATGTGATCTTAATATATTCCCCTAATAGAACTCAAATCCACATCTGGTCCAAAAAAGTCAATCGTAGAATATTTCTAGCGTGCAACATCAAAGATCATGTGTACAGTGCATCTGGAAAGGATTCACAGCGCTTCAATTTTTCTACATTTTGTTATGTACCGCCTTATTCCAGAATGGACTAAAATCATTATTTTCCTCAAAATTCTACAAACAATATCCCATAATGACAATGAGAAAAAATGTTTGTTTAAAATCTTTGCAAATTAAAAACAAAAATCACATGTAAATAAGTATTCACAGCCTTTGCCATGACACTCAAAATTGAGCTCAGGTGCATCCTGTTTCCACTGGTCATTTGAAAAAGGTCCAGCATTTCTCTGTGGAGCGAGGAGAACCTTCCAGAAGAGCAACCATTATGTAGCTCATACTCAAAATGACTTTAAGGCTGTAACTGGTGCCAAACAGGCTTCAACAAAACAATCAGTTTCTCATGGTCTGAGAGTCCTTCAAGCGCCTTTTGGCAAACTCCAGACGAGCTGTCATGTATGTGCCTTCACTGAGGAGTGGCTTCCATCTGGTGGCTCTACCATACAGGGTTGATTGGTGGAGTGCTGCAGAGATGGTTGTTCCTCTGGAAGGTTCTCCTCTCTCCACAGAGAAATGCTGGACCTCTTTCAAAGTGACCATTGGGTTCTTGGTCATCTCACTGACTAAGGCCCTTCTCCCCCTTTGGCTGGACGGTCCGCTCTAGGAAGAGGTTCCAATCTTCTTCCATTTATGGATGATGGAGGCCACTGTGATCATCGGGACCTTCAATGCTGCAAAAACTTTCACCTTCCCCAGATCTGTGTCTCGAAACAATCCTATCTCTGAGGTCTACAGACAATTCATGACTTGCTTTGTGCTTTGACCAACTCTGAATAGTTCTTAATTAGTATAAAAAAGTATGCAATTGTGGTAAATGTGCTTAACTCAACTCTAAATATAGTCCATCCATACTTTACTTATTTTCTTTCTCATTTTAATTTACATTTTTTTGTTTCTGAATAAAAGCTTCTGCCAAATGAATGAAGGTAATGTAGTTCATTACCATACAGTAATCTTGGTGCAGCTACAGTGTTTTATTCAAATGACTGAATGAGTTATTTGCCAAACACCTTTGGCCAACGTAGCATAAGTAAATCATGATCAAGGCTGGATTTTCTGGGCCCGTGGACAGGAGGAGAGAACGCTGAGTAGTGCAGGATGGTTTACCTCTTGAGAGACTTCTTGATAATGGATACCTCAGGGGTACTCATGGTGCGAGTAAGAAAAACAGTGAAACAGGGAAGCGAGAAACAAAGCTAAGTTTTGCTGAAGCGGTGGCACTGAAGAGCTGGTTAATGACTGGAGAATGAAGGGGAGTGGATGGAAGACTGGAAAATTGATTAAATGACAGTTGAAGTGAGAAAAGGCAACATTCTGATGTAGCGATAGTGCCGACGTGTGGACTCTATATATATATATGGACACGGAGAATTAACTATTGTGCATGGACTGTTTTAGACAAAAGATGAAAAAGAGAGATGGAGAATGTGAGAACCTGAGAATTGCTTCTTGTGCAAAAACAGTGGCATTGAAAGAAGCGAGCCTTCTCTCACAGACAGACAGAACAGATTTATTTTTTTTTTGTAAGCAGAGGCTTACTGACTGGCAGAAATTTGTTTGGCATCCATGTATTCATTAATTTATTCTTGTTGATTTGCTTCTTTCATAAACAAAAATGACTGTGCTCAATATAATGAAATGTGCTTATCTACAGTATTTATGCCTTCATTTTTAGAAAATGGAAAAATGACTCTTTCAAAGAGAACCGTTGGAGGTAGGAATGAATGTAGAGTAGTAAAATTGATCTGCAAGCAGGGATTT
>JAOTRS010000030.1:11173387-11183940 GCA_028565755.1 Dinotopterus cunningtoni
ATGGTTGATTAAATCAACATTTGAATAAGCTCCACAATACTACTACTACTACTACTACTAATAGTAATAATAATAATAAATTTTAAATGTTTATACAACAGCACTATTGAAGTTTCAGTTCTGATGGGTCAGAAATTGGGTTGATTAGCTTTCTATAATAACAAGGTTTACGTACCATATATTAATGCACATGATTGTTTATATTATTGTCTCAATTTTATAGGAGCTTGCATGGTTGTTGCACAGAATTTTTTTTTTTAAACCTTTGTAAAAGGAGCCTCCAGTTCAAGCGCTTTGTAACAATAAAGCTATAACCATGAGTTTTATAGCTGGAGGGTTTCTTCACTGGTTGGTAGCTGCATGTTGTAACAGCTTTAAATGTAATTAGAAATGGATCAAATATACACTGTATCACTGTTTGCTCAATAAATATTTTTTCATTTTTTAGTGATGACAAATTGCAGTGGTACAGTATTGTACGAGGGAAATAAAACCATTCCTGGATATGCTGCTATTGGAAAATACTGTAATCGACTTCAGGATGACTAACTCGGCTTTGCACCACCTTGCCGTGGGTTATTATTTTATAACCGCATGGACCATTGTGTTTTAATCCTCACTTAAATAACATCAGCTTTAAATTAACCGCATTCAAATAAAAGCTACTGCAACATGTATTAAGTCATAGTGCAAATGGTTTAAAAAAAAAAAAAAACCTCTAATGGCTTTGATGATTGTGCCAAGTAAATAAATAAGCAGTTAATTAACAATGACTAATGCGCCCAAATGTTTGAAGAGTTGTATAATAAAACTGTTCCTGTAATCACATGTGTTTATGGATTTTCTTTATACTGGAACATAAAAAGGCTGTTTTAAAAAATTTTGTGGTAGTAGTAACTATATGATAGGCAAGTGTCAAATATGCAGATTCCTTCTGTTAATAAAGCAGTTTACCAGGGAAAAAAGGGCGGAAAGTGTCGGGAGCTTTTCCAATTTACATATTCATAGAATTTGGTTCTGCCGATAAAAGTCTAGGCGCCTTTTTATTTCCTGCTGCTTTTTTTTTTTTTTTTTATACATATATTTTTTTTGGTGGAAATCCCATGACAAGAAATGCATTATTCATTACAGAAAATAACGTGTCCAAAACTTTTGACTTTAGAACACATTTTTTGGGATGACTTTAGCTGACTGGATGGATGATGACACTTCAGGGTGACAAATTTGAGAATGATTCATGCTGTCTCGAGGCCTGTGCCGGCAAGGCAGTATAGAAATATTAAACATAAAAAATGGACACTTCTGCAATGTGCATTCTATATGTGTGTGTGTGTGTATAGATATAAAAATTTTAATATATCAATAAATATAAAATCATAATAGACTCACTCTGACCACTCTTCACCTCTCCAGGGTGCAAGCCTGAGCAGAGCACTAGAGAGAACTGGATGCTGCTCGTGCAGCGAGATCCCCCTCTCGGCACCACTGACGGAAGCCCACGGAATGATGAGATGCATTACGGCTGACACTGGTCTTGTTGCAGAACTTGCCAGACCGTTGATGTAGTTCACTAGGGGTCTGCCTTAGGGACCTTATCTGTGGATTACCTCAGGTTTACTCCAAAGCCTTTCCTGTGAACAGATGTAGCTGTAAGGCAGCAGAGGTTTGAGCCTATTCACAAGCACACGGCTTTTGAGTTGACAGTTACCTGGTTAATAACCCAACTGCCACACAATCCCGCTGTGTTAGCAACACCCACCATGGGTCAGGGCACTTGATGCCAGACGCGATGATGGTTGAGGGTTGGATGGAGATTAGAGTCCTTGAAACACTAAAAAGTGCAGCTGTATAGAAAACAAAAGTGCTACCCCTATCCACCTCCCACCTTTCCAAAACCCCATCAATTTGTCACGCTCAATTTTAAAGTCTACAGATTAAGGGCCAGGACTCAATTTTAAGACATTCCCTTGAAATGCATCTGTTTTTGCTTCAGTCTGTATTTTCTATCCCTGATGCTTTTTATGGGCAAGTGCTTAGGTTTAAAGGCAGTGGTATGAACACTATTGAAAAACTCCATTTCACCACTCAGACATGAACTGCATAAAATCACGCCATGGACACTTCCTTCTGTTTACAACAGCAAGTGCACGTCTGAATATCGACTTAAGTCTTTGACTCCAAATGCTGCACTTAATATAGAAAAATATAGAATTTTCTTTGCCATAATGATAATACTACACCTATCATTAAAGTTGATCTGGTCCTTTGTCCTAAAAGACACAACAGACTTATGACCACAGCTCCAAAGAGAAGCTTAATCGGGACAATTGCTAATTATTTTAGGAATTGAGGTTTTGAAGAACCTCAAGCCCAGTGTGAGACCTCACACCCCTGTAGATAGCACTGGAGACAGGTGAAGTGTGGCATTACAAGTGGGGTTACAGAGACCATACTGATCATTTCCTGATAATGTCAGGTGCTAAAGCAAGCTGTTAATGCCCCGAGACAGTCTGCTTATCTGAACATGCTCATTAAGTCCTAATTGCAGCCAAGGTTTTTGCCACCTGCTCGGATCCAGCGTGTGGCAGGTGTGTAGCTGTGACATCTTAAAACAAACGTACAAATTCAAAGCAAGAAAAGGGTCAAGGTGTTTTTTTTATTTTTATTAAGTTTTTACAATAAAAGTATAATTACAGTATTTTAAAGATAATTAAGATATTTTCACCCTGTTCTGGCAAGACACGTATTCGCCAGAACATGGTTTTAATTAGGCGCAGTTCTTAAATCATACTGTAGGTTGAAAAAAGACAACAGTAAAACAGATCTGGATAATCTATGAACAAAGTTGACAACCAGGAAACCATGCCTTGGAAAGATGAAATAATGCGTGATAAAGCTTTGCCAAGAAGGATGTAAACAAGACACCATGGATGGACAAACCAGTCAAGGGCTTAACATGTAACAGGTGAACATATTAAGGATGATTTATGCTTCTGTGTCAAGTCTACACTGCTGTCGTCCATCCATCCATCCATCCATCCATCCATCCATCTATGAACCTCTGTAGTCCAACTAGGTATCGTGGATGCCATTGGTTACCATTGTATTTATTTTTTTCCACATTGTGGTAGGATCTCTGGTCAACATTCACAGACGCATTCACACACTACAGGCAATTTGGGAACGCCATGTGGCCACATCTGCATGTCTTTGAACTGTGGGAAGAAACCAGAGTACTTAGAGGAAACCCACCAAGCACGAGTAGAACATGCAAACTCTATGCACACAGACCCCGAGATGGGAATCAAACCCGGACCCTGGAGGTGCAAGTGCCACAGTGCCAACAAATAAGCCACCGTGCTGCCACACTGTAGGTCTCACGCAACCTATGCCATACCCTGATGAGCACTTCCTCAGAAATGTAATTATACTTTGTGGCGACTCAGATGGTTCCACATGATAGGAACACCTTTGTGGCTTCTTTTTCTTCTATGGATCTATGGCTTCTTCGTCCATGCTTCGATTTTGTAATGGACAAAAAATGGACCAGAGATGAAAGAAATTCCTAAATATTTTCTCCTTTGCTGCAATTTCAATAACAGTAAACTAACTGTTGTTCAACATTTATTAACTCCAACTCCATAAAGTCTACTCACTTTGGCTGTTAGTGGAACACCAAAAAACTTATCAGAGAGTGGCGAAGAGAATTGGCTCTGTGGCATACAAAGCACACAATACAATTTCAATTACAGTTGCAGCACGACATGAACACACGAGCGCACAAGTATAAATGCTCACAATTTGGTAGGCCACTTGCATATCCTAAGCCATATGGTCTGTGTAGATTTGACATGGAAAGGAAACAGAAGCCAAAGAACATGGTGTGAACTCGAACCAAATAACATAGAAGAGATTTTAAGCAAAGTGAGGTTAATCAATAGCTCTGGGGTAGCTTAGTGGTTAAGGCATTGGACTATGGTTTGCAAGGTCCCAGGTTCAAACCCCACAACCACTAAGATGCCACTTTGGGCACTAAGATGCCCTTGAGAAAGGCTCTTAACCCTCAATTGCTCAGATGTATAATGAGATAAAATGTAAGTCGCTCTTGATATGTGCGTCTGCCAAATGCCATCATTGAGACCACTGACATGATACAAGAAAATGGTAGAAAAAGAAATTGGTAGGTAGAATTATTAGCTTGTGCAGTAAAAGTGTGCATCATCTAATCCACGCTTTTCACAAGTTGTTCTTAACCTTGACTGCATGACATTTTCTCAACTCCAGAATGCAACTGCTACATAAATCAAAAGAAAAGGATGGTTATTCAGTGCTAACAGCCTTTACACGACTCACACCATATGGTAACAGGTGCCAAGGAGACGAACACTCTTTGAATTTGTTTTGTTTAGAAACTATTTACCCCCCATTCAGGGCTGATGAGAGCATAGGAAATGAGTAACGGAGTTGTGAGAGCGCATATGCATCACTATCAGCATCCCGATTCATTCTGTGCACCATCTGTTTATGCTCAAGTTTGACCGCTAACACTTAGCTTTTGTTTAAGGGCTCGGGAATAAAGGAGCGAAGTGCCGAGCAGTTCTCTAAGACTAAAATTATACTTTCATATCCATGTGTCTAGACTTTAATATCAGGCTCCTGTGCTTTAGATTTGAAGTAAAAGCTGAAGCGGTAATGCAAAGTGTGAAATTATATGCCTTGCAGCAGGAGTGTGTACAGTCGTGGGTTGATATGAACGTAAAAATGTGAGAAATCTGAACATTTCAGTAAGTTAATTATGACGAGATCTCGATGTTCTTGCAACTCCCACACGCTTGTCGGGATCCCTCCAACATTCCACCTCCTCGGAATTCTAATCACATAGATTTAATCAGCAGATCATCTGTTTCCTGTTTACTATTCACATATATGTGAGCCAGGTCCATAAGCATTTCGACAGTGATACAATGTTCTATTTTCGCCTTTGTACATATAATCATTCTCCATTACATTAATTACAATTCCTTTTTATGTTTAAATTCAACAGCAAGCACTTTAAAGGCCAGTCGTCGCTCGGTTATTTTAGTTATTTCATGACAAATTAAGGAGATGAAGAGTCTGTCATTGTTTGCAAGTATTGACTTTGCATTTAGTAGCTTTTCCTGGGAAATCCCAATATGTGATCCAAAGAGGTGCCAACATTAAGCTGAAAAAAAAAAAAAAACCAGACATAACAGTGAGATAGCAGAAACTTTAGGAGTGAGTAAATCAACAATTTGGTACATTTTAAAGAAGAGGCAACAACATTAAAGGCCACAGGAAACAACTAGGTGGATCATTCCTTGTTGAAAAAAAAAAAGCACTTCACAACATCTATCCAAGTCAAAAACAACTGGAGGAAGTCTACAATGAAGAAATGCGGCATCTTTGTGAACATAAAGACAGAGGGTTTCACTTGAGCTACATTTGCTCAAAATGTAAAAAAACATATTCCTTCCCAATTCCTTTGAACTAATAAAACCAGGATTACCTTGTACCAGAAGGTATAGAAGAAGGATATGGAGAAGAAAAGGAAAGGCTTGGAGATAGTGTCATTCCATGGGGATGTATGGCTGCCAATGGGACTGAGTCAATGATGTCTATTAGTGATGTGACTACATCATCAATAAATTAATTCTAAATTCCGAGATGTGCAGAGCTCAACTTTCATAGCTTTCTTTCCTGTCTCTTGTATACAAAGCGATTGCACATCTCTTGAATGTTGTATTACTTTGTTTAGTGCATCATAGCAGCAGCAGCAAGAGGCAAAGAAGAAATATCAATTTGCAAGTAAAACGAAATGTTATGAAACAACACAAAGGTGGAAAAATCTGTGAATAATACTGTTCATGATTTAGGCATGTCATCCTCATACACTACGGTATCCCATATAGCTTTGCTACTGTACTGTAACATGGTGGTCACACAATATTTATAGAACAGGTCTTGGATATCATGCGGCACAGACCTTCTAAATCTTTTACTCCTGATGCTTTTTTTCCCTTTTGGTTTCTTTGTTTGAATCATTTGTTAATTATTTTGTAGTCGTCTTGTATATTTTAAACAGAGGACTTTTTACTAATTATTTAAATTAACTAGCATTGTCAGTAGGGCTCCTGGTGGACCAGTGGCTAGTATTTGATGCTCTAACCAATTTCTGGGGTTTTTGGGTCCAATTTCTGATCGGTGACTTGGCTCTGTTTTTATTTATTTATTATTTTTATTAAAGCATCAGCAATATGAGCGATTCAATTATGTATTTCAGTTCTCAAAAATAGCCTAAATAACATGCCAACAAGCTTTATATATACGGCATGTGGTGAAATATACAGTACTGAAACTCAAACGCGCTTATCAGCGGGGCATATTTTCAGACAGATGCGTTCCCAGTAGTGAAAAGGAAGTTGTGTTGTGCAGTTGTTGTTGAAAAAGGGTCTCACGACGGGGGATAAGTATTCATAGTTGAGTATTATTTCATTATTTCCGCTCATACAGAAGTAGTTGTGAATGGGGACAGAGTTTACAAAAGGTGGCAAAACAATTCCTTCCCAGACCCGTCCCATTCATCTGATCTTACACACCACCTGATTTCCACTTATGGTGAATGTTAAAGGAGAGTGTGTTCAGTTGTGAAGATCTACCAAGAACTGTGCCTGAATTACGCATGCAAATCGTCTCCTTTTGCAGGAGTCTGCAGCAAGCTTTATTCCGGGTTGAGATTCTGCGTGAATGATATGAAGGCTGTCTACAGCGAGGCGGTGCACATACACTTCGACCAAGTAAATGACCATGCTAATAGTGTGTATGTCAGTTTCTTTCAGGAAAAATAAACTCACAGGCAACAACAAGGTAATAGTTGTTCATTTATTAATTTCAGTACTGTATATACTGTACTTTGGTGCATACTGCATTTATACAGTATATAGAAAAGTTCTTGCAAGAACAGTATTGTCAAGTGCATTTGCAAAACCCATCAAGCACAATGATGAAACTGGCTCTCATGAAGAGATGGTCCGAGTGGCGCAGTGGTACAGTGCTCGCCCTATCATCTGGAGATCGCAAGTTCGATTCCCGGGTGATGCAGCCGGAGGTCTAGAGGTTACGGGTTGGCCGAACTCCCTCAGAGGGGAGGGATGAGAGGTACTTAGTGCTTCCACATTAATAACGGCTCTACAGCCAATCAGGGGCGTCTGTGAGCTCGCGCAATTGGAAGGAGCAGATAGCGCTGTCCTCCGAATGTGTTACGCCACTGCGAAAAGTTCGAAAAGATGCGGTCAGCTAGCGTCACGTGGTTCGGAGGAAACACATGATAGTCTTCAGCCTTCCCGACTGAGTGGCAGTAGTAGCCTTAATGTGGAGCCCCCTAGTGACGGGGAGGAATTGGACACGACTAAAAAATTGGGAAGAAATTCAGAGGAATTTTTCATAGGAATTGGACACGACTAAAAAATTGGGAAGAAATTCAGAAAAAAAAAATCATACCAATTAGAGTCAGAAAAAAAAAATTATGAAGGCTTTACAGATTACGAGTACCAGATACATCTTAACAGTAACTGTAAACTTTTGAGCGATAGTGTATATATATATATATATAGTTATAAAAGTTTCAGCATACTAGACTTAGTACCTGCCCACAGTGCAAAACTACCACTAACTGGTTTTCTGATTATGAAATTACCAGGCTTGATTGGCCAGTAATCTAATCTGACCTATGGGGAATAGAGAATCTATGGGCTATTGTCAAGAGGATGATGAGAAACACTTGACCCAACAATACAGATGAGCTGAAGGCTGCTATCAAAGCAACCTGGTCTTTAAAAATGCCTTCAGCAGTGACACAGGCTGATCGCCTCCATGCCTTGCTGTATACTATATATGCTACATATATACTTGTTTGTTTAGTAATGTGCCCTTTCTTTCGTCTGCGTTTGATTTCTGTCATGTGGTTATGTGCCTTGTTTCTGTTTAAATTAGAGTTTTCAGACAGACAGACGATTCAGCTAAAAGAGAGAGTCAAAGAAATCCATAAAGTAATTTCATTCAGGAAAAGGGTCTGCGATGACAGATTCTGATTAGTATAAACTTTTTTTCTTTCTTTCTTTCTTTTTTTTTGCGTGTATGTCAGGGTGATGGAACACTGATGCACTACAATAACCCCGCAATTAAGTCCACCCCCCCTGACTCCGGTTTGGCTCAATAAGCTTTAGCGTAATGAGCCATGTTGTTACAAGCATCCTTGGACTGGTGCTTTATTTATTTCAAAATCACACATGTTCAAGGCAAAATGCACATAATTACTTCATCAGACAAGCTCAACAAAAGGGTGTGTGTGGAAACACTTATACACTTACACAGTTCTAAAGTTTCAGCTATTTAAAATATGCTTATCCTAAGAATCATTTAAACCCACACAGGTTTCAGCGGTACATTTAAAAATATGTAGGATGAAGCAGATTTTTGGACCTCCTGGAGAGACTTTATATTATGATGCCTATATATATATTTTGGACTTTGGAGAGCGTTTCCAATGTAGGTAGGTTTATTAAGAAGAAAAATGATGCAAAAAATAAACATACACAGTTAAGAGCAAAACCTTTTAGCCTTTGTGATTTCTGTGTAAAAAAAGGGTCTCATATTCAATTAGTCAACAGTCAGTAAAAAGTGTGTGTTTCCTGCAGCAGGAAATCAATTAGTATTGTTGCCAATAAAAGGCAAATTCAACAGAAAGATGTTTGAAAGGACATTTCTTTAGGAACCTGATTGTAGGATGTGTAAAAGGAATAACAAGGCAATGGATAAACATACACATTATGTAAGTAATAAAACTCTTGGAGTCATTTTGTTATAAGAAAATAATGGGCTATGAAGTGGCCCAATGTGGAAATTTTGGCGTTTCGACATACCTCATATAAGCTTGAGAGCACAAAACAAGGTTCCAAAAAGACATGGATGAGCGAGTTTGTTGTGGAAGAACTTGACTGGCCTGCACAGAGTCCTGACCTCAACCTGATAGAACACCTTTGTGATGTGTTCCCAGAAGAGTTGAAGCCATTATAGCTGCAAAGGGGGTTGGCCAACATCATATTAAACCGTATGGATGAAGAACTGGATGTTTCTCAAGTTCATATGCATGTGAATGTGAATGTAGTTGCAAATATTGTTGGCAATATAGTGTACATGTCCATTTGTAAGTTACTATAGAAACAATCTGCTGTAAAATACTTTCTGACACATCATAATTAAGCATTGGTCTAATCCCTTTATTACATATATTCGCTATTTAACAATAAATCAGTGAGACCTTACGTATTTGTCACATATTTGTTTTCCTTCTTTAATGAAGTCAATAAGAACTTCGCCTGCAGTTTCCATTTATGCCAAAAAGCACTGACACTAGAGACTCCTTCCAACAATCCTAAATGTACATCTCCTTACCGATAACTCCACTGTCTCAAGAACTATACAAACATTTCTAATCCATTTATGTGCATCTGGCATACAGTACAAGTCTATTCGTAAATCAATACTTTCCGACCAATAAGAATTGAGCATTGGTCTTATAGTGCAATTTGTTTTTTTCATTGTTACATATATTCACTATTTAACTGTAAATCGGTGAAACCCATGTATTTGTCCCATGGGCACGCAAACATGTGGAAGAAGAGTTAACGTCCCACTGTATACTATAATATGACCAGAAATCACTGCTGCGCCAACAGAATCCAACACACAACCTGACAAATATTCCTTGTAAATACGTGAGGCTTCAGCATTGTCCTTATAGCAGGGGTCATCCTTTGCAATCATAATTCAAAGCGTTTATCTTTTCAGCACAGCACGCCATATAAAATTACAACCACCGCTTCGAAAAACCTCCCCCAGTTCTGATTTGCTGCTCAATAGTGTTGTGTTTGATTTTTTTTGAAAAACTGATGATAATAACAAATAATATGAACCTGCTTTCTAGACAATTCTGTTCTCCCTTCGAGACCCAGATATAGATCCATCACAGTCAGTAAAGTGACAGCGGCAATTTGAGCCCTTGGTGTCCGAAACGACTATCATTTAATTACATCTGGGTCAGTATGTGTGTGAAGTGCCTAATCTGTTCTGTGGACATTGTTCTTGCTGGTAATGTGTCTTGTATGCGTTATAGGTAAGGATTTAGCTGGCATGATGGGATGTAATTCAGGGAGGATGAAGTTGATTCCTTATATCAAATTTAGGTCTGTTGAAGTTTATTTTATTATGAGATTAAAATTGTAATAATAATAATAATAATAATAATAATAATAATAATAATAATAAAACAATCTCTGTATGGTCTACATGCTTTTACCCCCATGGTTGCTTAATGCTTAAGAAATGACTGATTATGTACAGTAGCTCAATTTGTCTTTCGTTGTTTAAACACACAATCTTGCTCATATTATGCGACAAGCTTGAATTGGTTTTGTATCCTTAGCTTATTTAAGAGATAAAAGCTATTTATATAAATCCTCACAGCCATCACAGTA
>JAOTRS010000030.1:11187172-11203139 GCA_028565755.1 Dinotopterus cunningtoni
TCTTAAAAATGACAAGGGGACAAGACGGGCTACACCCTGGACAGACGAAAACACACACACACACACACACACACACAAGCAACAGGAAATTTTACAACGCCAATTAACTTAATCTGCATGTCTTTGGACTGTTGGAGGAAGCTGGTCCACCCAGAGGACACAGGGAGGAGCCTCGACTGATGCAGACACATCAGAAATGTATCAGACAAAATAAGAACTAAATTGAGACTGAAATGAGAATTGCACATTTGTCTCCCGAGTTATAGAAGAGCAAGCTTTGAGCAGAAAATCTTTCCTTTGGGAATCTGACAACTTACCTTACGCTCTCCCTTCCAATGCTGATTAAAAGAGGAGGGCTCTGCCATGTCGTATGTTACGCAGATATCAGAGCAGGGAAGTGATTAGGCTCGATATTTCAGTTTGATTTATAATGCTGTCCATATTTCTGGATTTAAACATCGCCATTTTTCTATTTGCCCATATAAACTGTGCGGGTTTTTATAAAATATAGAAAAAATAAATAAAATAAAGAGGAGCTGTCCAGGTGCAGAAACATATGGTCTCTTCTAAAAGCCTGAAATATGGAACACAAACCAAGCTTTTGCAGCGCAAACCACAGACGCTTCCAGAAAACTATAACAGATGACTGCAGTCGGGAAAAAACACCCCATATGTACGAGCGCCATGCTTGGTGAATTCATTGCTCTGGTCGCTTTCTTGAGGCTTTAAGTCATTTATGTGGCGTTTACAACCAATGAACAGGATTTTATTTGATTACTATGGAGTAGATGATCATCATCCAATGTGTTAAGCACTAGCTGTAGAGTGTAACACTTGTGAACATGACAACGATTTTATTAAATGTATTACTTTATCTTTACATGAAGGATAAAAGTAAAATTCATCTTCAATTACCACTGATCAATCATTATTAAAAAAATATATATATTATATATTATGTGTGTTTGTATATTTACTGTATTTAGCCCATCTACCTTTTTTTTTCAGTGAAGATGCAGAGAAAACCCACACGAGTGTGTGAGGAACAAAGTGCAGAGAGCTCATGGTGAAACCGAGGACCCTGGAGCTGTGAAGCGGCAATGCGACCCACCGTATCGCTGATGAGAAACCCGCCAGAAGATAATAAAATGATGATAAGGATAATCTTTCTACTTTCCACTCGCCTCATGTTTGATCTTTGCATTAGCAGAGATAAATATTCCTATTCCTGACAGAATTCTTTAATTAGCCTGATATTTTAAGTTTAAGTAGTGTAACCTTACCCTGTTTTATTAATAACCTTCTAAAATACTTCTAAATACATTCAACACCTTTGCCATTTTAATACCAGAAATGTTCTAGGTCATTAGACTTAACTATTCACACTATGGGCAATGCCAATTACTGTAGATTAATCTGCATATTTTTAGACTGTCGGGGGAAACGAGACACTCAGAGGAAACCCACCAAGCACGGGGAGAATATTCAAACTCACAGACCTGATGCGAGAATCGAACACAGGACCTGGCGGTGCTAACCACTGGGCCACTATTCCACCATATACTGCTTATATGAAGCATTGTGTTATTGTGTAATTATTCCTTTTTTTACACAAATGGTAGGTTATAAAAAGAATTACAGGTGTTTTAATAAGTGGGTGTGCTTGTTCTGTTCCGAGCCATTGAATTCGATTCACGTCAGGTGAAATACAGTCAGCTCAAGAATAATTGGCACCCGTGATGACAATAAGCAAAACATGTATGAAATGGGGATAATTTGAGCTTCAACGTATAATGGCTCTGTGTAATTTTGTTTTAATTTGACTGAATGACACTCCTGAGTCCGTCTAACAGGTTGGGTTCACATGAAGAGAGATTTTTGACAGTCCTCCATGGAGAGCATTTTAAGTCCTTTTTATAATCCCACAGGTTTTTTTCCATGGAGGTTTCTTTCATCAGTTTCAAAGCCACATTCATGAGTGACATGACCATTTGTTTGGGGTGCCAATATTTTCAACACATAAAATGTATTGGCTTTATGGGAAACCGTGATGATTCTGTATAATGTTTTTTTTATGGTTGACTATAACTAAAGCACTGTTGAATTCTCTATTAAGTTGTATTTGTCACATATACATAACAGCACAAATGCTTGCATTATGAAAAGCAAAAATAGAGCACAAAAGTCAAAGTAAAAAAAGATCAAATGTGCCCACCCTTAGGGGCTTTGATGTTTGAAAATAATGGAATTATTTAATTTTTAACCATTTTAACATTGCCATAAACTGTAGAATAGACAATAATCTACAGTAAAATGAGCATTAATTGTTTCAAGCTGGAGCTATCAGACTAAGGGACTTCACAAGCTCGGATATTTTAGGCTTGCCACAAAGAAAAGTTAGTTGAACAGGTTATTGTTAACAATAACTCATCACTTACTCATCATCTTCACCACTTTGTCTTGTATTTAGGGTCACGGAGGGCCTGGGGCCTATCCCAGGAGACTTAGTGCACAAGGTAGGGTACACCCTAGACTGGGTTCCAATCCATTGCAGGGCATACACACACACTCATTTACACACTGTGGGCATTTTGGGAACGTCAATTAGCCTAAGCTGCCTGTCTTTGAACTGTGGGAGGGAGTCCACGGAGGAAACCTACCAAGTGCGGGGAGAACATGCAAACTCTATGCACACAGACCCTGAGGTGGGAATCGAACCCAGAATCTAGAGGTGCAAGGGAAGAGTGCTAACCACTAAGCCACCATGCAGCCCCTTAACAATAACCTCTGTTATTATTTTTCTATAACAGCAACCTTTCTAGCCTTCAAGTGTTTTAAACACTGCCGGGCCAAAAACTACACACTCTGTCTCTACACACTCTACACACTCTGTGATTTCATCCAATCACCTTTATCTTTGATTACAGCTCATGTTCCCAGAACCACTCTTTCACAATTTCAGCCCTGGAATATGCCTGTACAACCAAGAAACAAAAGCTCCATAGATGTGATACCCTGGTCATTCAGTGCATCCAGGTCGTCAGCTGACTTCATTTTATCGTTACATAACATTGCTGAGTCTAGACCTGAGCAAGTGAAGCAACCCCAGATCATAACACTGCCTCCAGAGGCTTGTACAGTGGACACTATGCATGATGGATGCAACGTTTCATTCTCTTCCCTTTTTACCCTGAAACGCCCATCCCTCTGCGGTAGGGTCAATCTTAACTTATGTGTTATGCTCCCTATGAAATTCAAGCATTTTCTCTGATGGCTCACTATCAAGTGGTTTTCTTATGTCCATACAACTGTCCCAGTCCTGAGAGTTCAATCATGACATTGTGTGTGTGTATGGAAAACCTCTTATGGTCACTATTACACATTGCTAGGGGTTTTACTGTTTACCATGCAATTCCATTCCACACAATCCAGTCCAAGCTTGAGTTTAAATTATTTCGCTAAACTGATAATTTAAACGTTAAAGCAGTGAATTCTGCTCTGCCGTATCGCCCCACCCACTACGCTATTTATGACCAACTGGTCCCGAATCGACTTTGACATATATTGCTCTCCTATAAACACAAAGTCTCGTGTCTCTTTACAACAGAAAGCTTCCATAACTGCTTATGACCCGAGTGACCCTACGGCACTTAATGAAGACTCGCGAAGACACACAGGCTCCTTGGCTTCTTCCAGAGCACGGATGCTGAAGTCTTCCGAGTGTGCTACAAATGGCAAAACAGATGGAGTATCAGCTCAAATTAAAACCGAAAACATATCATCTGAAACCTTGGGGGGAAAGTGAGGCAAAAGGAATTACTGTCTCAGCTCACATGGAGACTTCAAAAGCAAAATAGCTGAGTATTGCACTGCTGTCTCCTCATGTGCACAATCCTAATTTCATGTTAATTAAATTTATATTCATCCTGTACCGCCATGATTGTTAATCAGACGTGCCAGAGAACTATTTGTCTCCTTCTAAAAGGAATACGCCGGGATGCAACTATAATCACAGAGGCACTTTATTAACCCTTAACCACGTTTTGGCTCTTGATTAAGCTGATAAGCTGCAAAGAGTACTGGATGGTGACTGCATGTCCAAAAATGACTCGACAGTTTTTTGTTAGTAGTTGTAGTAGATGTAAAGTTGTGAAGTTGTGTGTGGGGATCTGGGAAACCCATCACTGTGACTGCAGCTAAATTCCAAGAAACAATATCCAGGTTTTTCTGCCTACAGCATGCGTAATGGACAACTCTGCCTTCAGTATATTTCAATAGATTCTTAGCTGGTCTAAGAAAACATGTTAAACGTGGAGCAAAACGACACAGAAGATTAACACCCACAGCTGTAAAAATGGTCTGTCTGTCTAAAGATGTTTTAAAAGGATAGAATTTTGCTTTTATGTTGTTCTTTTTGACTCAGAGCTCCCCCATCTCTGAGTTTGTCACTTAAAGCTTCAGCTGAAATTCCCCTTTAGATAGTGCATTTTTCATTCACCTCAACCTCCCAATCATCTTCTGAACATGCTATTTCAGTGTCCATATAAAGAACCTCCTACCGAGCCAGAGCTGAGAAACAAGCCAGGGAAGGATATCACATTAGGGAGAAAATCTATTTGACTTGTTTAAGTCCCGGCCAATACGAAAAACAAAGCATCAGCAGACAGATTGCACATTTTTTTGTCTGTATACAAACACTGGAGCCCCAATCTGCATGTCCTTGGACAGTGGGAGGAAACACAACAAGCAATGGGAGAACATGCAAACCCCATGCACACAGACCTATGCAGGAAACAAACCCAGACCCCTGGAGGTGCAAAACAGCAGTGCCGACCACTAAGCCACCGTGCCACCCTAAAGATGACCAAAGTAAACATTTAGCATAATAGGTCCCCTATAAAGATTCATAGGTATTTAATTGTTAAATGGTGAAGGTGAAAAAGATTTAAATGATTTTCTGGTCATTTAAACCACCCCAATTTACATCCATTTATACATAGCTCCACCCACAAAACGTACAGTATGATGGTTCAATCATAGACTGGATAGGAACTAGACAAACCCTTGTCACCCATAAGTGTTCCAAGAAGGTCAAATATGGAAGCTCTGGTCATCGCCATCTTGGCAGGAGCTGATTCCGCCTAAACCCGAATAATCCATAAATGGGTAAACTAGTGGAATGAACAGAGCCTGGCTGTTGGTTCGAACATGCCCACTTAACTTGGTAACAACAAGATAGCTAGCTTACCTTTAGCTAAAATGATTAGGTGGCTAAGGTGGCTTGTACCATGCTGTACCAAGCTGCAAACATATTTACTTCTGTTGTAAAGTTGGACATTTTAACATGGGGTTTAAGGGAACGAGAGGTTTCCCCCTTGGGTTCAATTACAGTTAGCTAACTAGAGTTACCATTAGCAAGAACTGCCATGATATTTTTTAAATGACTGGTTTACAACTCTTTAAACATTTCTTTAAGCAGTGTCTATTCATAATGATTTATAAAGGAGTCTACAGTAAGTGTAGTCAGGGAAGACAGGTTTTTAGTTACACTTATTCTGAGAAAACTCAAAGCTTAACATTTCCCCCCCTGATTTTCCACATTATTTATATAATATAAGTAAGAAATGAAAAAATTGACCTTTACTACTCCTTTTCTAGTGTACATTGTCATTCTTTGATAAAAGTCTTTGGATATGTGCCATAGTGAAAGAAACATGTGCCTAATACCAGCTTGCAAGTACAGTAAGTGTTGTATAAACAGCAGCAGTCAAATTATCTGTGAAGTATATGTGCTACCCCCTAAACTGAAAAGATGGCAGTGGACCTTAAAGTTGTAATTTTTAAATGTTTAATCATTTCAAAACTGCTTATATTTCTCATTGCAGAACAAACAAAAAAGTAAAGGGATAAAATTGTCCTTGATCTAGGTCATCTTGAGCAGAGTCAGGTTGGATCAGGTCTCCAGGACAATTAGCTTTTTTATCTTTAATTGTCCTGTTTGCTTAGTTATGTATTATTTTTTTATTTTGATATTTTATTTACAAATTTAACTAAATGCAAATTTATCAACTCATTAATCATACTTTTTAAAAATCGGTATCCACACAGAAATGTACGTCCATATATCAAATATAGTTTTCATAAATAGTCATAGTATATACCGTTAATACAACAATCACCCATAACACCAGAACCACCTCAAGATGAACAGAATATTAAGGTTATTATTGGTGATCATTTATAATCCAGTAAACTGGTGACAGGACCCAAGGCTTACCCATGCCCGTGCCTGAAAGTGCTGAAAAAGTCTATGCTGGCCATGATACATAGAAAGGTAAAACCCAGAGTTCGAAGAGTTCATAGCTGTTTACGCGGCATCCAAACTCCATGTCTCATTCTGACTGAACACCCATGGGATGTACTGGACAACCGTGATCTGTGGGATCCGTGGAGGCCCCACCCTGCAACAGGACACTACTGACACCAACTAACACCAACAACTAGTTCAGGATGTTGGATAAAATATTTCACTTGTGTGCAGAAGTCCTTTTACCCTGATGTATTAAAACATTCATATTTCACAGACTTTGTTACTAACAGGCTCTTACACTTGGCAGTCTTCTACAAACTCCTGATTTATCACATCTGATTTAGCTAATTAAGCCTCCAGGAGCATTTGAATGTCAGAATCAGGTGTTCACAATGAGGGCCTTGGTAAAGGCTGCAGTCATTTTAAACACAAAATACAAAAAAAAAAGAGAGTGTTTTTCCTTAGACACATCTCTGACATCAAATCATGAGGGGCTGGTTAAACACAAGAACAGCTTTTTGCCACTTTCCTGTGCATCATGGCTTCATTTTGTAAGCTTGATTGTAGTTCACTGTTCTTCTTTTCGAACTATTTTACATTTGCCAGTTTTTTTTCCTTATTGTTGTTTCTATCATTTTGAATTTGAGCGAACAGCTCATTCTTACGTACTTAATCCTACTGCTTGTCATCTAGGTAAATAATGAACTTTCACTGGCCTAGTTCCTATATCTCCATTTTGTTGTCCTTCACGTCACACCATCTACTGCAATTCATGATTTCTTCCTAACTACACTTTGTACACTTTGTTCCACTCTAGAAAATGGTGTCTGGACACTGTTCTAGCTTCAGATCTGTGCTGAGAGGAAGGTATCCAATGGACAAGACAAAGGAAGATGATCCATCGGCATTCGCTGGTGAGTAAGCCTGTTGCAGTAAAACCTGACATAGTCCCAAATTGCCCCATAAAGCTGCAACTCAGGCTTGTATAGTGTGTGTTGTAGTAGCCGATAACCCAAACACTGTGGATCAGACCATTACCTGAGATTGCAGGACACAATTTTTATGTTTCCCTCCTGTACACCCAGCACATTCACTCTGGCTAAATGACTTGTGGTGCTGCTCACTAGCTCACATCGGCTAGCCGTTTTTCAGCACTGGTTTATTTAAAAGAAGTAAATATCAAATTGCATATTATTTAATTAGTTAGCATTGCATATTAATTAATTGTACATGTGTAAAAATGTTGACTTTTTATTATTTTTTTTTATTTTGAGTGTTTATGCTATATAGTTTCATACTGTATCTTGTATCGTAACTTGCTGACATCTACATGTGAATTTTAGTTAATATATGAAATAGCATTTACTGTACTGGAACACTTTGTCCCTTCCCATTGTGGGTCCGGTGTTTTGGCATGCTATTGATTTGTTCAAGCTCTGATTTCCTTTTTTTTTCTAAGCACTGTCTAGTTTCTCATTTGTCTGAATTACACTCTTGGGCCATTCCATACCAAATACACCAGGCCCTTTCAAGTTAGAAATAATGGCATTAAAGCTTTACTCTTATGGGGAGTAATGGAAACTTCTACATTTTCATGAAAAATTCTTACATATCCATGAAACCCTTTTAATAAACATTTAAAGCTCAAGTTCCACGTCCTTTTTTTGTACTCGCAAATAGCGTTTGTGTTCAAAGCATCATATCTTTATTTGCAAATGCCATAGAAAGGGAAAAACACATTTTCTTCTTGATGGAAGTTCATATTGAAAGAATTGAGTTGAACTGATTATATTTGCACCAAGTCCAGGTATCTATCTTTAAGTGGTGAAAAATCCATTACCTTTGCCATTAGGGGCAGTGGTAGCTCATTCAGTTAAGGCTCTGGATTAGTGAGCAGAAGTTTGGTTTGGGGGTTCAAACCCCAGCACTGCCAAAGTTGCCATTATTGAGCCCTTGAGGAAGGCCATTAAACCTATCTGCTCCAGGGTGCTATATTCTGGCTGACCGCATTTTCCTAACTGGAATATGCCAACAAATCATTTTACTGTGCTGTATGGTACATGTGTGGTAAATAATTGAATTTTAATCCATCTGCCCTCAAAGCTGAGGTACAGCAGGTTTTTATGATCATTTTGACATGGTATACATGTAAAATATGGGCATTTGTGGCTCAGTGGTAGGTTTCTGTCTGCCACGCCGAAGGCCTAGATTTAATTCTCAGCTAATGCCCAAAGCACTGGATGCAGTGCTGGTCCCAAGCTCGGATAAAGGTGGTGTTTTTTTTTTTTTTGAAGGGTTTCATCAGGAAGAGCGTCCAAAGTAATACTTGTGCCAAGTTGTGTCTAGATTGGATTGTCTGACGACAACATATTTTTGATGTTCAATTTGGCTAATTTTGGATTCGCCAAGAGTATCTTCCTGAAATTACAAACTGTAAAATACTGACTCTAGGGCTGCATATGACCCTACATCCCAAGGTCAAAATCTGAGAAAAAGGGTCTGATGCCGAATCAAAATCTGATATTCAGAACCTTATAAATTGTTAGTAATGGATCTTAGCTCAATTATCATGCCAGGTTTTGAAAAAATGGAGAAAAACCAGGCCTAGAACTTTCTGCTTAGAACTGAAGATATGGCCCTCTAAATACCCTCACAAATTGTTAATGTGATTCATGAGTGCAAAATGGTGTGTGGCACCTGAAATTAACAGAACGTCCACATATGGTTTATTTTGGCAAGTTTTCATCAGAATCTAAGATGGTCACCAAGGAACTTTCCTAGAGTGTAGTAATGACCCCCTTGTGTGCTTCTCTCATTGGAGGCCAATAAGGAAGTAGTCCATCCTTGGAGGCCAGATTTTTGTTGATGAAATACATGTTGAACAAACTTGGAAATAATATGGAATACAAAAAGTGATTGTTGGCGCCCCTTTAAATGGGGCATGGACCCCCAAAAAATCATCTACTTTCGGCTGCTTCCGTTAGGGGTCAGTGGATTATTTGTCTCTATCTAACTTTCTCTACTACTGTACATCTTCCTTTGTCACTTCAACCTCCTGCATGTTCTCCCTCACCACATCCATAAATCTTCTCTTTCCGATATACCCCTCATCCCTCCTCTGTTGTCCAAACCATCTTATCCTGGCTTCTCTAACTTTGACCCCAAACCATCCCACCTGCACTGTCCCTCTAATATACTCATTCCTAATCCTGTCCATTCTTGTCACTCCCAAAGCAAATCTTCAGCTCTGCCACCGGCAGCTCTGGACACCAAAAATGTGGGATAGAAAATGTGGACAGTTTAGCTGGTTAACCTATTAGAATGTAACATAAGCGCAAGAGACAATTAAAAATACTGTATAATATGAGGCATGAGACAATATTAATTGTTGAAATGAATCTAATATTGTTCTAGTTGGCTCTATTGTTTCCTAATGATCTCATTCATCACTGAAAATCTAGTTTCCAAAATTCAATGTTGTGAAATTGTATTTTAATCAAACCTTAATTGTGCTGTTTTGATTTGTATATTGCTTTGAATCATGCCAATGTTTTTGTAAGTTCAGTGCACGGTCCTGTAAAGAAACCACGCAAATGCTTCATTATTGTAAGAGAAATGAATTTCTGCATGGTTATCAATCTACACATACAGAATGGGCTGCAGAGTTTGGTCGCAATCTTCTCAGAAGACTGAAAATCGTGGTTTACGTTCATGAATACACATGTGGGGTACCCAAGCATTCATGAGCATCTTGTGTATGATTAATAGCACAAGCTATCTTCTACTCGCACACTTCTCCTCTCACTATTACTTGTTCCCATATAAACAGCATCACAATTCACAATGTGTTCACAATTGGGTGATGGAGTGAAAAATTTTGGCATGACAGCTTGGTTGGCAAATAGGACAAAATCTGCTTTTAGAACAAGTTTTACACAGGGCAAACGCTAAATTAGTGAGAGAACTGTCTCGAGCTGAAGTGTGTATTATATGTGAAGTCTGATCACAGGCAAGGGGGACATGTCCTTTCTGTTTAGATGCAGTAATTTACAACATGGTTTCCGAACGCATCTGCTTCAAATACAACATTGGGAGAAATTTCATGCCATTTCATTCCATTGGATCAAAGCATCTGTATGATTATACACATGTGGTTGGTTTCATAACGGGCTGAGAGAGGCAGGCTTACACGGGCTACAAAATTCAGGCTGTGAGAGAAATGATTCAGCTGTGATAAAACCTCAGTGTGTTTAACATGGTCCATTATGTAAAATCCACACACTCTATCTTCTCACTACATTGATTGAATACGGTCAGTTGTGATCCCCAAGGACAACAAATATTACATATAAAAATCCATCATGTTGAAAAAAAGACATCTGACCAGGCGTCTATGCCCCCTCTCAAGGAGGCACTAATGATCACATGAGCCTTTGTCTGCTCGGAGGCTGTGAGGTTGTCAGAATCAGATTTACACATGTTAAATAAGATTATATATTTACCTATTTGCAATATAATTGAAAGTCTAGTAGAAATCTATTTAAACGATACATTTATTTTTTTTGTTTGGTGTATATGGGCTGTGGTGGGCTCTTAGACACATGCTGCTGCTCAGAAAAAAGGAACCCCATGCTATATGCTTTTTTTTGCTACCTATCAGTAATTTGGTGTTATGATTATAAAATCATTATGCCTGAGAAGTATCTTGTGTCCTTACAGTTGAAAAAATGAAAACCAGAAAAAAAATGCCCTCTAGGATGCCCCTAACGTAAATAAAACATAATAAAATGCCCTCCACAGTGCCATTACAGTAGACAAAATATGATGCAGTGCCGTAAAAAAAAAAAATGTTATGAAGGGTGAAAGTGAGGAAAAAGGATGAAGGCAGCTCCTTTAGGGAAGAATTCATGATGATGTACAAGGTACTGTTTATGTGCAGAGATACATGATAGTCATGATCGATTCAGTTATGTATCACAATTCTTTTTTGCGACAATTCCCATACTCCAAAATTTACTTTTCATTTAGATAGTTTTGCATTTGAGGTGGTAAAATATTGCAGATATTTATTAAATCGTGATACTTACAGAATTGCAATTCAAATGGGTACCTAGGTATCGTGATTATTGTATTGGGTGATTCCCATCCCTAGTAGGGAACATAAGCTAAATAACAAAGCTTTAATTAACAGCGAAGTACTTTGTATATTAATTCACTTAGTTCACTTCCTCCATCTTTAAAAAAAAAAAATTATTCACACACAAATCAAGTGGACTACCATAAACTTCAAAAGCTAGCAGGCATCTGTTTCCATCAATAATTTAATGTGTGTGGAATAAAACACAATGAGGCAGTTGTGCTGATGTAGGCAAGTAATCAATGACTTGGCAATGTGATGCAACCTGATGCAAAGGTGAGTTACTGTCACCTCTGAAGTTGGCTTATTTTCCAAAAATCATACATCCTGAAGTTTTTTTTTTTTTTTTTTCTTTTAGTATACAAAAATTTGCTGTCAATTACAACCGATGATTTATTAATGGGAGATATATAACGCATTTCACCAATTATATTTAATGTCATCCACAAAACAAATTAGCTTCTATAATCACTTACAGTAAAACAGTTAACAGTCTTTCCCCAAGGGACAACCTCCAATTCTGAAAAATTAAGTAGACACGGAAGAGCCAAATGCACAGTTTCTCCAAAGTCCACTGGGAATTAACTCCAAAAGTGAGTCAATCCCCATAGAAGCCCATGTTAAAATATCAAATATAAGAAATAAAATTACAGCCCGGTTTTGGTCTCCATAGTTAGAATTCCTATTCGTGACAACTGTACAAAGCAGTTACAGAATTTTCTAAATCATCTAAAATTACATTTTCATAAAATTGTGCATAATTAAGGGCGTGCCTGATTTGAGTGACATCTGCATTGCAGGTATTGAACCACTAGCTGTCTACTAAAAACCCTTTTGGCTAACCAGGTAGCTGGAATCATTGTAGATTATCTTGCCAAGAAATGTAGGAGTTGCCACTGGACAATGTGTGGGGTATGGATTATGAAGTTCAGTTGAATGCAAATTAACATTAGCATATAAATTAACATTAGCTCCAGCTAAGCTAACTAGCTTGTGGTGACTGAAGTGAGCGTGTTCCAAATGCCAATTTATGTGGGACCGGATGATCCACTATGGCGACACCTTGGCGCCGAAAGACCAACAACAATTTCCTGCAAAAAAAATGCTCTGTAAAAAAAATAATAAATTGGGAAATTCATTGTTGGTCATCAGAACAGCAAATCTGATATGATGGTGACACCTTACACAAAAACATTTCATTGTTGGAGTATTATTTTTGGTGCATCCGACTTGTGTTTGGGTCTAGCAGTGAATCCATTCCTCCTTTTGGATGAAGTTTTGATTATGGATGAGATTTTTTTATTTGCTCTGTGCGCCTGCTCATGCAAACAACCAACTCATTTATTTCCCTCATGTTTTAAACTTTTTAATGTAAGGCCTGCCAAAAAGACAATACAGCGTATCAGTGCTGCAGTGACAGCTATTAAAAATACTTAGGGAACAAGTTAGTGGCTGCAACACAAGTGATTGCTGGGTTGCGAACACTTTCCCTTAAGAATTGTGGCGGATTTTAGTGCTTTTGAGCTCTTACACAGGCTTTAATGGGTCTGGCTTTTTACTGTAGTAGTGTTGACATTATTTTTATGCTTTAGTAGGCGATTTTAGATGTTTACTCAGTCAGTAAATCTTAATTATTATATTAATAACTATCACTTCCTGTACACTTTTTATTCAAATTTTATTCATTTTGAACATTGGTGACTATGTAAGAATATATTACATTTTCATATTAAATACAAACGCACATTTGGCTTCTTATTTGTACCCTTTTAAAAAATGAACATTTTAAGTAATACTATGAATCATTGAATCATTTCTGCATTCATGCAAATTAGATGTTGTTTCATTAAATAACCTTCAAAGTAAAATCCTTTCATTATTTTATGCCATTTTTGTCACGAACCATAGGCAACACATGGGGATCTCGATCCATTGTCTTACATAAGCATACAGTCGTCGTCGTAACACTTTCCTTCTATTTATAACTTCTTTGAAAGACTTTATGGGAATTTGACCCAACCAACACATAACTTTTATTAGAAAGCAATAATAGCTACAGAGTAATAGCTATTAAATTTACTAATAAAAGTGATTTTGAAAGGGAAAAAAAAGAAAGAGATTTTTAGTGGGTGGAGAATAATACCTTCATTGTTTCAATTTTAGATGATCTGGTACTAGCGAGTGAACATTGAAATAAACATTTTTCTCTGTAGTATTTTATTACTACAGTTTAAGGCAGGCAGCCTGTCGGCTGCCGGATTGGCACTGTTGGTTCTATTGGCACTTATTATGCTCATATATATAATCCCTAGCCACTGGTGATGCAGGACATCCCTAGTCCAAGCTCATGTCTGGACGAATGGGTGGGTTGCAGCAGGAAGGGCATCCAGCATAAAACCTGTGCCAATATACAGTACCTTGTGGAATGAATGATCTGATGTGGGAACCCCAAGAAAGGGGAAAAAGCCTAAGGGAAAAAAAAGAGAAATATTACAGATGCTGTTTATCCAATAATCTGCAAAATTATTGATGTGACAAAAATTGTCATTTCTACTTGCAATGCTTTGTCTAATATTAAACATAGAATATGTTGTATAGCCTTTTTAACAAACTTAGGGTTTTCTGAAATAGCACAGGTTTCATAAAAAAGAAATTACCATAGGATTTATTGAATGAACAGTACATAAGTTTTGCCTAACTGTAAACAGCTGTATTGATCTCACTTTGAACAAATGTTGAGCAAATCTTGAAGAAAGAAGTATACTAAAATCCTGATTTAACTCGTCACGTAGGCTTTGTCAATTCCTTTTTTCAGACACGTCATTTGTAGGAAAAAATATATAGTTCTTCACAGGGCTAATCCGCTGACAATATTGTAAGTAAAGGCAATGACTAGGGTAACTAAGTATGTTTACTTCATTACTATACTTGTGTACAATTTTCACATATCTGTCCTTTGAGTATTTTTATTAGTGGATAATGTTTACTTTTACTAAAACAAATATCTATGCTTTCTACTTCACTATATTTGTACATGTTACATAACCACAGAGGTGTGTAGCATTCAAAGCAGTGATATTGCCACCTGCTGATTATTATGCAGGCGGCACGGTGGTGTAGTGCTTAGCACTGTTGCCTTGCACCGTCCGGGTTCGATTCCCGTCTCTGTGTGCATGGAGTTTGCATGTTCTCCCCGTGCTTGGTGGGTTTCCTCCCATATTCCAAAGACAGGATAAAGCGGTATAGTAGATGAGTGAGTGATGAGTGATTATTATGCAAAAATTCATGATTTGCCTTCCCTTCTTAAACCACATAATCATGTAGCAGGTGTTTAAAACCATAACTGATAATGGTTTCCAGACAGCAATGATACCTGCACATTCTGCCTGGAGAGAAAGAAAGAGACTTTGACTTAATACAAGCTCATTACATTTGATGCTTAGGTAAATGTGAAAGTGAGTGAGTTTTTTTTTTTCTCATATAGAAATGTAAATGAAGGATGTGTATGGTATAGTATGAAATATGAAATGTAATACTTTTACTTGGGTAATATTTTATCTAGGTTAGCTCTACAGGATTTTTCAGGATTTATGTTCTTTGTCCACCACTGCTTCTGGCACAATGTCATCAATTAAAATAACACACTGTATGATAAAATATAGGCTATACAGTAAATATTGACAATAGATTGTAAAATAAATTATAGACTACACAATAAACATTTTGCAGCAATCAATATTGCACAGTTGTGTTTTGGTAATATAAACTCTGTTAATAGTTCTGGGCAGCATATGTATGTGTAGTAATTTGTAAGAAGTATGTAAAACAGGTAGGCGAGCTGGGTGATTAAAAAAGAAAATGGATCATTAGGTAAATCTGTGTAGCAGTCTAATGCCCTGTGGGAAATAACAGATGCTCTGTTGCCTTCTTCTAAATGGAAGGCATGTTAACAGTCCATATGAGGGGTGAGATCAATGACGACGACTACTGTATGTCTGCTGCACGCTCTGAGTGGGGGACCCATTGGTGTGGGTTCTGTAACTGATGGGTTCCCAGTTCTGGTTCTGGGGGACCGCCTGCCTGCACATTTCTGTTTTTCCTGCTCGGCCATACCTTCTGTTATTGAGATACAGTGTGCTCAGAGCAGAAAAATACACAAAAATGTGCAGGGCAGGGGGTCCCACAAATCAAGGATTGGGAACCACAATCAAACAAAAGAAGATACTCTGCACATCAAGCAATACTCAGAAAATATGTTCTTCCTCGTCGTACTTCCATCCACGTTGCTTGTATGTTTTAAGATTCCCTTGGAGGCAAAACCAATGACCCAAAGTCTTATGGCAAGTTAGGGTGCTGGTCTAAGCACTATCATGCTTAATGCTTACATGTCCACACTGTCACCATGACATCAACCTCAACTCCCTTACGGGAAAAAAATATATGACAATATATTTATAGGAAACGTCTCGGGTTACTTTGCTGTAACCCTGTTCCCTGAAAAGGCGGGAACGAGATGCTGC
>JAOTRS010000030.1:11203239-11213715 GCA_028565755.1 Dinotopterus cunningtoni
TCCTCCTCAGTCTCTCTGTGTTGGCCTTCAGGGAGCGGAAGCGCTTTCCTGACCGCAACAGAGAGAACAGTCTATTGTTGGGATGGCTGAGGTCCTTCACGAATTGATAATAGTAAACTGTAATATTTTTAATATTGTTAATGTTGTGGTGGACAGAGGTCCGTATGGACACTGACTGGTCTCAGGTGTTTGTTGTGGCTTATCAATGTATGCTGTTATTTGAGGATTTTTGATATGTTAAATAAAACTATAATATTTTTCATGTGTCTCTTGTGTTTTATGCATAAGCAAATGAGCCATAATCATATTTCATAAACATATTATAAGGAAATAGATTTCCTATATAGAAATCATTCAGTATTTTGACGGTTAATATATACTGTAGAGAAATATATTTTCTTTCCGTAAGGGCTAAGAGGCCTGAATCCAAGGTTCCAAGTGACCATCAAATGGTGCTACCCAATGCCACTTCACCATGCAACACTGGAAGAACTTCAGGAGGTAATGATATTCCTAAAGCTCTGTGAGACATCTTTGAGTGTGATGGATAAAAATTGAATATTGGCCAACATTTGGTGCCAGTGGTATTCCAGTAGCTCATAAGCAACATGCTAAAGTTTTTCATTGCCAATATACTGTAGATGACCTTGATTTAGTCTCCAATCGTGCACACATAAGAAAAGGTTATAGTACACCTCCTGGACAACCTATTCTATGTAAAATGGGAGAAATGCTACTTTCAAGTCCTGAAGGTGGCATTTTTAAGATACATCATTAGGCCGGAGTGCATATAGGGAAAGATAAAGTGTCAGTGGGGTTTGCTGCTTTTTATTGCTGTTCTAACAGAGGGTTAGGTGTTATTGCCACCCCATTAACTGCCCTGCTCAAGAAAGGGGATCCTGGCTGCCATCCAAGCTTGTAAAGCCCTTAAACAAGCTTTTACCACTGCTTTTACCTACAACATACATTCCTGTCCAGCATTTATTTTATTTTTTTGTGGAGGTCAGTGTGTCAGATAGTGGAATTGTTCTGTATAGGTACCCTTTTCATACTTCTTTCCACACCTCAATACCCCTGTCATCAACTTCATCATTGACCACCATCCAAAACAACACCATCATCATTGCCATAGTTGACATTTTCCACATCACTGCGTCTGATTCCTTAGGCCTACCTACTGTTTTCAAACAGCAGAACCCCTGGTTTAACATGCACTTGGATACTGTCGTATCCCAGAGGACACCATGAATGTCCAGTGTCTGGAACAGTTTTATTAAAAAATATATATATATTTTAACTGTAAATTTAACCTCAGGACATCACCCACAAGATAAACGGTTGACAGAGCTATTTATTATGTGTGGTGGTTCCTGGGGTCATTCCTTTTTTTATGTACTTGGGCACACTTGAACCCAGCTGACCCCCTGCCAATGTGTCCTGGTTTACCAGTGACCTTTCTTTCCACACAAGTGGCAACATGGATTCACCTGCGGTAGATGGCTGATTCCAGAGGTGCAAACAGGTATGGCAGCAAATAGACCAGCACCTGGAGTGAGCCACTCAAATGACTTAGTGGGGGGAAAATGGGGGTAAAATGCTAGCATGTGTGCTAGATTTTCATTAAGAACTTGAACATGCCAAAGGGGTGCAAGAAAATGGCCAATTGTTAAGTCATACAAGGAGTAAATGATGTCACTTAAGTTGGAAATGCTGCCACAAATCAGGGGATGTTGGGGCTCTGGTATAGATGTTCTGGAATTAGTGCCACCCAGAATGCAGCGCGGCCTACAAACATGGCCAGCAAGGTCTCAAACACCCAGAAAATATGCTACAACTTACCAAGTCATGGACTCGATTTCAAATGCACCCCAACACAGTAACCAAACTGTATAACAGGAAAAGATAAACTGTTGTTAACATGAAATCCATTTTGTTGAGGTTGTTAATTTGTCACTGATAGGGACTTTTCTTGTAAAAATTCTTGTAAACTCTTGTACTCTGGTAATTTCAAGTCTCAAGCGATCAGAGCAATTCCACTGCAAAGCCATAATAGCAGAGTGTTTGTATCAAATTCAGTGCAAAGACATCTTTTAAGTTTCAAAGTGCAACCCTCCTCAGTAGTCACATGTGTCATTAACAAAACCATATATGGTAAACCCCAGCAGCAGCAAGTGGTCTTCAAGTGATAACCAGTAGTAGGGCATCCAGATGGATCAGGCAGGTCCACAGAAGTGGTCAGAGTTGCTGGTGCCATGTGGTAAGAGAAAAAAAAGAAACACATTTATGCATCATAATGGATTGTTGATGTAAACTGCATGGCCAAAAAGTATCAAATCATTTGCCTGCATCAAGCAAAGAAAGCATTACGGTTATTAATATTGGGTTAACTGTCCAATGTATTGCTACAATATGGCAGAGTGTGTTTCTTTAGCTCAGGATGCCTTCATTCCACTGTTTTGGAATACTACCAATTAAGTTTAATGTAACTTAAATGTATTCTAATTTTCAAGTGGTCTGTTTTTAAGATCATTTTCACAGGGTGCTAGTTTGTTATCCCCACTCATTTTTTCCCCTCTCTTTTAAGTGGAGCTACATTATCTTGAGTATAAGCATTCAGCCACCTGATTGAGTTCTGTGGGGTCAGACGGTGATTAATCATAATTGATAACTCTGGAAGATTACTGATAAAGCTTTCTGCGGTAACTGACCTGAATCTATGTTTAGTGTGGTAGCGTGACAACATACATACTTCATTACTAAGACACAATTTAAATAAGATGAGATAATGATCTGAGATAACTTCAGACTCTGACTGTATTTTCTATATTTAATCTGAATGTTGGCGTTAGTTCAAGAGTGTGACCAGCATAATAAGTGGGTCCCATTACAGTAAGTACTGATTAGCAGAGGGTCTTCTGAGCTTCCTAACATGAATATTATAGTCTGCAACAGTTAATGCTTTTTCTAAAGAAACAACCGAGTCTGAGATGAAGTCATAAATTCAAAGCAAGTTCGTAATGAAATTTAGACTATGGCCGTGGGGGTCTGTAAGTAATACTCGTACTTATTTTTTGTGGCTATATATGTTCTGTTACTATGAAGACCAAACACGATAAATTTGTGTGAACGTTTTCGTGTGATGCTTAAAAATAACCACCTCCTCCATTGTCAGATAGACGAGGCTGATGTGTATACTGTTTCTGGAAGGCATACATACTAATTTGGTTTCTTCCATATTTCTGCTAAACACAGGATATTAAACTCATGATCAGTGATAGTTTTATTAACAATAAGTGCTTTAGATGGAAAAGTGCTGGCAGTTCTTTCAGTATCATAAAATTTTATGTTGATTACACTACTAAAAAAAAATCCTGCAGTGTTTATAAATTTTTGCTTAGCTTGAGGAACAAACATGGTCAATATGGTGGAACCTGAGTGATGACTCAGGACAGCTAGCAGACGGTCGGTTTAGCTTGCTCTCTGGCCTGGGCTATGGATTACCGCCAATTAACAAGGCCTATTCCGTGATTATGACGGCACGTTGGCTTAGGTGTTTGCACTGGCCCCTTGCACCTCCATGGTCCAGGTTCGATTTCTGCCTCAGGAGGAATCGATCCTCCATGTGATCATGGAGTTTGCATGTTCTGCCCATGCTTGTTGGGTTTCTTCCAAGTATTCTGGTTCCCCCCCCACGGTCCAAAGACATGTTAGGCTAATTTGCACTTCCAAAATGGCCTGTGTTGTGTGTGAAGGCACATGTGAATATTGACTGGAGGTCCTAGCACGTTCGTAAAAATAGGAATAAATACAATGGTCACCACTGGCCTCCATGGTCGCTAGTTGAACTACAAAGGTTCCTAGATGGATGGATGGATTCTGAGATTATGAGCTTTGATGCAATATATTATCCTTTTCCTTAAAATAATTTTTAAAGCTCTTATTGTTTTCAGTGCACCCTCTTAGACCTTCATCAGTTCAGCGACCGTAAGGTTCATCACCTTGCTACAGTAAGACACACATTACACACATTCCACTCTGTAAGAAGTCATTTCAGTGACATCCACACTCCGACCCCACCACCCATCAGAAATTAGAACACATAATGAACAGAGCTTACACACCTGGAATGGCAGGTTGTGCTTGACATTGAAATATATAGTATAAAGTACATCTCAGGTCTTTCCTTGTGCGAAAAGGATACGTGAGCAGTCCTTCTTGCAATTCACCTCCCTAATGTTTTGTGGTCCCTAAAAGAAATTAAAGCACATGTTGTGTCCTCGTGATATTATTATATTGTCTTGTGTAATACTTTGCTTAGGGATTTAAATTTGGAAACCACCATAAGTATATGCATGAAACGGTATGTTCCTATGTAACATATGTTTTTATGTTCTATTGAAGTTGTGTTCTTGTTCCTGCCCGGTTACTGAAATCAGCTCTTGTTTTGTTTGGTTTCTATTTTGTCATCATCTGTATTTAACCCATGTGACCATTAATTCGTCAGGTTAGGGGTAGCTTAGTGGTTAAGGCATTGGGCTATGGTTCGGAAAGTCCTAGGTTCAAATCCCATGACCACCAATTTGTCCCTGTTGGGCCCTTGAGCAAGGCCTTTAATCCTCAACTGCTCAGATGTATAATGAGATAAGAATGTAAGTCGCTCTGGATAAGGCCGTCTGCCAAATGCCTAAATGTAAAAATCATTCCAAATATATCTTAATTTAAACGAAAAGTAAAAAATACTGCAAAATAAAAGTACAAAATTGCTGAGAAACTGGTATAGTTTAAATGATGAAACTTGCAGTAAACGATTGCTTGACAACGATTGCATCTTCTTGTCCTTGTGCAACATGATGTTGTCAGGTAAGATCCATGGATGCACTGAACTACAGCATCCTTTACGCACTGCTGGTTGCATGTCCTTGATCACCTTCGCTCTTAGATTTTGTGGTTTCTATCAGGTTGGTCTATTTAAGTTCCTGGTTTTCAGTTTGTTCTTCTCTTGTATCGCTTGTGTGTCCTGTGTGCTAGCTCTAGTCCATGTTCATAGCCATAGTCCTCTTTCTGTGCATTTGTTTTGAGTATGGTTATTAAGGTATTGAATACTGGCATGACGACTATCCTGACATATTTTAATGACCATTCCTTAGTCTCTGCTACATCTCTGCTGTTCATAATTGTTCTGAACTAGATGTAGATGATGTTACTTTTTCGGCTGCTTTCGTTGAGGGGTTGCCACAGCGGACCGACTAATCCGCACAACAAGTTGGCATAGGTTTTACGACGGATGACCTTCCTGACACAACTCTCCCATTTTACCTGGGCTTGGGACTGGCACTGCATCCAGTGGCTGGGGGGGTTGGGCATTGGCTGGAAATCGAACCTGGGCCTTCCACATGGTAGATGAGAAACCCACTACTGTGCCCCCAATGCCGCCATATATAGATATAGTAATAAAACATTTTCATTTTGTTTGGTGTTCTCTGACAAACATTTAGCTGGTTATGTTTCTCAAAATACAAACAAGCTAGTAGTCTAATTTATCGCATCAAGGCTCTGATCAGGCAGTTACTATGCATGAATGAAGGAGCGCTGTATGTTTATGCTAATTAATTTCATCTTGCATGCTTCATATTTGGCCTCTTGGTTTCCTAGTTTTAATGCACACCTCTAGTGCCAACTAGATTAAAAAAATAATAACACACATCCTATAAATATAAGTATTTCTATTAGTTGTGAGAATGTTATCTTCCTATATAATGTATTTGGTAATAAGGCCATTGTAGCCATTAAAGTAATTCGTAAACTTTATCAATCTCTGTCCCACAGATGCCACATTAGATCACCTTGATTGGTAAATCCTATCCGGTCATCCCTGCAAATTTCCCATGGCAAAGCTTAAAGAGAAGAGCTCTATCTAGTTTGCTCTCACTTTCTCTCATCTTTCTGTGCAGCCTGTGCTGTGTGTATGACACCTCCGTAGGGACGTAGGATGGCGGAGGGGAAGCAGCTAGAGTTATTACAATTTCAGCAGGCTCCGAGATTTATTCACCTTAATTCCGAGAAATATACAGTATAACAGATTCCCACGTAGCTACATAACAAAAATATTAATGCTGTGAGTGATTACGGATTGTCTGTGTGTGTTTTTTTTTAAGTAAGTCTTTTAACTTTGTCAATGCAAACCCATGCTGAAAGAAAGTTCGCACTGGTTTTGCATTTGTATTCTGCACCAGGGTGAACAATGTCAGGGTGATAGCAGAAACCCACAGAAATTTGGTCCCATTGTATTTTGACAGTGATGTGCATTTAAAGCAGCCCACTTCCCATCAGACAGAAACGACACTCGATGTGGTTTTTAAATGTGAACCTGCAACAGAATACCAGAATATAAATGACAGGACGGGGTGATGGTAAATCCTGCACCACCATTTTCATCCTAGTTTTGTCAAAATAAAGTAAAAACACCTTTTGCCCATCCAGTTGTTTGCCATTTGTTGATGGGGATGACAAGCGTGGTAATAGCAGATGCGCCCGTACTTTTAATTGCACTAAACGTTGCCTGTGTCCTGGGATGGCTCGAGGCAAACCTATAACGACAGTAATCATCTCCAGGGGAATTCATGGCTTGCACAAGTAGATTCGTGGCTGCCGCATTTCCTCAGGGACACGTACACATGCTGAGCAGGGATAATTAAAATGGTTAATCAACTATAGCTTAAGTAGAGAAACGATGCACCAGTGGGCTCATGATCAGTCTGCGTATAAAAAGCTTCCGCATTATTCACAGCACAAACTCCATAAAAAGGTCCGAGAGTTTTGCATGAATTGACAGTTTTAATCTGCCAATTAGCTGCACCAAGCCAAAAGAACTCTCTATACTGTACATTTACCTTTTGACTATCAAGGTCTAATAATATATAATATCGTGCACATTTATTCTAAACGCCACTTGGCTTTTAGAGGCCTTTCTGCCATCACATGAGTGATTTCTAATATCAGATGGGCCAGAAATTTGTAATTGAGCTGTAATTCCAACATCTATATTAATGCACTTCTTTTATACATTATTTTTACTTTTTCTGTGTTTTTATTATTTTTAACAATAGATTGTCCAAAATAGCTACATTTAACTTTAATGACAGCTTGGCATTCTTTTATCAGCTTCATAAGGTCGTCTTAATGTGCTTTAGACCATGAGTTGTCTTGTGCAGATGAAGGGTGGGTACAGAGTTAATAGCTCTTATAGTGCTATTACAACTCTGTACAAATCTATATTATGGCAAGAAACACAAACAAGTGAAGAGAAAAGACTAAAGTCTACTACTAGACTTACTACTATCGTTACTTTTAAGAAATGAAGGGCGGAAAAATCTCAAGGACTTTACCCGCAAGTGCAGTTGCTAAAACCATCAAACAGTATGATGAAACTGGCTCCCATGAGGACTGTCCCAGGAAAGGAAACCAGACGATAAGTTTATTAGTATGACCAGCCTCGGTAACTGCCGATTTACAGCACCTCAGATCAGAGCGCTCATAAATGCTTCTCAGAGTTCAAGCAGCAGATATTTTAACATCCACTGTTCAGAGGAGACTGCGGGAGTCAGGCCTTCATGGTCGAATTGTGGGGGGATAAAACATTACTTTGAAAGAACAACAAGCAAAAGAGACTTGCTTGGGCCAATAAACGCAAGGAAAGAACATTAGATCAGTGGAGAACTGTCCATTGGTTTGAGCCCAAATTTCAATTCAATTCAGTTTTATTTGTATAGCGCTTTTAACAATTGACATTGTCGCAAAGCAGCTTTACGCCATCAAAAGAATTATTTAAGTTTGTATGAAATGTGAATGTGTATGAATCAAAATGATAAGATTGTCCCTGATGAGCAAGCCGGGGACAACGTCTAGGAAAAACTTCCTGAGATGGCAGTAGGAAGAAACCAGACTCAACAGGGAACCCATTCTTATTTGGGTGATAACGGATAGCAGGGACTGATCTGCAGTCATACTGTGTGTTAGGAATTTAAGATTTATCGTTCCATTTGCCATGCCATGTTGGACTTGGAGAGGGTGAATGGGCAGTCCCTGGATCTGTGGTTCCTGCTATGCAGCAGGGAGGAGGTATGATGGTGTGTTGTTGGTAATTTAGTCAAAATCAAGGGCACACTTAACCAGCATGCCTACCACAGCATTTTACAGCAACATGCCATCCCTATTAGATATCTGTCTATAAGAAAACAACAGACAAGAAGGTCTGGCTAAAAATAAAATAAAGTGGCTTTTTGGAAGCAAAATATGAAGAAATTATGGGTGAATTAAGACTGCTGCACAGTACTATATACAGTATATCATAATTGACATGCCAGCTCTTTTCTTTCAGAAACATCTCACAGGTGTCTCTGGACGCACCAATTTTTTAACTGGCAGTAAGTCTTTCACTGTGAGAACGTCTACAAGTTTTTTTCATAGTCTGCATGTTTTTTTTTGTTGTTTTTTTTTGCCACTGCAATTTATGTTGAGGTTTAAGGTTGCGGCACTGTTTATAGCTACTATAACACGAGGAAGTCTCACAACTTTAAACATGATTATAAACAAATAAAAAGTCCAATTTGACGTTCATTAATAAACAAGTAAAAGAGTGGGGTATAAGAGAAATATAAAACATGTAACAGTAAAGCCACTCCATTGGGGATTACTGTTAGATCTATAATGGCATGTATCATGTTTTAATAATTTTTTTAACAGACACAATGCTTGATTTTGCTTTTTTCTTAAAAAAAAAATCAGCTTTCAAAATACAGCAGGCTTTAAATTGGACTCTCTACGCCACTGGTGCCACACTGGTCCCCTTTTTTTTATATATTTATTGGTCGGTCCACCAGTGTAATTACCTCAAATTTTCACGCTTTTAGCAATGAATGCAGAAAGATTGCCCAGACTGAAAGTTAATGCAGCAGTCATACTTGAATTTAGTAAATTAAAAGAAATGAGCACATCTCAAGAAGAACCCAGAGACAGCCCCGAGCTGCACGCTGAGCCCTTTAAGCCTGGCTATTTTCCACAGAACTCCATAATGAAATATTTTTAAAGAGCTCGTAATGAGGTGTAATTTCACTTGTGTTTGAGATCAAAGTACAGGCTCTTCTTAAAGAGAACAATTAATAAAGCATAAGAAGATAATGAGTTATGTATACGTATGTATTCACAAATGAACATTATTGATTATTATTAATTATTATTATGACCACTCCAGTGTTTATGAAATATGGATCAAAATATACTGGCATTATAAACATGACTAACTGCAATTATTCAATGCATGCCCCACTGAATGTGAATCAATAAAGGACTGACTCAACCTTTCTTCTCTATAATTAGCATGGACTTTCAGGCAGTGAACACAAAAATTCATTAGTTTGCTCCAAACAGTATTGTTTTGTTATATAACTGTTTTCAATTCACTTTTTTTTTTCTTCAAATTTGATGTCACCCATTTGCCCACCAGCTAACTGCACAAAATTAGATCTCACACACAAGTCACAGCGCAGCATAGCACATTTTGGGGAAAATGCTATCCACCTTCTTCTACATAAGCTCAAAGACACTCCTGTCACTCTAATTGAGAGGACGCAGAGCAATGCCATTGGCCATAATTGCCAACTTTGCTACAATTTTGGAGTGTATATCCTTTGCAACATGAATGCGATATCAGAATCCTAAAATAATTGGACTGTGGATGTGAAGATAATAGGTAACAGAAGTAATTGAGTAAATTTGACGGAAATGAACTGTAGTCCGTAGAGGCGTTTTCTCGAGCCATGTTGCATTATAGCTAGGAATGCATGTTGTACCATGCTACACTTAATGATATCATGAGACATTTGCGAGTTTGGAGGTAAGACGTTGCCAGTTCGCAACAATTCTTTCAACTCTAAAAGATGCATTGGGTAGCTTCTCATTTCCTCCTTCTAATAATGAATTGGACTCTATATTAACTTAAACACCTCCAGCCTCCTAACACACAGTATGACTGCAGATTCAATTCAATTCAATCCAATTTTATTTTTATAGCGCTTTTAACAATTGACATTGAGGTGACTGACTGAGGTGTTGTAGCTTAATGTGGGAGCTCCTAGTGACGGGGAGGAATTGGACATGACTAAAAATAGGCAGAAAGTCGGGGAAAAAAAACAATTGACATTGTCGCAAAGCAGCTTTACACAATCAAAAGAATTATTGAAGTTTGTATGAGATGTGAACGTGTATGAATTAAAATGATAAGACTGTCTCTGATGAGCAAGCCGAGAACGACGGCAACAGTGGCGAGGAAAAACTCCCTAAGATGGTAATAGGAAGAAACCTTGAGAGAAACCAGACTTAACATGGAACCCATCCTCATTTCGGTGAAATGGATAGCAGGGATTGATCTGCATCATACTGTGTGAGACTGGAAGTTCAGTATAACAGGAGATGTGTTTA
>JAOTRS010000030.1:11365072-11381039 GCA_028565755.1 Dinotopterus cunningtoni
TAAACTAATAAATTAATAAACAAATTTTACCATTATACCATCACCAGACCTTTTAAATATATACAGTATTGCATGTTATTGCTTCTCTTCGAAACCTCTGCAATCAAACCCTCATTCCAATAAGTGAATGCAGAATAATACAACATTTGCATGGAATCCATCTTAACATTTTAATATTTTCTATCACACAGCTGTTTTTTTTCTCTCCTCCTCACCATGGTGGTCATTTCATAATCTCAAATCCTCTTCCACTAGAATTAGTTATTTATTAAATCCTTATGACATTCCATTAAATAAAAGCACGCTAGAAGCTCTTATGCATGACGGCGTTAAAACATGCATGGCATTATTTCTTTATGCAACTATATTTTTTAATCTTAATGTGACTGAGTGAGTGAGTGAGCGAGAGGGCGACTAAGAGACAGAGAGAAAGAAAGAAAGATGAAATGAAAAGAAACTCCTTCTACGTCGTTAAAGGAGACCATTTCCTTTTATGCTGTTGCTTTTCTGATCTCCAGCTTCGGCGGCTGGTTCTTAATAATGATTCGTACTGATTTATAATGTGTTCATGTATAATGTTAATAATGGATTTCTACAAAGCGGCGTGAAAGCTTCAAACGTGCATAAGAACTTCAGCGACAAATGAGTTGAGAAGATTGAGAACGCAGGACTTATGAGTGTACTTTATATGTTGTTGCGGTTGGTCTTTCGGCTGCTCCTGTCAAGGGGTCACCAGAGTGGACCACCTGATCTGCATGCAACTTGGCACAGGTTTTTTACGGCGGATGCCCTTTTTGACGCAACCCTCCCATTTTATTCGGGCTTGGGACCGGCACTACATCCAGTAGCTGGGGTTTGGGAATTGACCCCGGGCCTTCCGCATGATACGTGAGAAACCCACCACTGAACCACCAATGCCTCCTCATAAGAATACTTTATATTATATATAGTGATGTATTGTGTTCGGGTAAAATAAGGAGCGTGTATACATACATATACAAAAAGAATGTCTAGTCAACTGCAATCCATGGCTGTACAAGAAGAAACTCATGGCTTGTGTTGTGAATTACAGGCTTTACAATATTATTTAGTCTTAAGCTTGTGGGTTTTCCATAAGCTTTAAAAAAAAAAAAAGCTTCTTCTCCGTCATTAAATTCCACACACAATCACATCCTGTCAACGCTAATCCCGTGCTTATCCCATAAACATGCAAGCTGTTCATCAAAATTTCAGGCCTTAAACCCACAGCCATGTGTGCTGCCTTCAGTTAAGCTCGGAGATGAAGCCTACCTGCGTCCTGCACTGAACAGAACAGAGCTCGCTCGCTGTTAAAATGGCAGCGGTGTCCTCGGGAAACGCGCATTCGGCCTGCTTCTGGATCAAAGTTAGCTGAAGGGAAGCGTGCTAGCAGCTGGTAATTACCGTGCATATGGCTTTGGCACTTAATTAGCATTGCAAGTCCACCTTTCTAATGAGTTTCGATTCCGTCCCGTTCTGTTTGGGCGACGGCGCCAATAATAAAAAATAAAAAAAAGAAAGAAAAGAGAAAAAAAGCAGCAAACAAAAAGAGGCACTGGAGCGGCTGAGGATGGTGGCTCGAAGATAAATCAAGATTTATCATTGTAGTAAAGCCCACTGAGGCAAGCTGGAGAAGCAACTTTTTGCTTAGAACGCACATAAATTACAGTCGTACAGTTTCATGATTAAGGGAAGATAACCACTGGGGGCAGCGGTAGCGACGTTCAAAGAAAAAAATAATCACCTATCACCCATAGCAAGTGCACTGATTATTTCAGCTCATCCAGCAGCACTCTGCAGAACTTTTTTTTTGTTAATCACAATGTGGTTTATTTTCTACGTCCTCCGTGGTAACATTTTATGTTCATGGGAATGTTCTGGGAAATAAATATCGCTTAGAGTACCAGCTATAAAGATTCATACACTCACTACTTTCAACTTTTTTCCCCCTCTCAGTTACCTGTTGCGCCACCGAGAAACCACAAGTCCTTGATCCTTGGAACTTTCCCATGTTACAGCATTACATATTAAAAAAGGTTTATTTTTCTAACAATTTCTACACATACATTGCATTGTATATATAGTTATATTTATTATATTTTAGTGCAGTTATCTTTTTTCAATTATAATCGCTTTGTTTATTCTTTTGTTAGGGCCCGTGCACTATAGGGTCCAGGACCCTCTTGTTTTTCTAAGGATTCTTTTTTCCCCCCAAACTTTTTGGACTTTTTGTGGGTCTTAACATGCTCAAAAACTCATGAAAATTGGTAGACAGGTTGGAATCTGCTGCCATTAGGGTCCCTGAGAGTCGCATGACATGAGTCCCTCAGGGGCCCTCACAAAAGATTTTGCTGCATAGTTTGTACACACTTGCACATATGCACACGAAACCCAGTACACATTTAAAGCTCATTGAGCCGAACAACTTTCATACTGCATGTGATGGGCTCAACTCAACAGGAACTTTCATACTGCATGTGATGGGCTCAACTCCCCATGTGTGTGTGTGTGTGTGTGACACACACACACACACACACACACACACACACACACACACACACACACACACGGGGCTTAAATGATTAAGATCAAACCATTTTTAATATTATACAAAGATAACCCACGTAAACACTGAGCAAGTTGTGTGGTGCACCCGGGGTGGCAATGACGCAGGGTGCTTGGGCCCGCTCATCATTGCTTGCAACTATATTTTATGATTACGTTTCTTATTGCTGCTGGTCTCTGAGAGCTAGCCAACAGATTTCGTTGTATCACTACAAAGTCTCTTTATCTTCATACTTATCTTTAGTAATTGAAGTCTCGGTCTAGGTTATTACTATGGAAAAGAAAACATACCCAATGTTTATCACGTCTTCCATCCAATCATGACTAAAATAATGGTGAAATATAATTGAAAACTAGGAAACTAGGAAGGACTTGACGCTTTCCCATGAACCCCAGGCTGCAAAATTATTGTGTACATTTCAGCTTTGCCTGAAAAAAACAAAGATTAGCAGTGGAAAATCCTTTGTGATGGTGTCATTAAGTCATTAGTTTAATCTCTGTAAGGAACACAAGCATTAGGGTAATTGATGTTTTTGGTACAGATGTATTGTTCATTGGCGAATTCTACCTGATTACTACTAATACAACATGTCAACGTGTATATATACATTATATAAAAGCAATACTGTGTATGAAGCACAAGTATAAATACACAATACATTTCTGTCATGTGATCAGTGAAGAAAAACTGCCTGCCAGGCTGCTCTGGATCAAGTAATTGTGTGCAATGGACGTTCGTAGATTGTTGAAGTAAAATAAATAAATTTTAAAAAGTCATAGTCTGCTGACTGCCATTGCATTTTTCCCAGCAGTTCTGGACCACCACGATAAGGTGCGATCATCTACCAAGGTGACACTAAAACCGGTTGAGGAGAAGGTTTATAATGCATTGTAAACTGAACTTTACAGTAGGTATTTCACTGTTTCTCATGATCCTCAAAGCTGACTGTAACTTTAAAAAAGTTCTAACACATTTTTTCCCCTTGTTCCAATATGCTACTGTTAAATTACTGCACTGTAAAAAATAACCAAAGCATAAGTTTGTGTACAGACAAATACATTATTTTTTTGTTCAACGTAATCTCCTTGCTTTTCAATACACTTTGTCAATCTGTCAACAAGCCCTGGTATTCCCTCATTAAGAATGTGTTATGCTGGGTTAATGCACTGCATCAAAAAATGCACAGCTGTCTTCAGTTCTTCATCAGAAGTGGATCTTCATCCTTCTATGGCTGCTTTCAGGGGACCAAAAAGGTGAAAGTCTGATGGAGTGAAATCAGGACTATAAGGAGGATGCTTAAACAACTTTCAATCAGTGTATGATGATATGATGATGTATGATGATAAGTGGATGATATCAGTCCTCTGCATTTAATCCTATATCTAGTCTTCAGCTCTTCAATAAGCATCTCACCGTAACGAGCACTGTTGATTGTTGAATCTTTTACCTGATAATGTTCCAAATGTCCCTTGAGAATCGCGGAAAACTATAAGAATTGATGAATTTTTCCAGCTGATGGTCGACTTTTGAATTTTTTTCTCGGTTGGCGATTGAGGATGTTTCTGTTCCATACTCTGCCGAATAGATGAATCTGTGTCTCATCACCAGTAATGATTCTCTTTAAGGAACTTTCACCTTCCCGAGAGTATCGGGCCAAATTTTGTTCGCAGATATCCAAAGACTTTCTACATACTGTGCACAAAGTCTTCGATAAATAAATTCACCAGAAGTTACAAATAATAGTTAATAACAGCATAATAGTTTTTGACTCATCTTTATACAGTATATTGATGATAAATTGCATATTTAGTATTGCTACAATCACAACTGCAAGCTGATTTCGTTGACAATTGTGACTCAAATAAACCGTCCACAAAGTATTCACATGGGTTTAGTAATACCTCCAAAATGGATTTATCTCGTTTTGCAGCCAAACCCTTTACATACTGCATATACGCTATAGATGCGTTTGTCTGTGTGCGTGTATAAAAGGCATATAGATACATATCATCAATGCACTTCCTGCTGTACCACTTAACAAAATGTCAATGCAATCATCTGTACATTATCATCAATTGATGCAACGTGATTCTTTCTATTCTAGTCTCTCAATTTAATGGTAAAGCACTTATTCAGTTCTACAATGTATAAAAGTATGTCTATGATGATATAAATGATATAATTGACATGATGATAAGCCAACACACTAGTTGTACAACAGTCTATTGAATCAGAGGCCGTTTCCAGTCCTTTTATCCTAGAAGAACGTTCGAACCGTTTACTATACTTTTACTGTAATGCACTGTGCGAGAGATGTTAATCGCGAATGAGGCAGATTGCATGTGAAGTAATAGAGAGAGAGAGGGAGGGTTTTACATTAAATGTAAAGAAATTTACAGTAAATCCCGACAATTTCAGAACGGTAGCACTCAGACATCTAAGGAAAGCAATATTCGGCATCGTGCCTTGCTCTAAATGATACGCTTTTCCTCCAGCACTAAGGTAGATAAAAACCCGACGCGGCCCGGCGCTACCCTAGGGTGCCGTCCTCAGCCTTTTGACACGAATGAAGTCTTTGTGGGAAAACCTCAGAGGCCTCTATAGCCACCCGCCTTTTATCCTAGATCTGACTGATAGGTGACGAACATAAAACACAGAACATCAAGAGTGCGGCGTGATTTAAAAAGCTTTCTCTTACATCCAGAAAAGCTCAATTAATCGGATTGTCGGAGCTCGCTGTAACACACGGATGCTTTGAGATAAATGCTTTGGAGAGGATAACCAAGCAGCAGGGATAACGTTTTTTTAAGGGATGACTTGATGCATGAGTAAAATAAGAACTCATGATGACCATGGTAAGCAGAAAAGCATCTCAATTACACACTGAGGCAGATGAGGAGCTCCGGAGTTTGTTATTTTTAAAACATTTTTCTAAACCATCCATTTTTGGTCAAGCTGTGCTCTGAGATTCTTTTTATCTTTATTTTGTAAACAATTCAGCAGTCGTATCTACATTTCCGAATTACATAAAAGTCTCAACGGTGGGATGGAACCTCATTAAAACTCAACAAAAGAGGTGAAGCATTTAGGAATAATGGAAGCGCCGAATAAATTTAAGTGCTCTTTTGCATAATAAAGAAACGTCCAGTTAAACACATTTGAGTGTTGCAAATTCATAATGATAAATAAATAAATAAATAAATCGCAAGTTACAATTGAAAAAAAAGAGAGGCTTTAATATTTAAAGCAGGATGCTGCAGGTTAATCAGATAATTTTGTATTTAAAAGTATGTTAATTGGATTAAATGCTCACTCAGACTGGGACCTGGGGAATTTTGGAGGCTGGATTAAAAACCTTTAAATTTTTGCTTGGTAAGCCCCATACACGGCATGCTGGATGTTCTGGGGCATTTCTAGTATTGACATTTATTGGCAATTTGTGCTGCATGGGCTCCTCTGTGGGATCGTACTGTTCGGACCACTATTAGATAAAACACAGGTCGTAAGAGCAAACGTATCTGTAGCAGTCCGAGGTGAGGGCATGCAAAATATAAAATTTGCAATTCAATTCAATTTTTATTTATATAGCACTTTTAACAATGGTCAGTGTACCCTTGTTAAAATACCCTGACACCCCAGTGTTGCGTGCTAAAATGCCGCCCCCCGCCAAAGATTGCCCCCCCTACATAATCACCATAAAAAGATTTATTACAATATAATTTTACCATGCAAAAGCTGGACAGAATCTGGCCTAAAGCTGAAGTTGCACCAGATGTGAAATCAAAATGTGAGTGTAACTAAACATACTTTCTTCTCCTGATATTTTATATCACTAAGCTATAATAGAAAGCTTGTTAAACATACAGGTTTTTTCGATTTTTATGTGCATTTTCCATGTCCTTAAACAATCACGGGTTATTATTTCCTCAAGTCAGATTTTACTGCGGTTTGGACTATGAATTTTAAACTGCTAATTTAAAACGGCAAAAAGAAAAAAAAAACACCTTTTAAAGTGAGTCTTGAATTTTACACACTTTTAAATAATCAAATTTATCACATATTGATCACAGTCCTACTCTAGTCTGACAACATGTAATTTCTAAAATAACCACAAATTATTAATTTTTAAACCATTTCTCCATCATCATCTTGCTTCTTTTTAATTTTTTTCCCAATATTGATTTTTCTGGTTTCCACAATCCACAGAATATTCAGTAATATAACACAGAAGGATAGATAGCCCATAGGTATGATGCAAATGCATAAAGCTAGAGCCAGTATCTGGTGCCTGTGCCTGGGAAAAAAACTAAACCAAAACTGTGACTTTTTGACCCTTGCCATCAAATGCATTTTAGGTTATTACATTCGGGAGGCGGGGGAGATGGTCTGTTTTAGACCATCATTGATTGTGCGCTTAGCCTCAACACCCAGGCAGGACTGCGAGCTGTGGTCTATGTAATGGTTAAACTATTTATAGATTTCTGTGGAAGGTCGTTCATCACTGGGAGAAGGAAAAATAATGGTCATTGTTTCAAATAACGTGAAGGAAAAGAAAGTTTTAGGGGAATTCTGGCTTACCTTGGATGAGGACGTCAATGATGACGGGAAGAGAAGGACAAAGAGAGAGAGAGAGAGAGAGAGAGAGAAGGTGATTAGTGAACAGCAACAATGTAATAGCATTTAAGTAATAAAACACACAGAGGAACGAAGATAATCAACAACACGAGGGTGTGATGGGGCCAGATGCAAAGTAGGGGTTGAGTTCGCTTACAAGACATACAAGAGAAAAGTTTTATCTGTTTAGAGTTAATATTGTTGAACTCCAGCTAAATGTTTGCCCTGAATTTGAACAATATAGGGAATAAAACACAACTGGGGTGGCGTTATGGGAAAATAACCAACACTGAGGTGGTGTGACACCCTTATGTCCCAATAACTGTACATCCCGAACTTTTATTAACGAACATGTCACACTTTCAAAAAAAATTCCACATTGCATTTAATTCTCCTGTTATCGCTTGCTTATCAGCAGCTATCAATATTCACTCCCATACCAGTCTCTCTTTTGTTCTTTCCTTTTCATGTAATTAATAAGACGGCTTGACATGTAACCAAGCAACTTCATGATCAATAACAACTGTTGACCTTGTCGCTGTTGAAAATTAATCAACACCTTCTGACCAATCAAATTCAAGGCTTCAAAAGGACTGTGGCATCTCGTTCCAAACACCGCTTCCAATCAGCCATACATGTTTCACAATTTGCTTGCATACAGTACAGTATCTGCAGTATAGATAAAACACATTGCATTAAATCTAGTATGAACGACTCATTGAAGTTCCTCACTCTTAAAAGTTCCAATTTGTCATAAAAGACAACTCGTGAACGATTGGTTGATCAATCACAGCTATCTTCACCTTAGTGTCTGGAAGTTTTAAAGCCCATTTCACTCCAAAAGTACACCTGGAAAAAACGTATTGACCATCATCTCCCACAGGATGGACTGGTGGAACGGATCGTGTCTACATCCTGACCGTGTGGATCACCCTCGGTTTAATTGCTGTCTAGCCGAGCTGAGTGAAAGAGTAAGGTGGGGGGGGGGGGGGAAGACAGTCCCTAAGGTTGTAACTCAATCCTGCTGACTCCTCAGCAAGGCTCCATTAACAAACAGCAACAGCCATCGGGCTATCAAATAAGCAAGACGCCAGTAAGTGTGCACAAGTGTTACCGAGGGCTTAAACTCTGCATGGTGCATGCAGCATTAGCCATATGGTTGTGCAGAGACTAGCGACAGAGGTTGCTTCAGTGTGTCTTCCAAGTCGCCCACCATGCAAATATCAGCCTTTTGATTATCTGCTGCTTGGCATCAAAAATTAAAGAGTGTTAAGAGCGTGAAGTTGATGGAGGAAAGGGACTTTAGCGATTTAAAGCACAAAAGCAAACAGGGCACCACGCCTTTGCTTTTTGTGCAGGTGACTTTAATCAAGTCGAGGCCAAGATGGAACGAAAATCTATAGCATCTAACGCGCTGGCCCTGATGGTCCATAGTTCTCATGGTTTAATTTGGAAACAAAACTGACAACCTACGTCGGGATTATTTTACATAATGCATTTGTGCCATCAAAAACAGTCATCTGATATAAGATGTTCTAAAACATAATTTAACCAGAAATTGCTGACTTGATGGAGACAGACTTGGTTCCTAGAGCTGGGTTTAGAAATAAAACCACACTTTGCAAAATGAATACATCAGAAAATAAAGTCTGGACCTCTGTTCCTTTAGCCAGGATTCACGTTTCATTTACACGGACCTGCAGCTGCTGCATTGCTGAGACGCCACTCGTCGATTAGTCATAACCTAAAAAACGCGGTCGTCGTCCTTCCCAAAAGGAAGCGCTCACGCTGAGTCGTTAGCAGCCCAATCTGTTCTTTAATTCATAGCTCGTGCGCGAGCTGAAAATAAAACACAGCGGAAGCACCTCCAATTTCATTATTCCGATGTCTCCTTCGCTGAATTAGGACGCCACAAAAGCGCCTCTGGTTAATTGAAGTGCGGGGAAATGGGGGTGGGGAAGGCTAACAACGTTCTAATAAAGAGTCCTGCACAGCAAGAAGTGCGATTCAGGGGCTCGGGTGAATGTGGCTCCTGTGCCTCCTGCGACTTGAAGGATTATATTGGCTGGTAAATTGTAACTGATAGTAAGAGCTTGAGGAAATAAGGGATTTTTTATTAAGATCTATTTAGTTAGGAGATTTGCTAGGTATCATTCGTGTATTTTGGCATCACTGACATACTGTACAAGAACGATGATGAATGCAGACCCAAATGTTCTTTGCGTTCTAAAACAATTTGGCTAATGTGACCAAAAATAAAGCATTAGTGTTTTTGAATGAATTTGGTCTAGCTTTATTAAAGCAATGCGTTGCTTACAATCCCTCTAAACTGTCTTTGTAGCGAAGAATTTAACGCTAACATGATAAAATCGCACTTGCTTTATGATTAGGATTGGACACTTGACTAAATTACGACAGGATGCCCGAGTTTAGCCGTTTTATCCTAATCCGTTTAAACAGATCTAAAGAGCTAAGCCTTATAAAGCTAGAAAATGGGAACTTTATTAGCATCCTCATTTAGTTTTTGTATTCATTGCACTTGACTAAACCACAGGCCATGTTGAATTCTCAAAGGTGTTGTTTATTTCAATCTCCTTGTTCGAATCCATTATGACTGCCAGTGCAAAACTGGGGTGTTAAAAAAGTAAAAAAGTTTCTGGCTCCAGGGTTCGAGCCCCAGCCGTTCGAGCCCTGCACAAAAGCACCTTATCCCCTTCCTAACTGATATATGTGAAAATTACAATTTCCCTTTGGGAATTCTAACAATATAAGAATAGAAGAACATATTAAAGAGTTAAGAACTTAGAAAGTACATCGGAGCAACGATCAGACTGTCTGCTTCATGTCTGAACGCTAGCCTCCCAGGAACTCCTTAAATGGTCCAAACGTGTGGAAGTCATTTGTCTCTTCCTCAATGTGGCGACAAGTTATCCGTCGATTTTTCAAGGAACATGCATTCCTGTCGCTAAATGTTCACAGGAACGACTGCAGTGGGCTCTGAACATTCGTCATTCAAGGACATGCGGCGTTCTTTAAAACGTTTGCACCATTCGAATGTTTTATTGTGGCTAAGAGTTTCATCTCCGTACGGTGCTTGAAATCATCTGTAAATGTCAATCGTTTTTTCCCTTTCATTCACAAGAAATTTCATTATAAGTCCTGGTTTCACTTCTTAAGTTGAGTCATTTCTTTGATCTTTTGGAAAAAAAAAAACATAAAAAAACCCCACCTCTATATTATTTGTTTTTGGCAGCAAAAGTCAGTGTGTTTTTTTTGTACTCTACTCGACTCGGCACGTTCATGTTCATGGCTTCTTTACTTCGCCGTGTTAATTCTGGACTCTCATTCCAGCTTTGTGTGAGAACGGCTGTTGATCTCCGCTATAATTGAGATGACAGGAACGACAGCTATGTTTTTAATAAACGTGTTGCAAGAGAGATAAAACACTTGGGGGATGTGCTGTTATTGAACAATAATGAACAACTAAGTGGTGTGATGCCCCCTGAGTTGATCAGGTTCTAATAACAGCACACCCCCACAAGTGTTTTATTCCTTACTTAATTGCCAATCAGCGAGATAATGTGGTTGATAATGAAAAGCAGTGGGGGTTGTAAGTAGGTTTTATTATTACCTATCCATTCTAGTACATTTAGCTCATAATATTGATTTAGATGTGATCGTAGCTTTCAGTAAAACGTTAAAAAATGAACCAATTAGGTTTCACAAGGACACCGGCTCATAAACTACAGCATATGTCAATTGTCATTCTTTATGGCATTTTTAGCTGCTCCAGTGGATAGAACTTGACACTTTATCTTTCTTTTTTTTCCTCTTTCTGTTCGTATGCTGGCCCTTGTAAGAAAAGGTCTCGGGGACGGTTGATATATCAGAGTCATCCTGGAAAAGGTGTCAGCCCTGAACAGACGACTGCGAGACTTCAGACCTCGCTATGTTTTATGTGTACAGGAACGGCAACTTCTTTCGCTTCTCATCAGCTAACTGTCAGGAAGCCTAAGAAAGAGCCTAATTTATTTGACATGGATCAGGCCATCCTTAATGTAGCTGACACCCCTGTTGATGAGGTCTCGGTGAAGAGGGGGCCACGATGGGTCCTTGTCTAACAGGAAGGTTTAACTGACCCTCTCGCTCAGTGTTTTATTCCTGGTTAAAAGAGAGACCACTTATTACAGGCTTCATTTAGAAGACGACGCAGGACTGCTGTCGGGTCGGGTTAAGACGACCTTCCGGATCACAGGCGGCTCGGAGCGACTCGGCGCGTTCATGTTCGAGCTTCCTTACTTCGCCGTGTTAATCCTGGACTCTTGGTGCTGCCAGGTTCGTTGGTGCATGAAATTGCGGTAAAACATACCCAATGAAGCATTAAAAATGACGAACTGCAGGTTATCGATATATTTATTTCATTATTTTACAAATTTTTAAAGCGAAAACATTTCAGCAAGTGATCAGAATGTTTTATATGAACACAATCGCTTTTCAAACACAAAGTTGTGATATTTCTCTTAAGGTCTGCTTTCTTATTTCTTTTTATTGCTATCTGATAGTCATTCTTCAGTGCAAACAGCACTGAGTTTATATCTAACCAGGTGGGAGACACGTACAGGGATCATGGATCATTTCTTCACACGGAACATTTCAAGTTATGTTGATTCATTTTGTTTTTGGTTACTGCATCGTACCTTTCACTGTTGTATTAAAAATCAGATATATTTCCAATGACTGTACACATTTCTTCAAAAAATATCTGCTCTTGTCAAAGTTCCAAAACAAAGTAATATTGCTTTTTATTAGCTTAATAGCAAAATTATCGATCTGGCTGTTTGAGTAAAAAGTCCAAATTTCTGTCTGGTTATATTTAATCGAATAAATTTGTACTTTCCCTTAAAGGATGCCATCAATTTTGAGTGTTTCCAATATTTCCCTACAATATACCTTAAAATTTGTTTTATTTCAATAAAATTAAAGAAACAGCAAGTAAGGAATAAAGGATGATGGTGCATGCTGTTAGGAAAATCCTAAATGGCTGTTTGGTGTGATTCGTCCTAACGCAAAGTAGAGTTGTCTTGAAAAAAATAATTATTAAATAAAATGTAAAAAATTATCTTTAAGGCATCTCTACACTTCAGGCATTCATTAAACACAAATTTAAAGCTGAAAGTCACTACTTCGCTCACATCGTGTTTCATGTGGTGGTGTACAGATGCTAAAATGGAAGAAGAAGGGAAAAAAAAAATCTGTATGTCAAAATTTATGGACCCAAATGTACGTACTTTTAGGTTATATCAATTACTAAACAATGTACAGTTAATGTCGCCGAAAGCCTGTAAAACTATTTCAGTCCTAAATCGTTACTACTGTACATCTCTTATTTCTGAAGTTAATAAAATAACAAACAAAAAAAAATACAGAAATGAAAATAAAAAAGTCTTTCCTTTGGCAGAATATTGAAAATTACCGTCTGTTTCAAAGCTCTGAAACTAGAGACTCCTTTAGAAATGTTACACACCTTACTGCAAACGTCTCTGTATATGTAAAGCATTTGTCATCTTTCAGTGTAAGTTACCATAGAAACTAGAAAGATAAAAAACACACACACACACACACACACACATGCCTACAGTATGCAGTGCTCAGATGTATACGTGCTGGTTTATCGTGGGCGGAGTGCTGAGGAGGGTCGGCGGAGGTCTAAGCAGGGCCTCGAGGTACATTTTTCATGTCGTTTCTTATTCCCTCTCTTCTCGCAGGAGCTGCACAGGGGTTACTGCTGTCCGTCTGGCAAAATCAAAGCTTTTGACGAGCGGCACCTGCCGACTTAACCCGTTTCAATATGCACCTGCGTGTCGCCGGCGTCTCTCTCCGACTGGGACGGCTAAGGCAGGGGAAATAGCCTGAGAAATGTTTCCATTCTCTCCACCGCATGAAGACAGACATACCTTTTATTCTGTCAATTTGCAAGAATGAAATGTGACTGCAGGAGAGCAGAGGAGACCGCAACATGCATCGAAATCTTTCCCGGTAAGTAAGGAATAAAACATGACAAGGTGTGCTGTTGGAGGAAAATAATCAAAGAACGGGCACCGTGATGTGGAACGACGTCAGACGGAGTTTCTGGTACTAACCTGAAGTTTAATCATCGCTAATAAGTGCATGTCATAAAGCACTTTATTTTGTTTCTTATTTTAATAATAAAAAAATACTTTATACTTAAAAAAAAAAGTAGTTTTTTTTAGGATTTCGGAAAGTGTAACGTACATCTGTATGGTCGTGTCCCATCACACTTGATTTGGGTTTCTTTGAGCTCTGTTCTTCAGAAGACATGTAAAACATTAGCCTCCTATAAAGGTCGTGTCGTGAAGCAAGTCGCCAAATGAAGTGTTGAGACCGATGAGGTTTAACATAAAGGTGAAGAGGAAGGAAAGAAAGACTGGGTTTTCTTGAAGTAATACATCAGTACCCAGAGCCACGACAGGGTTTTCCTTCTCCGAACTTGCTGCGTCGGCACTTCCAGGTTTTATCGACGTGCTTCGAACTGCTTTGACGTGACGAAACCTGGAAGTGCAGACGCAGCGACAGTGATAGCCCGGTCAAGAAAATTGCCATCACTTACTGTATAGACCGTATTCGTCTGGAGATCTTATTACTAAGCCGGATGGAACTGAACTTTTAACGAGATGAGGGATAAGCTATCTCGGAGACAAACTACAGTTATTCCCTGCAGGATGTTGTGAACACTGTCAAATCCAGCGAGTCCTCAACGTTCCTCGTTTTCTCTCCCTGTTCTACTTTCCCAACTCTCTCTTCCGAACCCCCGCCCACTCTTTCTTTTTCTTGCCTCTCACTCCTCTGCGCCTCAAAGACTCGGCTAAGGGGCAGGAAAATAAAAATGATCAGCTGCGTGAAGTGGAAATGGAATCGACGCACGGCTTTTATCCTTCTCTCTTTAAAGGTTTCCGTTGGATAAGGAATTGCTCAGGATTAGCATGAAAGAGGTGGAAAACGCTCCTCAGGGGCTGACCGGGGCCTTGTGTGAAGAGCTACTGCTCTATGCATACTGTTATAGACTTAAACATACGCAAATAAATTGGCTCTAAAAGTATGAGCACCCCATGCAAATACTGGATAGCTATACAGGTTAGGAAGGACGTCTTTGTCTTTCGTTAGGTTTGAGGTGTTTGTTTATGAATAAATTATTTATTTCCTAGTCACTAGGATGATGATGGCGGTTCATGCACGGAGGTCGAAGGACACCTGTATTAGTCTGCATGTCAGCTGAATTATTAAAAGTGCCAAAAGCTCAACGCTACGATCAGGCGTAATTAACTCAGATCTAGAGCGCATAAAATCATGCCTCATCAAACGGATAGCTGTGGTTGTAACTACGAGTAAGAACGATAACTTGTTAGCATGTCACTTTTCTATTATTGTACACATTCATTTTATTATTATACAGTAAGTCCCCTATATACGAACGAGTTTCATTCCGAGAGCTAGTTTGTAAGTCCAATTTGTTTGTAAGTCCAACAAACATTGTCTAGGTACTAGAACACTAACACAATTGGGTATACTAGTATATTACATTACAGTGTTCTTTGAAATCGTGCTTATGGTTGAACAATTTATGTTAAAAGAACGGGCAATGCCTGGCATCTTTTCATCTCGCTTGCTTCCGGACATCCTGGACTTGTACTGCACTTGTGGACATGTGGGCTAACTTCCACAAGTGACCATGCACAAATGCATGTTCGTATGGTAACTCGAATGTTCGTATGTAGCAATGAGAAGAAATGCTATGGAATATAATGCTTTTATTTGGTGAAGAAAAAAAAAAAAAATAAATAAAAATAAAAAACCCTTGCACCTCCAGATCCTGGGTTGGATTCCTGCATGCATGGAGTTTGCATGTTCTCCCCGTGCTTGGTGGGTTTCCTCCAGGTTCTCTGTTTTCCTTCCACAGTCCAAAAACATGCAGATTAGGCTAATTGGCATTCCCAAATTGCCCCGTAGTGTGTGAATGTGTGTATGAGTGTTGATTGGAGGTCCTACTATGATCGTACAAATAGAAATACATACTGTACAGTGGTCACCATTGGCCTTCACGGTCCCTAGTTGGACTACAGAAGATCATATGGATATATATTTCATATGTACGGTTAAGGCTTTCGACTTTGTTACATACTCTAATGGAAGTCTCTCTAAATATCATGTGTCATAAACTGTTGAGTTTATTGACCTTTTCTTGCCTACTGAAGCTAGCAAAATGATAAAAAGAGAGAACCAAAATACATACAGTACTATGCAAAGATTAACCCACCCTCATTTCATTATCTTAAGTGAAATTAAATCATGTAGATGGAAATAAAGAAACAGGAACAAATATTTTACAGCAAGAGGCTGCAAATTGCCTGAAGATACAAATTGGTTGTCTGTGAAGATTCTCAGTCATTCAGGTGAGGTTATCTGGAAGTTATTTATTCCTAGTTTAGCAGGAACGTTTCACTAAGGTAAGTTGGAAAGTTCCTCGTATTTAAGTCCTGCAAGGTCAAAGGGTCCTCCCCAAGCCGTTTCAGATAGGGGAGGACCCTTTGACCTTGGAGGACTTAAATACGAGAAACTTTCCAACGTACCTTAGACTGAAGAAGCTACTTGGATGAGTAGTGAAACGTGTGTTTATGCAGCAACCTCATTTCCTCTCTCGTCTGATTCAACCACTCAGCATTCAGCATCAGCATTATACTAATCATCGGCCTG
>JAOTRS010000030.1:11381439-11393384 GCA_028565755.1 Dinotopterus cunningtoni
GAAAAAAAATGTTGGAGAAATATTAAACAGCATATAAATAAAAAAAAAAACCTTCAACAACAAAAAACAAAAACAGAAACAAATACATTGAAGAAAATATATTTAAAAAACATGCAGAAATACATAATAAAATAATCAGTGAGTGAAGCAAATAACTTCAAATTAAAGTGAAGCAAATAACTTCAAATTAAATTCAATAAAAATAAAAACAGCTAAATGCTGCAAAATGCAACTGAAGCACGTTTCCACGTGAGAGTTAAGACACTCTTAAGTGCTCGTCCATGACTTAGAGTGACACAAAGACATGCATCTGATAAACTCCAAAACGAGGACACGTCCTGAACGACCCATAATGCACCGGCATGCATTACAAAACAAATAAGCCTGTGCGTATATCACATCACGCACGCCAGAATGGGAACAGACTGTGAATTTTAAAGTCCCTGGAGTTTCCTCTTGTCAGGCTGCCAATTCTTAATGAACATGCTGGGTTAAATTTAGGCTTTAAAATACCTGAAGGCATGATTTATTTCACTGTTCTCAATAAACCAGTGACACCCTTGTTAACAGGATGTGCAAATTAAAAAAAAAAGGAACGGGGGGATTGAAGAACAGGTTCTAGTGTAAATGATTATTATGTTCTGTAGGGAAACGTTATGCCTGAGTAACCTGATGAGGGAGATGCAAACGCAACAAGCAACAACAAAAAAAAAACCTACAGCATTCAAAAGGCTACGTGTAACTCTAGTATCTGACCTCGGACGCATCCCGCCATGCACCTGAGTAAAATCAGCACCGCCTAATCAGGAGAAGCGTAGGCGATAGAGCATGTGACCTGCCATGGGGTCACCCGCCTGACTGCACCCTAATTTGTCTTCCGCCGCATTAGCATAAATTATGCATGGGCTAAGACTCATTTTTTAAATGTTTAATCGCGGCCCGTCTGGGGAGGTACATTAACGGACTACTCCTCCGTGATTGTGTAACCCTAGGACCCATTTAAATCCTCGTTACAAAAGCAGCCTAGTCACTCCAGATAAAGGATGGCGGAGGTCGAAGGAGACCTGTATTAGTCTGCATGTCAGCTGAATTATTAGAAGTGCCAAAAGCTCAATGCCACGATCAGGCGTAATTAACTTAGATTTAGAGCGCATGAAATCATGCCTCATCAAACAGATAGCTGCAGTTGTAACTACAAGTAAGAACGATAACTTGTTAGCATGTCACCTTTCTATTATTGTACACATTCATTTCATTATTATACAGTAAGTCCCCTACATACGAACGAGTTTCATTCCAAAAGCTAGTTCGTAAGTCCAATTTGTTTGTAAGTCCAACAAACTATACAACAATAAAATGTAACAAAAGTGCTAAAGGTTTGTTCTTTCTCCTCTTTTTTCCATACCTCCTTGATTGCTCTTTGAACGTTCTGGGGTCTTTGTATGAAATTCGGATAGACATTGATACAGCGAAAGAGTTGCTTCTGCTAGTTTTGGTGCATGTCCTTTCGTGCATAAAAACACTACAAACCAATACTGTAAAGAAAAAAAGGTATTCCTTTTTTATTTGGGTTATACCAAATTGGTGATGGTAATTTCTATGATATTGGATTTTTCACCATTTAGATTTTTTTTCTTCCAAGTTTTGTTCACCTAAAAACATTGTCAAATCGACATAAAACATGCGCCGCAGCATCATGTGACCAGCCTATCAAAACAATCAAGACCTTTGACACCCTTATTGATTAATATGATGTGCCAAACAAATTTGATAATTGAGACACCCAACAGGAAGTGAGACATGTCAGCAATTTTTTTTTTAATTCAGTCCAAACTTTCTTTGAGAGTAACTTTGGATTTCCACTGGGAGCAGATCTACGCCATCACATTTGCGACATGTTTTTGTTTCGTCCTCTGGGTTGCTCTGTATCCCACTGGGAACGTTTAAGAAACAGATCAACTCTGACTTAAATATTCATGAGGAAAGCGGTACCTGATAGCTAGCAGGTTGTCCTACTTTCAGAGGTGTACCAAAAGCGTCTTCTTTCGAAAATAGACTTGGTGGATATCTTTAGCGTAGTGCGGCATTTGTGAGGTGCTGTGTTGAAATCAGCAGTATTGACTAGAGTTGAAACAAACAGCCCTACAACCGGATCGTGGCGAAACCGCAACAGCTTTTAGCAGAATATAAGGGTAAAGGATTATGTCCTAATCATCTACAAGAAGTTCCCACTAGGGGGTACTATAATTCACCCTGGAGTAAAAAAAACACATTTTACTTCTTTCTGTTGATTCCCCGACAATGCGACAAATTTCTGATTTGCAAAACAGGAAGGTTTTTTTTAATTATTTTTCCCTGATTTTCTCTCTATTTTAGTTGTGTCCAATTCCTCCCTATCACTAGGAGCTCCCACATTAAGGCCACTACACCACTTAAGGCGATCACTTTACCACTGCACCACTCGGAGGCTCAAAACAGGAAGTTTTAAATTTTGAAAAAAATTCAGTTACTCTGTGGGTTGTAACTTGGGCGAATCTTTAAAATGTTCATACCATTGTCACATCCAGGATACACAAAACACATAATTTCTAAGCAGGGAGTGAGGTCATTTCTCATCAATGGCTTGACGCGTTGCCATCAAATTTAGTTTTTTTTTTTTTGGGAAAAGTAGATAATGAAGTCGTTGCGGTCCTTACCAATTTGTAAATTCTAGCATAAGGATTAAATTGAATTCTGAGTTAATAACTAAGTTTTAGTGACATGATAACGTTTCAACAGCGAGCTGTTAAGGAATTTAACGATGTTATACCGAGCCCTAAAGTACTGATAGCGAAACTATACCGTCACTACCGACATGAGGTTCGATATTGAGGCGGAAAATTTGGTCGGGATAGTTCGGGCATGCTCCAATTTTCCTCCTGATGCTAACTTCGCTAACCAACATGACAGAATTTGCGACGAGCCCAAAAGAGGCTGTATGGAGTCATTACCGAGCTCTCCAGAGGTCGTAACGATTTTGCATCTGTGTAGATTCGGTAGCAATGTGGAATCAGGCTATAAACACACCTAACCTCATCGATAAAGAGTATGTATATAATCTCCTACTAGATTCTAACAACTTCATGAAAACTTCTTAAATAAGGTGTACTTTTTGCAGATCGATTTGAGTAATAGAGTGAGGCTGTACCCTAAGTGGTCTGCATACTTTGTATACTTTGTACTCGATGCACTCACTTCCTTCTCCTGTTGCTAAATGCACCACTTGGCACCTTATTTGCCTTTGTTCACCTCCTGACACTGCGTTCATTACGTATAATCGGCTTTGTGTGTTTATATTAACCTAAGCGATACCAGCGATACCAGGTCATTAGTCAGTTCTTCATCTCTTCATCATTCCATAAATGTGCTCACAAATGGCCTGCAAACTCTACATACGTAAACAAAGCACTACTAAATCTATGGGTTACTTCTCTCCGCTCGTTATTTATACAAATATAAGGTTGGTCCTGTTTCTCCCAGGGGGAAAAAGGCGTTAATTAAACAGCTCACGCGGAACATTAGTCAGGCTTTTGCTGCTGGTGAGACGATCATAGAGTTGATTTTTTTTCCGAGTGTGAAGCCCGTGTTCACCGCTGAAGAAAAAAAAAAGGAAAAAAAGCTGCTATCATTAACTATCCATGCAGACAGCAGGCAATTCTCGGAGCTCAAGGTTAAGGTTAAATATTGTTCGATGCAAAGAAGGCCCCTGACGGATTCCTTTTCTTAACAATAAAGATGTAGAAACATGCAAATTAAACACTATCTCCCTGAGAAATAGCAAAAGAGTTATTATAAGGCCGATTTTTTTTTTTTAAGTGGACGTTAAAGTGAACGAGTATGAATGTAATCTAATCGCAAACCCAGAACCTGACTGATAATGTGCAGGACAATCTGTCTAAAGTTCACTTCATTATATTTAAAGTGCAGTGATTGAAAATTGTTCCAGTAAGCAACAAAAAGAAAATGAGCTCAGCTCAGCCAGCTTTATGAATCCTGGTTTCATTTCATATTAGACTGAAAATCTGTGAAGTTTTGTAATGTTTATCCACAAATTGCATAAATAAATAAAATTGCATTTAAGGATTATTAGGCGAATGATACTCGGCATCATGGGACAAATTTCATCAAGCTGCTGACAGGAATTTGTTGTGTCTGGTTCGTATGTTTTGAAAACAGAATCCTCTTACGAGAGAGATCGGGCGGCTGTGCGGCTACGACGCGCCTGACGTCAGCTTTCGGCCATTTTAGCAGAACATCGCCGCGGCACAGCAGGTTATTCCAGCTGGGTATCAATCTCCTCTGTCCTGATTAACATAGGCATGTGGAGCAGATAACAGGTGGCACCGTTTATGAACAGGAGAAGCAATCAAGGCCTGGGGATTAAGATCTGTAATGGTATTGCCTTCGCCATGAGCTCGCCCAGCACTCGCCTGTGATGCAAGGAACATATTGTAGCGGCTCATCCAACACCTGGATAATAGTGAAGCTCCAGCCATTATCATCAAATACACAGATTCAGCGCTTGAGTACATCTTTAAATGACCTGATGCCATATTTTCGCTATTGGAAAAGTCCAGAATCCAATAAAAACAAGCACTAAAATGCATATGGAAATGGGCAATCAGCTAGAAATATTGAAAGAACATGGATTATGAGCGCAAGTGCCAAAAGTTGGTGCTGGTCATTTATTCTTTAACAGTTTTCTTTAAATAAATACTGATATTATATATTAAGAATTACAGCGGTACCTCTGCATATGAATGTAATCCGTCCTAAAAGCGGGTTTTTAAAGTGAAATTTCGTATCATGAAACACACTTTTCCATGGCAAATAATGTAAATGCAGATACAAATGCTACAAATCTTACCAATTTCCAACATTATAATCATATTTTCGCAGATTAAAAACGATCAAAACATTTAGGAAAGACATGTAAATGAAGTAAAATATGAAATAAATAGACATAAAATCTCACATAACCTGAATTTATGATTCCTCTTGGCACCGGCGGCTTTAAAAAACTAATCTGAATGTGGCTCTGTTTTTTTTCTTGCTATCGTCCTCAATAAAATTTTTGGGACCCATTGTGCTAACAAACAAATCATCAGTCAATCAGTAGGTTTTTCCACCAAGTGAAAGTTTTCAGAAGAGGCGACTATGCTTTCTGGTTTCGCTTCTGGTCAGGCAGCGACTGTTTATGGCTGATATAGGGTAAGTGATAAAGGAGACTGGTTTAAAAGACGTTTCATAAAGGTAAATGTAAATACAGTATAAATGGATAAAAAGTATACCGTATGTAACCAACAGTGAACTGTATGTGAACTGCATACTGTATCTCCACTTTGTCTGTTTTGAGTAAAATGATTTTTACTTTTTCAAAAAAAGAAACAAGAAGTATTATAAGCTGTTGAAAAATATTTGTAGGTTGTTCCTTTCAGTCACTGTTTTGTTAAAAAGCACGAACGCCACAATGCGGTGTCAAAATTGTTTTGGTTATTTCAGGGTGAATTCTGTGTAATTTTGCAAAACACTATAATTCCACCACCCACAGCTGGTCATAATAAATAAATCAGCCTGCAGGTGTGTTTTTGTGCATATAAGTATGCAATTTAGCATCAATAATAGTGCTGGGTGAGTTTTAATAAAAATACAGCAAACTCATGCTGTGATTGAGTTTTTTGTAGTGGAGCAAATTGGAAAAAAAAAAAATAAAAATAATTGAGTTTTGTCAGCCACAAAACCTGCGTGTCTGTGTTTTTATGTACAACTAACACCAAAATATGTTTTATATGACCAATAATCTTGATGAGTTTTAATTCGATCCAATTTAATTTTATTTGTATAGAGCTTTTAACAATAATAATATAATGTATAACGCTTTTAATAATAACAATAATTAGTACTTTATTAATCCCAAAGGTAAATTGTAATTGTTGCATATCCCAGTTAGGAAGCTGGGGTCAGAGCGCAGGGTCAGTGCCCTTGGAGCAGGTAGGGTTGAGGGTCTTGCTCAAGGTCTCAACAGTGACAACTTGGCGATGATATTGTCTTATCCATCATATATAATCACTGATGCTATATGCTATGCTAAAAGAGAAATAAACCACCTCATTATTGGGTCAGTATCAGGATAGTAAATAAAGTATTAGGCATAACTGTAACAACCCCCCCGCCCCCAATCCGATATTCTCATATAATTAAATGTTTACTGCTTATTTTTATTACAGTAAAGTTCTTTGTTCCAAAAGTTGAGCAGAGTCCTAGGGTTCCAGAAAAATAAGAACTCTTGGACACTTTCATTAGCACTTGAATAATAATATGAGATGTGTTTATCATGCCAAAAAATAAAAGTAATTAGTTTAAACCACTTAAGCTTTCCAAAGAACAATGGTAAATTAGTCTGGCTTCCTTCCCTTTTTTCAAATGTTTGTTACTTTCCTCACTACTTCTCATTTCACTCACTGTACACGTTAGTTAACGTCGACTAGAAATGGAAACTGACTTCGTAACAATGGCCAAACAAAAACTTCGATAATAATCTAAGGAATAATACTGTATGTAGAGAAACAATAAAAAAGAAATGAAAAATCTACAAAAAGCACAAGCGATAAAAGTGAAAGCGGCCCCATGGCATAATTCTAAATTGCTGTTGGCAGCTAATGTGGTTAGAACTTTTAAAGGAATAAACATAAATGGTCAGCGCTAGAGAAACAGAAGGCAAGTTTTGCTGGCTAGTGATGAACGTGAAGGGATTAAGGGCTGGTTTCCTTTACATGCCTTTCCAAAAAAAAAAAAAAAAAGACGCTATAGCTCCACAGCTGCTGCTTGATCCACATTAGAAAGAAGAACCACATGATTACGATGTCTGCCGTGCCACAGGCGTGTTTCAATCACTCAGCAAAGTCTGGGCTTCCATAAATCCCCTTTATTCCACTTGACATTTTTTTTAAGCAGAATAGTCTAATCAGTAAATTGACTTCTTCACTGACATAGTTGTGCAAATAGCAATCATGTAAAAGCAGAAATTGGAACCATTTGCTGATCACCAAAGCTTTTAACCCTTAAAGAAAAATCCCATTTGAAAAGACCTATGTATTAATATTTACTCACTAAATAATTTGATTGCCCAGGTTTAGAATAAAATATAATGGATTGGAATGCAAGGGCAGTAATTGGTTAGCACTGTCACATTGCACCTCCAGTGTCCGGGTTCGATTCCCTCCTCAGGAGTTTGCATGTTATCCCCGTGCTTGGTGGATTTCCTTTGGGTACTCAGGTTTCAAACATGCAGATAAGGCTAATTAGCGTTCCCAAATTCCCCATAGTGTGTACGATTGATTGGCACCCCATCCGTGGTGTACCCTCCCTCTTGGGGTGGGCTCCACACAACTTTGTGTATGCAGGATAAAGCAGTATAGACAATGAGTGAGTAGAATGCCAAGGAAGTATGCCTGCGGTAGGTTTTAAGACAAAAATTGGCTTGGGGTGAGAAAAACGAAAAAGCGGTCCAGAATGTACAGACACATGGGAACTGGTGTTTGCTCCATAAGGAATGTTGCCAGAGAATGAATAAGCCTGGCTGTTCTTACTGCAGCTGAATAAATCATATAATGAGGATCTTCTGGAAGAAAATGTACTGCTGAGAATCGTTAAACAAGTCCACCCTGAAGCCCTGAGCAATACAGGAAAAACCAAAAGTTTGGGAACACCTTGTCCTACTTTTCAGAATCTTCCTAACCGTGGAGTTTCAATGACACCATGATACAGTACGTGGCAATGAACTTCGGAGAAGAATGATGTAGTCTGTAAGGGAATGGCCTGGCAAGTCAACCCAATCGAGCTGCTCTGGGAGAAGTCGGATCGAAAGGTTTGGGAGAGGAACCACTACACAGCTTCCTCTCGGAAGTCCTGCAAGAGGAATGGCTCTTTAGGGATATTGAAAGCAAATGCCTTTTGGTAACTTTCAAACTTTTTTAGTATATATGTAGATTCCGAGCAAATACAGGGTAGAACACTGGAGACATCAGCTCCAATGTTCTACCCAGTTCCGTGTTTTGATTTTGCCAGGAACCACCTTCTACCCAACCTAAACATACTGTTATAGTGAGCTAATTAGCTACTTAAGTACATTCAAACAAACTACAAACTCTGTCCTCTTCCAACAGAGTTGCTCAAGTATCAAGTACTGTAAGTCCTTATAGTGCACATTAAAGATATTATTTCAGGCTCCAGGCTGGTTATAGTTAGCGATCATGAGCTTGATTGCCAAAAGATTGCCAATGTTGCCCAGTGAAGCGGTCCGAAGTGACCAAATACAGCACCAAACATCACTGTTTGTTTCTGCAAACGTCAGTAAGACGTAGCTCTGGCTGTTGAACCTCATGGTCCATTAGACAGCCACGAATTAAAAAAAACATCGAACAGCCAGACGCGAAATCTGCTTATGATCCGTCTTGAGTTACAGTTTTATTTCTTTGTTTTTCGAGAATAACAACCTGCATTTTGGATATGATTCATACCTTACCTATTAGCACTTGATGATTAGATCAGAGAAAATAAATCTGATTATTACGCCGTGCTACATAGAGAGGAGGGAAAAATCACTAAGTAAACTCCATGTGTGTATGTGTGTGTGTGTTGGAAGGGTTTGACTCTCAGTTCTCAGCTTTCCCCAGCAAAGCAACCCCATTTTAATTCCCAGCGGCCCGACGTATCCGCATAGCTCGAGTTTCCTAGCTCTGCAACAATCCGAAAATCAATGGCCATTCTAGTAGCCTGCCTGCCTCTCAGTCTCAATTAATAATACAAGCGAACACACCAGTGATATGGCTCGAGTTAGCTTCGATCAACTCATCGGAAGATGTTAACGGACAGGTCCTCGTGCATTTCGGAGGACTGGAAACAGAGAAAAGTAGTTAAAAAACTCTGTAGCACTGATGAAGATGAAGTTAGATCATCTGGCTGAAAAGTGAAAAAATGGATGAAGATGTGAACCAACTTAAGCATACAATATCTAGCAAAGCTATGAACCCCTTCCTCTACATTCGTCAAGCATAACCATGTGTGTGTGTGTGTGTGTGTGTGTGTGTGTGTGTGTGTGTGTGTGTGTTTATCTACTTTGGTCGATTCAGAGCTCTGCATTTGCTTTATTCATATGCAAAGAAGCTCCCCGCTTATCACAGCCTCCTAGTCCACTGACACGCTAATAATTCTTTGTAATTACGACAGCCTACTGGAGAACCGGCAAATATTATTTCCTCATTTGAGGTTCCTATTTAAGTCATATATGCCATCAAGTGATCAAATTACACAGCTACTTAACAGGTAGAGCTCAGTTTTTCATCAGTCGTATGAAGACCATAGTAATCTCTGTATACTGGTATACTTACCCATCTTGAGAATGTAATTGAGAACAACTGCATGCAGAAGTGTTGTAACTGCTAAGTTGATCATCTTCCTGGAACAACTGTTACATACGTAATTACAAACAGTTGAGCTGTTCATGATTGTTTATTGAATTTTTGTAGGAGGAGAAAAACACTTCAAATTGTGCTGTTAATACATTATAAAAGTAGAAGAAAGTCAACAAAAATCAACACTGAAAACTTGATTAAGCATCAATCTTGCAATTATCAGTCAGATCAGTCGTGGACATGATGTCGAAGCAGTACCAGGGTCACCTACTAATGCTTAGTCAACCCTACAAGGGCTTGTTAAAAAGAAGGTTAAGCAGAACTGCTGGGAGGCATCTAGTTAGTTCTGGTTCAGTTTCCATGCGCAACGTTTAGTAACAATTCTGCAGGCTCCATCATCAGCTTCATAGCATATTTGAAGTAGTCATTGATCTGTAATGCCCTTTGCATCATTATGCCCATTATGGTGACAAAATGTATATTTATATTCAGAGATTATATAAGATTTTAACTATATTTCTCTTGTTTAGTTTTTTTTATCCCCGCAGTATTATGTTTCAAGTGTCCTCCTAGTGTAGTTATTGTTACCATTATAGATGGGCAATATGACAAAAAATATACCACCCGCACTCTAATATTACAATTGGACTGCCTTTTGCCTTAATTACTGCCGTAGGATGCTTTTGATAACCTTAAGTAATGTTGCAACACTTTTTCCATCCGGAGTCACATTAATTTCTCTCCAAGATCAAGAATTGATGATGGGAAAGTCAGACAGCTGCTGAAAACCTTTTCCAGCACATCCCAAAGATTCTCAATGGGGATAAGGTAAGGAATCTGTGGAAAATTTTTCATGTGTGAAAATGTCGTCTCCTGCTCCCTGGACCACACTTTCACAATTTGAGCCCAACTCATCCTGGCATCGTCATCTTGGAATATGGCTGAGCCATCAAGGAAGAAAAAAAACTACTTTATTGGAAAAACCTGGTCATTCAGGATATTCAGGTTGTCAGGTGTCCGCACTTTTTGGGCAGGTAACGTTGCTGAACATAGACCTGACCGATTAAAGAAACCCCAGCATCACTTCTTCTGCCTCTCTTCTTATCCTGGAATGGGGTAAATCTGGACTCATCAGACCACATGTGATTTTTCCATGGCTCCAGAGTCCATTTTAAAGATTATTTTTTTTCCCAGTTAGCCTCATTGTTAGGTGATTTTCTTAAGGCTACACAGCTGTTCAGTTCCAATCCCTTGAGTTCTTGTCGCATTGGGAGTGTAGAAATGATCTCTCAAGTGATCTCTTATCATGCTCATTCGGGAGGTTTTTTCCGAGCACGTTTCTTCCTCGAAGATGAAGGTTCACTATCCTTTCAGGTTTTAATAATGCACTTTACAGTTCTTAACCCAATTTTAGTAGTATAGTAGTATCTCCTTAGCTGTTTTTTTTTTTCTTGATGCAGGACAATGGACCCTGACCCTGAGAAACAAATAACCATGATTCACCAAGACCGCTGGATATGTCTTAATAGTTATTTAATAGAAATAACTTACTGCCAGCTGAAAAATTATTAATCACTGCAATAATTATATACTATTAAATATATATACATCTAGTGTATGTTACTTATACACATACAAAAGAAGGTGCTTAACTAATTAACTATTAGTTTAGTTAATTTTAGGCCAGGTGGTGTATTATGCCATGATATGAAGACATGACAGACAATATGTACAGTACAGTATAAATGTTGCATAGACAGATGGACAACTAAAATATATGGTGAAATCTATATTGTAAGGCTAAGGCTTCGAACTTAAAGTTTAGTTGCTTAAAGTTTAGAGTCTTAGACGAAAGGCCGGCTGTCCATGTCAGTTATTAGTGTTAATATTTGCACCGAGCCTGACACGAGGCTGGTGGTGTCTCTGTACGTGTCTTTCTCGAAGCTATCTGCAATTTAACAACACCGTCATGATTATACGGAACATCCCATTAGAGCTTGGACTGTAGAAGGAATTACAGTTCAGCCTGCTGGGGCTTTGCTAATAAACTGATGTCATGATGTCATATTGCTAAGGAAAAAAATCCGTCTCTCTAAATGAAATGTTTATTTCCTTTTTACAAAGAATGCTTAATGCTCTCAGGGAATTTCTTCCATCTTATCTGGCCTGTAATATATATCTATATAAATAATTAAAAAAGAGGTTTTGTCTGTACATTAAAAAAATTGGAAAAATACATTACAAAACTCGCTTTTTTTTCCCCAATGATATCTTTTACGTTTCATACATTGGAGGACCAGAAACCAGTCTCCGAAAAATTTCTGTCTGTATGTATGTCTAATCAGATTTTGTCACAGCGTTACGCAAAACTGTATGTACGGTGTTACAACCTGCTGGGGGCAGGTTGTTTTTTGTTGTATATATGTATTGTCTCATGTGTGCAGGTCAGTCCCTTCCTGATTCCAGTCCAGGACTTGCAACTCTCCTCCTCAG
>JAOTRS010000030.1:11438958-11450547 GCA_028565755.1 Dinotopterus cunningtoni
ACGCATGTGAATTGGGTTACGCACGTGAACATCATGTCTTTTGTGTGAATTATTTATGAGACCGATCTGCCTCCATAGTTACTTGGTGCCATGTTATTAAATCTCTTTCGGAATTGTTTTGCCACCTTTTTCAAACTCGGTTCCCGTTCACGATCACTTCGGTATGAGCGCAAATAATACTCTACTATGAATACTTTTTCCTCGGTCGAGAGACCCATTTCCAACAAAAACTCCCTTTTCATCACTACTGCGCAAGGTTCAGTACCCTATATATTTTTTATCACATACCGTATATATTAGTAGAAAAAAAATAAAGAAAATTATATAAATTATATTAATTTGTGGCACTATTTCATTTTGCAAGGCTAACAAAAGGTTACAAAAAAAAAAACAACAACCACCCGTAATGTCCCAATATTAATGCCAGGAAATGATTTACAATTTATTTTACGTCACTGGGCTCTGACAGAGCTTAATATAAACAGAGCGCTGTCTATGGCACCAAGGAAGTTGGAATGCCTGCCAAATTGACCGCAGTTACTCGTCCAAGTTAGGCTACGAATCAATTGATGGTGAAAGAGTGTTAGATTTTATTGATTCCACATACCGGCAACCCACAAAAAGACTTCTTGATAGGAAACATGCCTCACTAGCGAGAAAAAACTTATAAATATATTAAAGTAGCAGTCGAGTGCTTGCGAGACAAAAGTTTCTAATTTCGTAAATACCGTGCCCTTTTTGGGCGGCTGGGGTGTCCAACACACAGACAGTTAGACTAGCCACTGATTTTCCAATGAAAGTAACATATATACAGTACTGTATATATATATCTTGTACATACACTTTGTAAATTCTGATATAAACATGGTTATCACTGCATCTTTTTAGTCTACAGAGCACATAAAAACACTTATAAAGAAGTATCAGGACACAGACCCAGTATGACCTGTAAGTTTCCCACCCACATCAGTTGAATTTTCTACAAACAACCACAACATGGTGGATAGTTAAAAATTTTCCACTGCATGAAAATTGCCTGAGACTGCATGTAATTTAAAGTTCTTTGCCCTAAAGGAATATGAACAGTGTAAATGTCATATATGCATACATGTCAATAGCATACATGAATTACATAAACACTTAGACTAATTAAGCTCTTCTTAAATTACAATTATATTCTCCAGTTATTCAATCCAATCTTCAGTTTTCTGCATCGGTTTTTGGTGAGCCTGTACTGTACTTACTGTAGCCTTAGATTCCAGTTCATCAAGCTAAGCTTAATATCCACGTTATTACACAGAGATCTGTTTTAGGAACAAAGGCTTTAGGTACTGAAATCAGCTTCATTTTGATTTTCTGAGCCCCTGGATCAGCGTTAACTCACATTCAGACGCAGCTTCATGTTTAAAACAGCACCGGTAGCTGTTTTCCACTAATTATTATATGTAAATTAAACAGTTATTGGAAGTTTTCTTTTTACGGGTTCAATAGAATAATGATTCGATTTTAGCAGCTTTGCTTATGTGGTGCCACTACAGTACTATATCAAGCACCAAATGCTACGTGCAGTACATGGAGCCTTGCTCAGATCTAAGGCTGAAAGATTTGATAAAAAAAATCGTTTAATTAAAAATTATTTATTGTTTAAATTAGGGCTGTCACCTGTCAAGATTAATCTAAAAATTTGAATGCTTTACTATTTGTAAAACGCAAATAAATTATATCCTAATTAATCACATTGTTGATTTTCAGATCTAAGGATCCAGGTTCGACCCCAGCTGTAGACATATGGACATACAGACAGATTTTGAAGCTCTTTAAGGCTCCCAATTGCAGATCAGTGTTCAAATTTCGCCGTCGGTGGTTTTGCCACACCCCATACTATCCAGCCACTGCAGGCAGCGCTGGTTCCATTCGGGAGATTTTAATTTAACATTTGTTAAATATTAATGTGTGAGATATTATAACACTGAATAATCTGTTTCCTCTAACCAGTTTGTCATGCATTTTTTTCCCCACACTACGTTTATGATACAAGTAAATCTGAGTATTTAAAAAAATTTATGATTAATCGTGATTAATCACAGACTATGACTGCGATTAAATAGATTAAAAAATTTAATCGATGGACAGCACTAGTTTTTTTGTGTAAATTTTGGATGAAATGGTTGGATGAATGGTTGGAGAAATGTTCTCATTAAGAGGATGAATATTCATTTATGACCTCAAAATCATTCAAAATAATTAGTTTATTGACAAACTCGATATAAATTCCAGACTACAAATATATTACCTGTTACTCTTTTGTGATTATTTACAATTTCGATTTGTATGCGATTAATTGTGCAGCACTATGGACATAAGAAACTGACCTGTTATAAATTGTAGCCTTTTGCGATTAATTGAGATTGCAATTTGTATGCTATTAATTTTGCAGCACTATTCAAGACACAAGGAACGGACGAAATTAAAAGATAGTAGGATGGAAACACGGACATAATAAAGGCATCTCCACGGCAAAGCAGCAATGACGTGAATGTCTCGCAAGTTTGATTCAGTTTCAGCACAATGACAAGTGTGGTGACACCAAAAAGTGTTTTTTTTATAATTCTCTTTATAAAAGCCTCATTTTATATAATTAGCCCCTGATTTGGTGGTCAAAATTCAGGATGGTATAATGTAAGTGACACTGGTGCTACCGATTAGAAACAACCATCTGCTTTAGTCAGCTCGCCTTTAACTTCAAACACAGGAGATTTCTTCCCTGCTTTCTGCATTTTCAATCTGTTTACACTTCAATAGGTTAGACACTTTTAATTTAAAAGCCAAGACTTGATGATGTTACGAATGGAACAAACAGTATGTTGCGCCAATAACAATACAGCGCTCACACAAGTATTTTTCAAATAATGCATCACGTCGTCTGCTTCTGCGTGTCTGATTGCTATTCTCTGTTAGCTTTTTAAACTAGAGGAAAAAAACTGCACGCAAACAAAAATTTTGGCTCCGTTTATTCGTCACAGCACATACCACTCATGACTTGTGCACAAACAAAAGAAGCCCCACTTTGTCATTCCTACACATTTCTAGCATTATTACTGTGATGAGTTGTTTATGTTGGCAGCGACACGCTGCTGACGTTCATTATGCGATCTGACATGCCCGCACAGTTTTGACGAAACATCCGAAATCTTGTTGGCAAGGACTGTAATTAAGAGGCGTTTAGAAAACTAAACTAGTGAAATAAAAAAAAAAAGAAAAGAAAAAATTGATGCGAAATGCACGGTTAAATTCTTGACACGGATTAACGAAGCAACATGCAGCATTCTCTTACCTAGTGAAAAAAGTTATAGTTTTATGTATACACTTATCGGCCAGTTAATTATCAACAGCTTGTTAATATTCAACAGCTTGTTAATGCAAATATCTGACCAGTTAACCCCGACTGTAATGCATTTGGGCTTTAGACGTAGTCAAGACGATCTGCTGAAGAAAGCGAGCATCAGAACAGGAAAGAAAAGTGAGTTAAGTGACTTTGAACGTTGCTGCCAGACGGGCTGGTCTGAGTATTTCTGAATCTGCTGATCGACTGGGATTTTCACTCACAGCCATCTCTATAGTTTACAGAGAATGATCTAAAAAAGAGAAAATATCCAGTGAGCAGCATTTCTCAGGGAAAAAATGCCTTGTTGATGCCAGAGATCAGAGGAGAACGGCCAGACTGGTTCGGGTTACTCTTGCGTTAAGAAATCTGGTGTAAACAACATGAAAGCATCGATCCTGCCTTGTTTCAAAGATTCAGGCTGCTGGTGGTGGTGTAATAGTGTTAGGGGTATCTTCTTGGCACAGTTTGGGCCTCTTCTAACCAGTTGAGCTTGATTTAGATGCCACAGCCTACCCGAGTATTGTTGCTGAACATGTTAAACATGTTTAATTTTTTTGGCGGTCCTCGCGGAAGCTTGCGGACCTTGCAGAACTTCGCGGAACGTCTGCGGAGCGTTGGCGGTCAATCGCGGCGGCTCACGGTGCCTAACACCGCATCTCATCGGGAGTCAAACCGCATAGGTGAGATAGGGGTATAACTATAGTGCTAGCAATCAAGCATGGATCATAAACTTCTTACCGAATAAGACTGAATTATTATATTCTGGTACAATTCATTATTTCTTTCTTTCTTTCTTTTTTTCTTTCTTTCTTTCTTCACCACTTGGAAACAAATGAGAAATGCAAGAACATTAAATAAAACTTTACCTTAAAAACTAATGTAACCATTTCATTTATTAACTAAACAGATAATACCAATAACTACTGCACTGATACATAAATACTACATTTGCATATAAAATAAATATAATACCCTATCTTATAATGCCCTATGGTATTGCTGGGGAAACTATTAGCGGTTGGCTCCCTCGGCCTAGATGGCGCTCTTGTGCAGATATAAACAACCTGCCATGGCTATGAAGTTTGTTAAGCCTGCCAAATAAAAAGCAGTTACTCCTTCAAGTTAGACTTCAAATCAATTGATGCTAAAGAAACGTTATGTTTTTATTGATTGTACATCCGGGCAAATCCATAAGTCTCCTTTATAAGAAAAATGTCTCAGTAGCTAAGAAAGCTCGAACAGATTAATAGAAGAGAGTAAGACAAATGTTACTCGTTTCACAATGCAATTATCCGGTCCTCTAATTTGCATAGATTCACATGGACAGTGCATACCCTAGGGTATGGTTCTCATTTTTTTTTTTTTAATGTCAAGTCAAAGTCATTAAAGTTTAAATGTTCTGACAGCAAACATGAAAAAGTAAAAGTTCCAAAAGTATGTACATAAATCCATAATTTAACTGCACAGACTTGGTAAAGACTCAATTATTCTTTCTTGACCTATCATTGTTTATTATATTATCATTATTCTGCTTGTTTGAAGAGGGCTACTTCTGTTTGGTACAGTAGTAGTAGTGTTTTTACTTCTTTCCGTCCTTGTCCTGAAAAAAATACATGTAAAGCAATCCTGTTTACGTTAACAGAAAGACTGAACAACCGCAGAACTTTCTCTTCCACCCATTTCCACCAATTCCACCCGCCTTTAAAAAGTTTGACTAATTCCACCCACTTCAGAAAAACGTTTGCCCAATCCTGCACTCTTTTGTAAAAAACTAAAAAAAGAACCAATCCTACCTTTTTCAGCAAAAGTTTGACCTAATTCAAGTCGGCCCCCCAAAATTACAACCAATCCTTGCACTCTTCCAAAAAAACTTTGAACATTCTCTATTTCCACCGGGAGTTTGGAGTTTGACCAATTCCACATCCTTACACAAAACCTTTAATGAATCCCACCTACTTTCAACAAAAAATAAGAGCAATTCTGCCTAAAATATTCTCCCATTACCATAGACTGATGTGGGAAGTTGATAACCTGCCTGATTGACGGTCATAGAGATATGTGATTGGATCCCATAAACGGAATTAGAATAAGCATATCTGATTCCTCTTTATAAGAGGTATAAATAACTAACATTTGTATTCTCAGTGTACTGATTTTCAAATAATCTACATTGAAATCAATTGCATGTTAACCAAGTATTTGTATTATCTCAAATTTGCTAGTTGTCTTGCGGTTTATTTTGTTTTATTTTATTTTTAGCCTCATTAAGCATACCTTTCAGCAACAAGGCTTGGGTGGATTAAGAAAAAATATTGATTTTGAACTGCCAGTGGACTAATTTTACCAAGAATGGCCCCATACAAGTGGACCAAACGAAGGATCCATTGAGCAAAACGGCTAGAGTAAGAGATCGAACATGTTCTTCGCACACACAATCAAAAATCCTGTTCGGAGTCTCAAAGGACACTTGCAGTTAATTAAAGAAGGATATGGACACTTACCTTCTTCTACTTAGAAGCTAAAACTCACAAATGACACCATATCGCATCTTTAAGAAGGTCAGCCCCTGGGGAGGTTGTGAGCGAATGGATAAGGGCATATGGCTAAATCCTCCATTAAACATGTACTTCCTCTAAACACGCAGCTGAGCTGGTCGGATTCCTAAGCTTGCCCTTGATATTGACATAAATATATAAATATTCTAAAATGTACCTGCCTCCTTACCTGGGAAACGTAGATAAAAAGTCACTTGAGGCTCATGCAACGCAGATCCCGAATGCCGTGTTTCTGTGATTTCTGTGACAACAACTGCACCTGCACCTCGCCCGATTGGCGACAAGTCAGTACCAGTCATTACCACTTCAAAGAAAAGCTGCATCGTTGCACTGCATTTGATTTGCAAGACATTACATGGTGTAGCATCAGATTGATTTCCATACAGGAAACCTTGCTCTCTATAATCCCTAACTAAGAAATGCTGGATCAGGTGCTGCAGGCTAAGTAATATTTATCTTCAGCAAAGCAAACCTGATTTGGTGCAATCAGCGCAGAAATGGACTCTGTCCTTAGCCATTTCACTGACAAATACGGGCTTTTACGGCCACGGCCACAGAGAGATCCCAGAAACTGTAGCATGTGGCGTAATGCACCCGTATCAATCTGCAAAATGACTCGAGGGGCTCTTGGTAGGCGTCTGCCTCCTGTGTCCTGGTAGATCAATCATCGGATCCAGTCAATCTTTCTGACCTCCTTTTTCTCCATTCGTGCTGCAGACCTGGACCTAAGGTTTCCTGTCATTCCACTCACACATCTGTTATACTTTCAAGGAGGAAGAGATCAGGATCTCTGTCACATCAGTGAGAAACAAGAGAGTAGACAGCACTCCTGGAAGGAAAGGACAGCGAGACAGAAAGCACTAGAACAACACAGCCTTCCAGCGTCTGTCATGTTTGGCTTTGCCCTGAAGCTCAGAGCAACCCATATGCCTATTTCGATTTTGTCCAAAGCTGAAGATCTCTCTATCCAAACATGTCTCAATACTCCGTCTGATCCGGGGATCCTCAAGCCATAATTTTCAGTGGCTTTCCGAAATTAGGCAATCAGAAGAGTGCATGCAAATTCTTCTGAGCAATTCTGGAGTGTGACCTTGACTGCTTCCCCTCTGGGAAATTGACCATGTCTATGTGGAGAGATTAATTAAATCGTCATCACATTTGAACCATTTATTGTCATAATACATGGTACGGTTCATTCTTAGCCTGCTGTAGTCATTTTAGACTGAAATCAATAGAGTTGTAGGATTTGTTGGGAGTCCAATCGTGTTGTTTTCTGGCTCAAGGCAGTGAGAAAAAGCAGTAAATTGGTTTGAGTCTAAGGGGGATAGGTTAGAGCTTATGGAAAGGGTGTTTTGTAATATAGAACTCCTTCTACCCTAATTGCAGCATGTTCGTAGGAGGTCCCAGGGTCTAGTCTAAAGTGGCACATCTAGGGAAACGTTTGGAAATGCGCCACACTCGAACGTGACGTTCTAGAACAATGTTTTTCCAAGTTTATTCCTCAGGGACTTGGAGTCGATTGACATTTTTAACTCAAACACAATTGAACAAAGCAATCAAGAACATGTTGATAATAAAATGCTCAGGCTGTCTCAAGCATCAGATTTTTTATAAAAAATGAGTTGGGAGTATCATTGTTCGGGTTTTGTTTTAGAACTTTTGGTCATGTTGGATGTCTTTGGTGTACTTTTCTTAATGTGGTATGTCTGTCTTTGTGTATGGCAATTTTTAGCAGTAAAGACTATGCTTTCAAAAATATCTGCACCCAAGTAAGCAGGGCTTATAGAGTTGGAAGCCAAAGTAGAGGGCAAAAAAAAAGCTAGATTTAGATTTTGTGTTTATTTTATTTTGAAACGGATCTAAGTGTCATGAGTTTACAAATGTTTCAAGGAAATGTCTTCACTGATTAACTGCCATTATCGTTATTGGAGACAGTCAACAGAAATGATGGAGCTGTGTGCCTGACACCTTGCACTGTACAAAGATCCATTGAGCAGCACTCATAGCACCCAACATCCTGGTGCCTGATGCCACAGGACAGCCCCAGAGGTTTTGTGGAGTAATTTCCAGACGGGCCAAAGCTGACCCAGGGGTGCAAAACCTCTGTAGGTTCTGGCCAGAGCTGCCCCAGTGAACCTAGGGAACCTACACAATACTGTGCACAATGTTTTGCATTGCAATGCTATGGCTCATCAGTGGATAGTCAAGTGACAATTTAACAATGTGTACAGTAAAGTTTATTAGATCGAAATCATTATTTCATTCTATATTGTAACAAGGAAATAAAGTGATCTAAATGTGGTCAATCCAGTAACCAATATAAAATAACTGCCATGTTTCTTTTCCCTCCAGATCACTCATGCTTGAAACGGTCATAAATCCTCACAATTGTTCCCCAAATAGATGCGAGCCATACGGCGCATCTTCCTCGGTAGATGGCAACTCTTGTCAATCAGAACTGTAACAGATGGTTGACATGGGTGGAATCAGTTTATTATCAGCTCCTTTATTCTCATGCGAGCATATCGCTTCTGAAGTCGATGTGTCATCAGACGTGTTTCGTGGAACGAAAAAGAGGAAATGAATGCGGCAGAAAATAGAATGTGTCCATGTGTAAAAGCCGGGCTTGCAGATTGACAGATTGCAGCAGTAACACCATGTGTCTGTGTGTTAGCGAGTGTCCTTTAGAAAAACGGAACGAGATAGACGCTTATCTGAATTATTACACCAGCGAGAACTCTGAGGTTCGATAACATTGGCATATACTGTAGTTGTTATTAGGTTGCAATGTCGTCGGTTCAATGCACGACATTGGGGCTACATTGTTTTTGAAATTACTTTTTACGTTTTTAGAATTTATTTGATATAATTTGACATTGGGATAACATTGAATTTAAATGTACAGTTTTATAAGGAAATTAGCTAGTACGCTTTATTGAGCATTATGCAGAACAAACCAGTTCTTCTCATCAGCTTCCATTTTTTTAAATAATAAATTTGTATAATAAGTCGTTGCTTATCTAATATGCTGCATATTTTACTTTTTGTAGCATAATTTATTTTCTGGTATGGAAAAACATTTAGAATTTTAGCAAGTGAAACATTAATTAATCTAACCAAATCTATCTTAATGACTTAACATAAGGTTACAATAGGCGGCATGGCGTAACACATAGAACTGTGGCCTGCTTGGTCAAGGGTTTCGATTCCCACCTCGAGTCTGTTGTGTGTGTGGAGTTTGCATGTTCTACCTGTACTTTAGGTTTTCTCAAAGTACTCCAGTTTCCTCCCACACATACAGATTAAGTTATCTGCTGTTCCCAAATTCACCATTGTGAGTGTGTGTGTGCAAAGTGATGGATTGGCACCCAGTCCAGGGTGTTCTCGACCCTGTACAAGAGAAGCGCTAAAGAAGATAAATGAGTAAAAAAAAAAAAAAAAGATATTAGGTTTTAAGCTTATTTTTAGTCAAATGTTAGATAATGATGTTCTGTTAGATAATAGTGCTAGTTTTAGGAATTTATTTCTTGAAATAAATAAAATTATCTGCCAATAAAACAATACATTTTTCTTTTACGGTTTTAGTAAAATTTGACTAGAAATAAGGTTCATAATCTTATATTTGGTTTGATGTAATCTTTTTTTTTCATTCATTTATCTTCTATAGCGTTTATCCTGTACAGGGTCGCAGTAATCTTATTTTAAGAAATTATAGATGGTTTGGCTAGATTCAAGAATATTTCACTTTGCTAAGATGTAATTTTTTTCCAGTATGTAACTTTAAAAGTTTAAAACTTAGGGTAGTGAATGAACATAAAGTACTGTTCAAAAGTCTTAGTCACCTTGTGTTTTCTAGCACAAACTTTGCTATATTTTTGTTTGTTATTTTATGAATTTATTATTGTCAGTACAAAAACATTGCTTAATGTTCATGCACTTCATGCAAAATTTTTTTTTACAATGTTTTAAAGGTTGAAATTGCAACACTGCGTTGAGGTCATTACTGTAGGTCAACAATCGCCGCCCAACGTCATGTAGTCAACGTTGGACAAACTGTAACAAAAGTTGTTCTGAGTTTCCAAAACAGCCCAATACCAACATGGGTCCCGACATCCATACCTGAGCCAATTTAACTTTGAAACAACCAACATTTCCTTCTGGGACTGCATCGATTTAAAGAAAAACTAGGGAATCGATGAGTTTACAACCATACCACCTGTCTGTTGATCTCCCTGGTCAACTACTTCCACTGCAACTGAAGCCTCAAGTGGGTAATATCACACCACCATATTGGAAAATGCTAGATTAAAAGACTTGCACATTTCTACCCCCATCACATACTGTACACCCATGTATCATGTACACCTTTGAGGTTATTGTAGTTGACTTACCTTCATATAGGTTGTTCAGAAGCGGCATGGAAGGAGGAAAAAAGAGAGAAAAACAGAATTAGTATTATTATAAATAAATGATTAAATTAAAGAATGAATAAAACGTTACAATTGCAAACTTCAGTGTTTTTGATGAGAGTGTCAACTATTAAGGAATAAACACTTGGAGGAAACATTGTTCTCGAACAATGCAGTGGTATGATGCAGCCAGACAAGAAGCAGAGCTACTTCTACCACCCAGAAGTTAATATTTTCCATTACCAGGCCCATTCCTAAATGTTTTATTCCTCATGAATTACATACTTTTTATCCTTCTACAGCTGCAAACTAGGGACCTATTAGAAACATCTATTAAAGACTGATTAAAGCCGGAAAAATGTTAACACACCAGATTAATCTTCAGGACTAACCTGTATAGGGCGTCTTCACAGAGTAATTAGTAATCTTATTTTTGTGAACACAATCTAAAGAACCCTTAAGGAGTCTCGAGTTTTTAAAGACCTTCTGGAGAAAATCTCAGTTTTAGTCTGCATGCCCAGTGGAGAGCTCTGGATTGTGTGGAGCAGCCACCAGTCCCTGTGAATTGGGTTGTTAGAACCAGAGCATTAATCTAAACCCTGTGGTTTGAGGGGGGTTTGTGAGTGTACGGCTTATTCCAGACACCTGGATTTATAATACTGGATGTATATTATGTTCTTTGCTCCTCACTCGACCCAGTTATTTCTACAGCACTTGTACATCCCAGGTCAGTGGTAGCTCTGTGGGTTAAGGCTTTGGGTTACTGATCAGTGGTTCAAGCTCAAGCTCCACCAAGATGCCAATGTTGGGCCCTTAAGCAAGACCCTTAACCTAGGTTGCTCCCTGAACAGAAATGAAGAAATGTGAAAAAAGACGTTTATTGTGCTGTGATATATATGTAACAAATACTGTATATTCTTTCCCATCTGATTAATAAAGCAGTATAAAGTCCTGACCAATGTCCCTTTTAAATTATCATTAGTCTCAGTCAAAACACAGTATTGGTGCTGATTTTATTTGATCTCTTTATGTTGTGCATATAGTATAGTTAGAATATTGATCCTTAAATCGGTGTAAGCTTCCAGAAATATATGATCTGCAAAATTGTCACATAAATAGGTTTTTGGTAAATGCTTAAAAAAGCAAAGGCGAAAAATCTGTAGTGTCTGTAGCCATGTCAAATTAATGTTGCAATATCTTCACAATTTTGCATTTTAGATTAATACACAGGCCAAGGTTT
>JAOTRS010000030.1:11450647-11460728 GCA_028565755.1 Dinotopterus cunningtoni
AGATCAGATAAACCTTGGCCTGTGTATTAATCTAAAATGCTAAATTTTACAAATGTCCGTAACCATTTTGAAGATTTGAATTCAGAATGGTTACGGACACTACATAAAAGGGCATGAATGTGCGAATGTGTTTATTTTTATCTAATAAACAATATAAATGTATATTTTATATTTTTATTTACAAAGGACCGAAGCATGGATCAGGAGATAAGAAGCATAAAGTATTTTGAACAATGGTGTTATATGATCCTATCTAAAAATTCACTTTTTCACATAAGGAAAACACTTGTTAGCACCAATACCATGGTTTGGTCGTCTGTGACCCTCACCAAATAAATCCGTAGACCCAAGGTGAGATTGAATTGGAAGCCATTTTCTTTAGACCATACATTCCCATGAGCATCAGGTCGAAAGGTTTCCTGCTTTCGACCGACGCCGAAGGTTTGGTTTAATCCCTGAAGAAAAATAACTCTTCTATACACAACTTCGTAATTAAGAATTCCAACTAAACTGGTAAACAATTGACGTCACAGAGTCATAAATTATCAGAATTTGTATGGGAACTGCTGGTTGTCATTAGTCTAAAAAGGTCAGTGGCACCAGAGAAAGTGTCTCCTTTGTGATGGAGTGGCTGGTGTAAAGTTCAGCCATGCCTAGCCCTTGATATGAAAAGGTCAAGGTAACTCAGACAAGAATCTGAAAGGTCGCACTTGACCTTAAAACAAGGAGCACAACACTGGGAACACGACAACGAGGCCGTGTTCTCGACTCAATCTCGGTTTGGGTACGCTAAACAGCTTATGAAATATAGATGAGGGGGATGTGAAGCAAATAAAAAGCTGGAGAATAAACATCAAACATCATCTTGGAGGCTTTGCTAAGATTTCTGATGTACTTTTGTTGTCTTAGCTAAAAGAGTGATGTATGACTCACTGAATAAAATATGATCGCTCTGTTGAACATTAACTGAGGCGAAGATTACAGCTGGCCTGAAGGCAAGCAGCCAAAATCAAAGTGCTTTTGTTTTAAGTGTTAAGGCATGCATTCGCATTGCAGTGTAAATGTATTTAGGGTGTAACTGTGACACTGGTGCTTGATGACTGGTGCTGCAGACACTGGAACGGGAATAGATGCTCAAGCATGATTATGTATTTGAAGGTGATTGTGGTGATTGCTTAAAATGACTTAAGATCATCAAACACCTCGGGAAAAAACAGAAGATTTGAATTATGAGAATATTCTTTTTCCTTTAGAGCCATGGAAGACGGTTAGATGTATAGTTGAGCCATCTCAGGCAGAGCTTTGAAGTCCTGCTCTGCTTCATGTGATGTGAAAAGATTAGTGATGAGAAAGCAGGGAGGAGCTTTATAGAACATGGCCCTCGCACTGATGACATCATCCTGCTTCTGGCACCAGTCACCCCTCCCGAGTGAATGGAAGTGCTCAAATGGCAGAGCCCCAGCCGGGGGCTCTTAATATTCACCCCATGGATTCAGTTTAAGCACTCAGCTGCAAGGATGTCAGGCAGCCTGTGATCAATCAAAGCTGAGAAAAAAACTAAATACACCACTGTGGAAAGGAGAAAAAAGAATGGCCGAAGCTCTTTTAATTTTCAAATTTTTATTTTTTTGTGTAATTAAGTCTTTTAAGGTGGAAGAATTGGGAGTTGGCTAATAATCTCAGATTGTATGAGGGGTGCTCAAGTCAAACTGGGACGTGTGATGAAATTTCTGGTAAATGAAGGCATAAAAACCGCTTGACATTTACAGAAGACTTCGAGCACAGACTCTTAGCCGCAGTAAAACATCCGAATGGTGCAAACGTTTTAAAGAAGGTCGGACATCCGTGAATGACGATCCCGGCTCAAGGTGGCTCTGAGCCCGATGTTTCAATGAACCTTAAATGGGTGGAACACCTTGTCCTTGGAAATAGACGGATAACTTAACAGTGACTTGCAGAAGAGTCTCTTGCATATGTCTGTGATTAAATGTACACACAATTAATCACCAACACCACTTGAACAATACAGGAATAATGTCTTTAAGTTACTGCCACGTCCCCAGTATAGTCCTGACCTCTCTCTAGGACATTGCCACATGTTTGAGCTGTTAAAGGAGCTCCTGGGAGGCCAGCATTTCAGACGTGAAGCAGGCAGTCCGATCATGGCACTGAGAAAACTTTCCACCTTGATGGTATCTGAACTAGTGATGAGTCGTTCATGAACGATTTGTTCTTTTTGAACGAGTCTTTAACGTGACTCAGAAAATATTACAATGCAGCTTAGGACGTATTATGATAAACAGAATGAACAGCTCACCTGTCGTATCTTCTGGTCCGAATTGTTCGTCCATTTGTCACGTGACTCCCATAGACGCCATGCAGTGCCATAGATTCAAAAGACAAACAACTCGGACCAGAAGACACGTGAGAAGAACCGCTGATCTGTTTCCCGTGTGGTGTCTATAAGAGTCACGTGACAAAAGAACGAACGTCCCTAGCTGCATTTTAATATTTTCATTACTGGTACTATTGCTATTTTATTTTATTTCTGATCAAAAGAACAAAATTAACTAAAAGATGAAAAAAGATTCGTTCATTTTGATGAATGAGATTCAAAGAACCGAGTCACTAAAAGGATCCAAACTTCCCATCACTAATCCATGCACTAGTGAAACACTGGGATAAGTGCATTAGTGAAGCAGGAGATTATAGAGAAATAAGGTGAGGTTTTACTCTCATCACTGTGTTCTGTTATTCTGCATTATCAAAAGTCCTGGTTTGACTTGAATGCCTCCTGTGTTTTTTGTAGATTTTATAAGAAAGGTCTAATAAATTGATTTTTTAATCAGAATCTTTAAATGAAGCGTCCCCTATTTCCATTTATTTAGGGTATACTGCTGGAACTTTACCTGTGACTAAGATATTTGCAAAAGTCAAACATTTCAGAATTATAAAACGTACAATTTGTTGGAATAGAGTACAAATGCAAGTTTAATTTCCACCAGGCTGCCACATACAGTACTGTATATCAATAAGTCACAGTGGAACTTAAATATTATGGTTCGTTAAATCAGCTGTTTTAAAAATAAGGTGAATAAGACATACAGTACCAGAGAGTGGATATTGTGTTTACTGGTATAAACCACAACCCAGCATTATGAAAGTTATTATATTTATTATTGATTTATTACTGATATTAGCCTGACCGGTGAATGACTTTAATCCAAACCTTAATTACTCTAAACAAAGTGAATAAAGTATAAAAAATAGGTAAAGTGTTATTTCATTGAAAATTTCAGGAATAAAAATGCTCTGACGTCAGAAAATAGCAAGAATACTACTACTATACTATTCTTACTATACAATATACAGTACTGTGCAAAAATCCTGAGCCACCCCTGATTTCTTCATATTCTGCTTCCAAAAAAACAGACTTTCTTGCAGTCTTGAGAAATAGATCTCCAGGCCTCCTGAAGGACTTTTCTGGCTCTCATTTTTGGCAAGATTTTTAATTTAATCTGCATGATTTAATTTAATTTTGTCTGAAGAAACGAGCTCTGGACTTTTCCACAGTATGAATTTTTAAAATATAGAATGGTCTCTGTCTTAAGCTTATACTGTACATGGACGTGCATCCATCATTGCATAAACTGTCTCTTTAATTAAAAGATGAATTGTAAATTGGGCGGGGGGAAGATAACATGATTTAGAAGAGTATAACTAGCAATTTTTTTGTAATCCGTAAGGACTTACAGTTGTATTTGTACTATAATTAATAATATTAATAATATTAATGCATAGTACTATATTGTTGAAATGTCTTTATCACTTGCTCTAGCTTAAATCCTAGTTCCTCACTTTTTATATGCCACAGTACACGCAAAACAATCTTTAAAAAGGGCTGCACAGGTGGATAAAATCATACCTTGCGTTTATTCTGACTGTGATTTGAGCTGAGTTTTGTAACTATTATACAGTGTCCAACATACCTTCTTTTTCCTCAAAGCCCTCAGGGCAGTAGGTCCAAGCGTAACTGGCCTATTGAATATTTTTACTGAGAAAATATTCCTGAGAAAATGTTTCAGTCTAAAAACAGCTTGTGCTGGAAACCAAATTGAATAATACAAAAAAAAAAAAAAGTACAGCAATATTTCACCTTTTGAAGAAACGTTTAATTTTTTTCCCTCTTCCGATTTTAATATGGAATATGGAATATTTCGTGGCCTGATAGGTCACACCTTGTTTCTCTTTTTAAATTTGCTTTTCAAGTTTAATTGGTTCTTACATGATAATACATTAAAGCTTTTGAGGTGCCAAAGCAAGTACCGTGAAGTCTAAATCCACATCCTCCTCCCTGTAAGGCATCTGCATATTCATCACCACTGTTTCTTTTTTTTCTCTCTCTCTCTTTCTTTTTTATACATTCAATTTCAAGTGTGAGGAGGCAGCGTAGAGGTGCTGTAACAAATGCAAGACATATCAGTCCATCACCAGAAAATGAGAAATACTCTCTCTTTATTTCAACAACGACATAATGAGACGAAGTCAAACGAGTTGCTCGTGTCATGGGGGGGTTAAACTGTGACGTTTTTTTTTTTTCTTTTACTTGCACGCGAGAAAGATACAATCGGAGTAGATTAGCACTCAGTTAGGGAGGTGGAGTCGGAGAGGCCTGGGTGTGGGAGGTGTATGTGCAAAACCCTACAGTATTTCATGACTTTACAACCAATCCTGGGCTTTAATTACAGCTAGTGTAGGATCCATTGACACCTCCGAGGTGGCTCGGCTTACTCCTGAATTAATGATGCGTAGAGTTCCAGTAATACTACTGCTAGAGGCTGGATGACACTTCACTGCAAATCTGGCTGTTTAGAAGTATGAACATTCGCAAAACGGTGAACATACTTCAAATCAACAGCCTGCAGGAGCCTTAAAAAAATCTATAAATGTTAATATTTATAAACATTAACAAAACCGCCTTAGTACCAGTCCAATCCAAAAATGGTACTTATCTGTATATGTATGTTCTGTACTGTATGTATGCGTGTGTGTGTGTCAGTGTCTAAGCAAATGCAACCCATTGCTGAATCATTTGCTCTGTTTGAAGCTTGTAAGATAAGAACATAATGTTCTGTCTGAAGGAATTAAAAAGAAGATGTAGCAAACCTAGCACTTAATGAGCCGATTGAAATCAGAAAGTTTCTGAGCAAATGGGTTATAATTATCACAAAGTCTGGAGACTAGAACTTATCCGACAGAGAAAACCTGCAAGTGCAAAAAGTGCAACATTCACTTGTTTTTTTGGTCCTCCACCCTTCCATTATTTCTGCCTTAGTGGTTAGCACTGTCGCCTTCCTGTTCGATTCCAAACTCGGGGTCTGAGTGCATGGAGTTTGCATGTTCTCCCTGTGCTTGGTGGGTTTCCTCCGGGTACTCCGGTTTCCTCCCACAGTCCAAAGACATGCAGATTGGGAAAATTGGTGTTCCAAAATTGCCCGTATTGTGTCCTACCTCAGTCATTTAAATGAAAATAAACACAATGGTGACCATTGGCCTCCACGATCCCTAGTTGGACTACAAAGGTTCCTGGATGGATGGATGGATGGATGGATGGATGGACACTACAACTATGAGACTCTCCTTACTTCATGTACTAAAAAAAAAGAAAAGAACATAAAACTTTGCCATAGCCTCTTACCACCAGCATCGCCAGACTGCAAGCAAACAACCGACCGTTGTACTGTAGTTGCACCAGAAAGACCAGCTTTTCTTTTCTCCAGTGCCTGATTATAATTACCTCTCCACTAAATTGAAAAAAAATAATAATAATAATGATGATATTAAAAAGAAAGTGCTCTAATACAGTATGTGCCAGATGTAAATAAACTCTTTATTTCTTAGCACTACTGACTCTGCTTTTTGTGCTGTTTGCACGTTTTAATCGTGCTGGCGGAACAGCTTTCAAGTACTGGCATTAACAAAGAAACTTCTCACCCATGCTGTGTCAAGAGGCACAAACTTTGATGCTAATTTAACAGTCTAATTTAACAGTCTTTCAGTGATTAGCATACAGGTCACACCGTCTCAGAAAGAATTAAAGTTTTTACACACTGCAAAAAAAAAAAAAAAAGACATCTTAGCAAGTGAAATGTTCTGTAATCTAAACAAAGCTATTTATAATTTAAAAAAAAAAAAAAGTTTTCAACAAATCAAATATAGGATGATTTTCATTTTTGGTTTGTCGTAGTCTAATGTTGAGAAATGAAGATAGTTTTGGCTAGATTCATTCTGGTGGCTTAGTGGTTAGTTCTGTCACCTTGCACCTTCAGGGTCCAGGGTCCAGGGTCAATACCAGCTCGGGGTGTGTGTGCATTGAGTTTGCATGTTCCCTCCGTGTTTGAGGGGTTTCCTCTGGGGACTCCGGTTTCCTCTCACAGTCCAAAGACATGTACACTAGACTAATTGGTGTTCCCAAATTTCCGGTAGTGTGTGAATGTTGACCAGAGGTTCTATCACGGTCGTAAAATGTGAATAAACAATCACTAGTTGGACTAAATTTTCCTAGATGGATGGATTAGCTGAATATTGTGCTTCCTCCATGACTTGTGTAGCCATCACAACACAATTATTTGGTGTAAACACAACCAAGATATATGGGCTATGGCTTGTAGAAAAAGTTTTTCCATTCAACTTTGCATTAAACTAATCAGTAATCACTAATAAAGTATTTCGGATTTAAAAAATGCATTAAAATGGTTACTACTTATGTTACCCATAGGGAGGCAGGGGTGGCTTGGTGGTGGTTCAAGCCCCATAGCTGCCGAGATACCACTGCTGGGGCCTTTATAATATCAGTCAATCAATACTAATAATACTTTAGAATTATTTCCTCTTATTAGGGGTAAGCAGGACAATTGTGGCTAAGATGTTTGCTCCTTGCCTGCCATGTAGAAAACCCACCTCCATATCCCAGCTAGCACCACAAACCCAACCACTGGGTTTGCAGAGCACCCTTAGTACCAGTCCCAAACATGGGACTGTTTCATGTAAGGGCATCCAGGGTAAAACCAGTGCCAAAACCAAAACTTCTGGAACGGATGATCCTCTATGGTGACCCTTAATGAAAGCAGCAGAAACATCAACAATATTAAAGGAAGACACTTTAGTTAAGAAAAAAGGTGTGGCTTTTAAAGAGAACTATCGGGAGAGGATATGGACTTTACAGAACCAAAACCTTTCTAGGAATTTAGGTATTAGGTATTTTAGGTAAATGACGAGATTGATTCATTAATTTATTTCCTACTGCTTATCCTATAGAGGGTTGCAGGAATCCTGGCGCCAACCCCGGGAAACTTATAAGGTGTAAGGGTACAAGGTGGGTTACACCACTCCCTGGGCAGGGTGCCAATCCACACCTGTGCACACCACACACTCACACGCTCATTTATACACTATAGGCAATTTGGGAACACCATTTAGCCTAATTGGAGGAAACCGGAGTACTTAGAGGATCCCTACAAGTATGGGGAGAACATGAAAACTCCACGGACACCAACCGGAGATGGCAATCGAACCCTCAACCCTGGAGATGCAAGGTGACAATGCAAACCACGACGCCAACTCACACCAAAAGTAAATATATTATTACTTTGTCTAACAGATTTAAACTGATAACATACTGTACAGTTTTGATAATGTAAGTACATCAAACTTATTTTCACCCAATTCAGCCACCTGGCTAGGTCATTTTACCCAACCTTGACGTAATGCTTAGGCAAAATATTTACATCAATTCCAGTTATTTAACGGTTAGCATGGTCTACATAGAGCCTAATAACTTTTTTTTTTCCTGTTCTAATACATCACAAGCCAGTCGTCATGGCTGGTCACCCCTGAGACACACTTTGCTTTATCACCCTGTCAGTCTCTCCAGACAAGGGAAGCTTCATCTTTAAGTCTCATCCATAACTCGCAGGGCTGCTTGATGGATGACTGTCCCATGAACTCATCTCTCCGGGTTCACCACTGTTGCTTTGCCCTGTGGAGCTAATCAGGGGAAACAGCCTGGCGAAGTCATCAAACACCACAGAAAGCAGCTGCTGCTGGGAACCAGAGCGCCACTGACACAAATTCATTCTATGACAGAATCTTGTTCTTAGAAACAAAGCACCACATGGAAATCAAAATGCTGCCAAAAAAAATATTTAAATGTTTCACCTTATAACCTGTCGTTAAATTTTAATACTAAACGGGGTAGCGGTTTATTTTAAGGAGAGCAAAAAAAAAAAAAAAATGCTGAGTTCCAACTTGCTTTTTGGCTACCCGCCTGCTAACCGAAACATCCATCACGTTAAAAACAGTAAGCAAAGTACGGCAAACCTTTCCTCTGGGGACTGAGGCATAAATAAGCAAATAAATAAATAACAACCAACCAGCCGGATGAAATGCGGAAAAACACTGATCATGCAAAGCTCGAGTCTGAAGCAGAAACCCAGGAACTGTGTTTGGACTTTTCCCACGTTCAATCGGTTTGCTCAAGCGAAATAAATTTAGAGGGCAAAGCTGAGTTCAGGATTCAAGACCTCCATTTTCTCCTCTCTGAATTTTGCATGTGCAAAGATTAAAATTAATGAATAGTGTGTAAATACAAAATTGCCGTACGTGGGCTTAGAAAAACATAACCTGTGAGCTGAAGAGTGAAATAAAAAAAGGGGGGCTTTATAAAGCAAGCACGAGTCTTCTTAGTGAGCACCACTTAAGACTAGCGCCTGTAACCTAATTACTGAATTAAGCAATCACCTCCTTACGCAAGACGGACGGGGCATGAAAAATCATTTCCTTACGTTGTAGTGATACAAGAAAAGCTTTCGCGACCATATCAAAGATGACAGAAATATATTAGTTAATTGTATTTTATTAGAAGATCATGTGAAATATGGCCTTAGTTCCTAAACACCTGCTGAGAAATTAGCGCACACACACATTCGTGCGCACACACACGCAAACAGTCAGACTAAGTCACTCATGCACAAACTTTCATCTGTATTTGCAATGAGCATGATCACTCACTCAGAGAGAATTGACTGACTGGAACAGTGTGATTGCATGTGTGTGCACATACACACATACACAAACAAGCACACACACACAAGTGCTTGACATTCCAAAGCACATAATACCGCCTGCTTGTTAATGAATACATAAATCTAAAGACAAAAAAAAAGAAGAACAGTAAAGGTCACATTTTTGTGAATTATAAAATACATTAGCTAATGGATTGAACAAAAAAAAAGCCAAATGGAGTGGACTTTTCTTTTTTTTCCTCATCATGGATACTTTTAAAGCGTATACCAATAATACGTACTGTATCATAAATGCATTTTGAAACTACTTGAATTCAAATTAATCCAATATTTTTGCAGGGACCTTTCACATGAGCGACCCGTGTTTGGTTCCCGGCCAACGCTCAAAACCCAGCCACTAGGGTTGCACAAGTCGGTGCTCTCGTGATTTCAGTCCCATGCCTGGTTAAAAATGGGAAGGTTGCATCAGGAAGGGCAAAACCTGCGCCAAGACAAATATTAGGAAAGGAATTTCCCCTGTGGCGAATGGAGATTTAATCAATTGTGCAATTTTAATCGAGCTTTTGTTGGTTGACTCAATTACTTGAACTGATAGCTCAGCTTTTGATTCGGCTTTTGAATTATTTAGGGAATCGTTTGAATGTTAAATGGTCCTAAATGGACAAATTCCTTTAAAATACAGCACATGTTCTGCAGAAAATACAAGCCTGATTTATCTTCCGCAAATACTCACGTTTTTTTGAGATTATTGCTTCTTCGTTTGAGTTCATGAGCAGTCGGTGCAATTCCACCACCTATTATACTTGCTTGTGGTGGCTCAAACAGTTAAGGCTCTGACGTACTGTTTGGAAAATTAGGGGTTCAAGCCCTTAACTCTATCTGCTTTAGGGGTGCTGTATCCTGGCTAACCCCCGTTTCCTAACCAGTGTTGCCAACTATTTTCAATGGAAAGTAGCTAAAGTCTGCTCGAAAAGTCGCCAAATGTCGCTAGATGACGT
>JAOTRS010000030.1:11497612-11513773 GCA_028565755.1 Dinotopterus cunningtoni
ATTTGTAAATTATATATATGGAAATACCGAATGATTTTATACATAATTATGTAGACATAATAAACATATATAACAAAATTGGTACAGCATATAATATGGTGCCTAAGACTTTTGCACAGTACTGTATGTTCCCATGCACCTGCTAGCTCTGCGCTATCATGTAACACCTATCAACTTTGGCTATCTGTCCCCTTCCATATACATGGCTGCCACACACATCATCACCATGATTGACGAGTGACAGAGAACCTTCCCTTCCACCCTTTTGTTTGGTCAGTTTTGGTCCCTTGGCTCCAGGCCTTGATTATTCAAATTTGTGATCTCCTGATAAGGGCGAACAACATACAGTCACAACACAGCCATATTCAAGTTTCAAGTTTCAAGAACTTCTGCATCGTTATTCAGGAAGCAAAATAGCTATTAAACAAAATCATGACAGCATTTTTGGCAAACAGAACCAGATACCTGAAGGTTACATCATGTAAGATTATGAATTTGTTGTATGAAACTACTCCTTCTACTTCTACTGTTCCTCACTGCTGTGGTTATAAGTAAGGACGCTTTGACAAATCCTCCTCATGATACTCTTTGTAAGGTTCAACCATCTTCGTATGAATTTATTCATCCTTTCATCCATTTTATAAATTTGGAGCCAATCCTAGGGATCTCAGACAAGGCACAAGGCAGCTTGGTGTGTCAACCCATGACAGGACACAAGCACAAAACACACTTTCACAGCACATCATACACTCCGGGTAATTTGGAAACGCTATGGACTTTAAGAGGAAACTGGAGTACCCAAAGGAAACTCACATGCAAACTCCATGCAGAAACGAGATCTGAACTTCTAACTTTGTTAATGCTACCCACCATATATTTTTTTTAATTACCGGACTTTATTCAACTCCTGAATCAGCTGTCCTCTGGATCTTTCTGGGAGCTTTCTGTTTTGTGTGACTGAGTAAGCACACTGACTGTCTATCTTTCCCTTCTCTAAGAAGCTGTTGACAAAAATAGACACAGCTGACAAAAACAGACATGTGTTTTTCCTTTTTTTTCCAGTTTGTTACATTCCAGAAAGATCAGAAATGATAATCTGATGTGCCAATAACATCTTCTTTCAAGCTGGATGCGCTCTGACTGCTTCTGGGGTCCTGTAAGCGGCATTTCATTATACTGGTCTCCAGATGGTGACTGAAATGGTCGTCTAGTTTTATCCACGAAAGTACAGCAGAGTTTCGTTCGATAACCAGAGCGCTCGAGAACATATGACAGTTTGTCAGACTGTTAAACTTTAAAATGCTTGTAAACGTTTTTATGCAGCCCTGCTGTACTATCATGTGTACTCCTCATGAATTACAAAACTACAGAAAAAGAAGAAGAAGAAAATTTAGCATTTAATTTGAAAGTATTTTCTGATCAGGCTTAAATTTATTACGTTAACTATTTAGTTTTTTTCTTTTCAAATCTTTTCACTCTGTACAGTTTCTTCCTCACCTAGCGTCCATCCAAAGCCTGCATCCAGTTTAAGTTCTCAGGTACAGTCGTGGCGTCCAGGCTCGGTTAGTATTTAATCATCATAGCAAATCAAAGCTTCTGAAAATAAAATCTAACTAGAGGAAATTAACTTATGCTATGAAAATGGTTACACTTTGGCTCCTTAAAAAAAAAAAAAACTCTTTAGCTTCTATAGAGTTGTAGTTTATGTTCCAAAGGCTCCTAAAGACCTGTTATGAAGTCCATATTATTTTCCAGAATTATTTTCTTTTAATAATGATATATTATATTCATTTATCAATTGGTGTATGAATAAATAATTTTACATTAAGATGTAGTCTCCTTATGCTTTTTATCTCTCACAATAAATGCATTTTAATTTGAATGGCACGAGATTTAGTTAAAACTGTTTTAGTTATAACTTGATGAATCCCCTTAAAATAAAATTGGTGCTGCAAATCATGCACAATTCCAAACAAAAATATAACTTTTATGTGTCTGCATCATATTTACAATATGCTACTACAGTCGCAAAGCATTTTACTGTATGTATCTTAAGCAAAAATGTTAGAGGGTCAAACAATTGTTCAAGTCGAATCCTTCTTCAAATGGCCAGTAGAGATATACAGCACTGAGCAGTGTGCGGTCTGCATAAGCTATATGGAGCACTTGTTTGTCAGAAATATGTTATAGAAAGTTTTTTATTATTATTATTGTAAAGCATTTTATTCTACGACAGACTTTAGATTGAACTGCCAGAGTGAATCACTGCAAAAAAATGTTGAATGTTGTATTACATTAATCTTCTGGATCTTTTAGTATAAAAAGGGAGCCAGTTTCAGTGTCTAATGTCTGCACATCGCAAATATAGACTGCAAATGAAAAGCGTGATGTGCACAGCTGTTACCTTGTTTCCCATGAAAACACTAAGAAAAGGAGGAAAACTTTTCCTGCGCTCAAATATTTTTGGCCAGTTTGAGTTTTTTTTAATCTGCCAAACCTCCCAATGAGCTTCCGTGAAGGCTTTTAAGGTCACATACTATACTCCTTTTTTAAACAAGTAGGTGTAAGTATTAAAGGTCTCCATAATGTGTCTGTTCATTTTCCAGCTGAAATACGAATCAGATCCTGCATTCCGGCATGCTTGACTTTCTTTCTGTTTCATTGTTTTTTCTTTGTTTTAGTGTCAACACCCCTTTGAGTAAGTGCATTTCCCCAGCCAATCAGAATGCAGAGATCTGAAAAGTCTACGTTCGGAAACTTCAAGCGTTTCCCACCCATTTTCTGGCTTTCCCTGAATGCATTTCTGACTGGTAAAATTAGTAAAAGTGTTAATTCATGTTGACATCTTCAATATTAAGTCACAATAAAACTTATTTAGTAACACAAAGCTAAAGAAGGCTCAGTTAGCCATTAGCACGTATCCATGACCTATTAGTCTAGAGCTAGACCTTAGCACTGAGCTGTGGAAGGACCTCTTGGTATACAGTATGAAGTCACAATAGGGGGGGATTCAGATTTGCTTGTTTAAGCCTACCCGAAACAAAAGATGGAATAATTAAGTGAAATTAAATAAGCGAAAATATCTTGAATAGTTACATTTATCTGCACTTTCTTAAAACCAAATATAAGAATTTTAAGTGTATTTTTAAAAAATTCTTTATTCTATTGGAAGAAAAAATTTGCTAGTTTTTAGGAATTTGTTTCTTGACAGTTCCAGGTTGAAAATATTCTCTTCCAATAGTCCAAGAAATTTTTACTTTCAATTGTAGTAAGGTTTGACTAGAAATAAGCTCACTCACTCATCGTCTATACTGTATATAGTCGGTGGGGGGGGGGACTGGAGCCTATCCCCGGAGACTTAGGGCACGGGGCAGGGTACAGTACATCTTGGACGGGGTGCAAATCCATCGCAGGGCACACACACACACTACGGGCAATTTGTGAATGCCGATTAACTTAATCTTTGGATTGTGGGAGGAAACCGGAATACCAGGAGGAAACACACCCAGCTAACCACAACACCATTATAGTAAAAAATTATAGCTCATATTTTCACTTGCCAAAGATGTCATTTTTCACAGTGAGAGAGCACCGACTTTTTTTTCTTATGTTTTGGGCTCAAAACACCTATTTAAACGTTTACAATTGACATGAAAAAAGTGAACTTTGCATAATAGGTTCCCTTACAAAAAAACTGCAGGATGGAGTGAAAAACAGTCCATCTTACGGTCCACATCTCTTATAGTATAGGTTTAGTATGCATCAGTCCAAACTGTGTATTCATACAGAATTGTACACATAATGCACAGACATGTGGGTGAAACTTCAAACTGGACAACTTGCATCTGAACATCGGTAGAAAAAGGGGCACTTAAAGCAGCAATAAATACATACATGTCAAACTCACCCTAAACGTTGGGAATGTTGAATAAAATCTGCTCTGTTGTTTTATTAGATAATACGTACAGTGCGCATTCTGAGTCTCATATGCATTGAGTGCATTATGGATGCGAGTGCCAAGACTATTTAATGATTCCCATGATCATCTTGGCTGAACATGCTTGCTGTCAGGACCATCTTGTTGTACATGGATTACACTGCAAGACCTGAATGCATGATTGAAACATCACTAATCTTTTTATTGTTATTATTCACTGTCTTCTTGTAAGGTGGATCTTGCTTGAAATCACCTTATCGTTGCTGTAAAAAAAAAAAAAAATGCCTTTGCCTAATGCAGTCCCATAACACACAAAGCCTTTATTGTAGCAGCGGTGAGTAAAACTGAGGAGAACTCAATCAATTTAGCCACATTTTCCACATCATTAAGTGCATCTGGGTGCGATGTGCCTTTTCAGAAGAGCCCGTTGACGAGCACTCGACTGAAGACATCACTTTTGATTATGTTTGGCTTCACGTCTTCCATAACACATGTTATGCGTTGGATCAGATGCAGGTCAACGGCCCAGCCGAACATGTATACAATGGATCAATGGTACCTCTTGAACAGGAGGTCATCACGCAAGAAGCTGCCTTACCCGGAAATTAAACGGACGTTTACAGACCCTAAACGATCTGGAGATTTTCAGATTTAGGCGAGAAGGATTAACGATCAGGCCTGTTTAAGAAATCCAAGAGGTCAGAGGTCATGTATAGAGTGTGATGCATAAGATCAGTCTTCTTCTTAAGTATGTTACCGAACTGCCGCAGTCGCTAACAATGATTTTTTGCCCCTAACAATAATTAAAAAAAAAAAACAACTGAAAACATCAATACTGAAGGAATTTCCGGCCCCCATGAGGAAGCACCAAAAAAACAACAACAAAAAAAAACAGCTTTAACTTCTCTTTACAACTACTGTACAGAACTACAGTAGTGTATAGTCCTTTGGAAACCAAAAAAATAATACAGTAATAATAATACAGAGGGCGCAGAAAGCATGCACCAGACAGAGAGCAACAGAGAACAAGCATGACAGAGAGAGCACATTTGCCCACATTTGGAGAAATAGAGTGATTTGGGTGGCAGGTTCGAGGGAAATATTTTCCAGATAAAGACTATGTGTGATTTACTGTGGTTGCGTCTTGTAGGCATGTGGCACCACGGCACCGACTGCCCGAGTTTGATTTCCCAGGAGTGCTGGTGCTTATTTCAGAGACGTGGCCCACCTCATCCCTCACCCTGGCAACATGCTTGTCTCGGGTTAATCCGTTTCTGCTGGAGGAGGTGTCACAATCTCGGCGCTGCCGCATCTTTACTCAACAATAAAAATGGCTTGTGATGCCGCGGCCTGTCCTTCCATGGAAAAACATGAAAAAACTTCTTTTTTTTTCGCTTAAGTGCTTCATCTTCCGTTGTCCTATTAAAAGGCGAGGCCAACGATTGGCCAAGCTCTTTAACACAATGCTGTCAAGATACTTTAACGTGCTCTCTGAATGCAATTTAAAGTCAATGGGCCGTATCTATATACAGTACACGTCATTGCAGGCACATACAGTAACAAACCCGGAGATGCTGAGTTTTCGATTCTGATTGGTTACAAGGTTTTGGTTCGTTCTCTGAAACTGTTTGACTGATGGTTCTGCAGCACGACTTCATAATACAGTCAACATAATGCTTGAGATATTGGTCTTTCCTAATTATGTTTTTTTATTATATTATATATTATATAATATTTTTTACTGACTACACTGAATGTGTAAGTTTAGGGCTGACTTTGTGCCAGCTTTTGCTGACATGTGCGTCAATGTGTCAGAGGTGCATTCACAAGTTGTACTGTCTGCTGACAGATCTCCCTGCTTCTTAACAAGCTTACTTTTTTTTTAGGCAGGTTTCTATGGCGCTGTAAAAAGCAATGACGAGCACACAGAAAACTCGTATGTCCTATTATTCACAAACAGGACTTGGATAAACAAATTTCCATCCAGAGCCTTAGCTTTTTGACTGTGAACACCTGGCGAGCTCGTGAAGTGAGGACACATTGCTCAAAAGCCAAATGATGTACTCTCGCTCTTACTAAGTTAAAAGCCAGCTTGGGTGATTAGGTTATCACATTCTCCTGAGTAGAGTTTTGCCATTGCTCGCTCTGATCGATTATTATCACCCTTAATATGTACGACGTACGGTAAGTCATCGTCTGCCTCGGTTCAGATGTCTTTAGAGACTCCAGTGTGAACCTTCTTCATATGTTTGGGCTGTAGAGCTGCAAAGAGAAGATGCAGAGCCTTGTGCTTCATGTTTGTTGACAGTCAATATTGATTTCCAGGTAATTCTTCACGCACAAAGAAGATCATGCTTAATTTATGAGACAGTAAATCCCTGCACTTCGTCATTACACTGTGAATGAGGTCACATCACACACAATTCTGTTCTAACAAGAAACTGGCTCGCTTGCTCATGAGTGGAAACAATTTCAATCATTCTAATTCAAAATCATCGAAACGTGAAAAAAACGCTGCGGATGCCAGTCTGCGGGCTAACAGCAATTTTAAACAAGGTTGAAATTCAACTTGACTTCATCTGGCCATAAATTGAAAGACTTGCAGAGAGGCAAGAGTCTAGTTTTGCAGAATATAAACAAATAGTACTTGATCAGTGATAGGTGGCGTAGTGGCTTAGTGGTTAGAAGTGACACCTCACTTCAGGGTCGAGAGTTTGCATCTCACTCTCTCTCTCTCTGGCCTGGAAGTTTGCATGTACTTCCTCTGCTTGGTGGGTTTCCTCCAGGCACGCTGGTTTCCTCCCCCAATTCAAGGCCATGCACAATCGGCTGAGTGTTATTTCCAGTACATACCCTCTAAGAGTGAAAGTTTGTGTACTGGTGCCTTTGATAGAAGGGGCGTTCCAATCGGGCTGAAGTCCCCTGCGAAGTACACTCAGGTGTTCACAGGGTGTTCAGCCATGTTAAGTGTGATTCCAAACCGCAGGGAGCGAAAATGTTCAGTTCAAAGGGAACTGCGAACGGTGTAGGGAACGAGTGAACAACAGGTGTTCACTTCAGCGGAAAAAGGGAATGAAAATTTTCCTATAAGTCACTGCGTCTCGCTGGAGCGTAAAAAAAATGGAGCTTGAAAAAAAAGATTTATGTATTTATTATCATTATTATCGAGGATGACATCATATTAAAAGGAATCCTTAGCATTATATGGGCTAATAATCTGTAAAAAAAATCCGTACATCTTTAATCGATTATTATAATTAATCAATAATGTATAAGTTATACATGTTTCAATAGTATATGTTTTATAATAATAGCACCAGTTTTTGTTCCAAAAAATATTCAATATTTAATGTCCGTAGTGTAAAATTTCCTCAACAGCAACGACAGGTATCCTTAACGTAGGTGCTAATGTTACCATGGTAACGCACGGAGGAAGTGACGTCTGCACTGGTGACTTTGCAGGGTGTTCCGAATGGTGAGTTTTGTCGGGGAAAGTTCCCTTCACTGACATTCTCTGCAAACGGAGCATAGAGTAGGGAGCACCCTGTGAAGTACACTTTGGAATGGAACGCAGCCAGGTTGCCACCCAATCCAAGGGGGTACCCTGACCCAAACTCCAAACTTCCTGTGACCTTACCCGGGATAAGTGGTATAGATATTAGACGAGTGGATGGGTTTGGTCAGAAGCAAAAAGCCTCGAGAGACTTAAACAAGTCAAAATGTTACAGCAGACAAATTAGGAACACCATTTAGCCTAATATCATGTCTTTGGACTGTGGAAGGAAAACCCACCAGGCACAAGAAGAACATGCAAATTCTATGCACACGAACCTGAGGCAGGACTTAAACACTCACCCCTGGAGGTGCGAGGCGGCCATAGTGATAACCGTTATGCTACTATGCCACCCTGGTATATCACAAAATCTAGAATCTGCATGGCCGGCAAATGGAACAAATGTTTTCTTTACTTAGAAAATACTTCTACCCAACTACTCTTTCTGTCGTATGAGGTTACATCCTCATCCAGTCCGACTGTGTCTGTACTGGTCTGGCACTCAGTAGCTCCGAGCAGTGTACTATTCATCACTAGCGTGAGCTGGAGGATTTTTCAAAAGCAGCCAGGCAACAGTCGGGAAGCCCGACAGACAAGACTAATGAGTCATGTCGACTGCTTAGGCTGCAGCGGTCCATTCTGCTGTGCTGGCCACCATAACTGCCACAGGGGCTGTTTCATCCTGAGGATATCAACCAAGCGGGCCCAAATGTGACTTTATTTCACACTCAACCTGAATTCTGCTTAGCAGAGGCAACTCATTTATATGGCAGGATAACTCTGAACTGGTGATGAACTTTTCTACAGTGCACATGGAATGGAATGATGGGAATGCATGAATCCCATTAGCTCCTGAACTCCAAGACAAGGCTATTACACGTCCAGGCTATTTGTTTTTTTGACGACTACTATCTTCAGAAAAATAATAAACATTATACTTCACTGTGTTTACAGTATATGCACTACAATGCCTGTTACTAAAGCAAATGCTCTTTATTCCTGCAGGCATTACACATATCAGGTTAACTAGTCTGTATTAGTGCACTCAACTACCTCACTATTCCTGTCCATGTGCTTGTCCTAGTCAGTTGGGTTTCTGGGCAACTAAAAAAACATGGGCCTTGGCCGCGCAGTGTTTGGCCTAGCATGCTTATGCATTATAATTTTTTTCTTAATTACAAAGATCTATTTTAAATCATACAGCAGTTAGTTCAGACCGAGTAATCTGATTGGACGGGAGGCTTTCAGCACTGCGAGGTTTAACCATGTGTTTCACTCTGCACGTGTTCTACAGTCATAAAAAAAAAACACATTCAAACCCAGTCACAGGTTTCAGGCACTTTTAGCGAATAAACATGTATATTAAACAAAACTTGGTCTACTTAATAACTGTTTCTAAGTCGTTCTGAATCTGAATTGCCTCCATGTTAATTTATTTCTCTTAAGCTGAGCTACAAAGCTAACTGGCTTTTAACACAAGGCTGAATCCCAAATTTCTTTTTAAATCCTAATCAAGGGCACTACTTGGTGTGTGGAACAAGTGATTGTATACTCTAGCGTACTTGTTTTCCATTTAATGCTATTTGAGATTTAACCCCAGGACCTGGAAGGTATTAATACTTTGTAAAACAAGATATCTAGATATATAAAGAGAAACTTATGAGATTTATAGGATTGTCCATCACCTCTATGGTTTGTTCATTTCACCTTTTGGCTACATAGTACCAATAAGAACGTAATATACTTTCACCCCTGTTAATTACACTAACTGTGTGGCTCCGCCAGCCGTGGTTAGTCAGTAGCACCAGTCGTGTAAGGATACGTGTTGGCAGAGCGAAATATCTGGTTGATAAACAAACAAACAAATCATAATCTGTTGATAATAAATGATGTTTGTGGAACTGTTGTGCGAAAGGGATGATGCCTTTGGCACTCAGGCTGCACTATCAGTACACCATCGGCAAAACTGCTGCAGAGCCGTGCTGATATCCAGCACAACGGAACTCCCTCTCCTGAGATATTGCTTAAATATTATGAGAAACAGTTTAATCATCCAGGACAGGAAGCAGGGCATTTCCAGTATGTCAGTTGTAAGTACTCTTGTATAGTCTAACGATATTATCAGCTCTTGGAAACTTTGGCTGTATCTTAAAAACTAAGCTGTATTGTAGATTTTTAAGCAATTCGGCAGTAATAAGCAGTAATAAGAAAAAGAAAACAATTTGAGCAGAAGAATGGAAACCAGTTAGTTTTGACGCATGAATGTCTGAATGTTTAATCTTTTTTGGGTCAATATGTATGTAAATTTTTTATTCATTTTTATTTTTTTATTTTAAAAAAATCAGTTATTTTCACCATTTTTGCCTGAAGTGTTTCAGTAGCAGAATACACTTAATAAACTGATCTTTAAAGATACACTTGCCTAATGTTTGCCAAGTCACCCATACTATACATCAATAGATTTTATCGATGTATGCAATTGAACATGATTCTAGTATATTCTTGACATGCAGTATATGTCTTTTGGCTCACTTCCCAATGAATTAACTCATTCATTAACTAATTAAGAGAAAGCCTGCTCTTTGTGCATAGTTTCGAGTGATCATTCATACAAGAGTACTCCTACACAAAATGCATGATGTATCACTATAAACTCTGATATTCACCACTTGATATTGTGCCAACTTCATAGCGTGCACAAAAAAATTATAATAATGTTTTATTTGCAATTAACAGATTTGTAATTTGTTCAACGGTGCACGTAAATCATTAAGACAGGACGAATGGTAAGAAAGTGCGGTGCTTTCTTTTAAGAATGCTGGAAGGACACAAAGGCCACTGTGTACAGATCACACTGTAGTGTTCACAGACCAATCTCTCACACTGAAAGAGAAATATTCACTGGCTGCATCATGCAGAACGAATCAGCGACCTTGACACATAGACAGAAAAAAAAAAACCTTGTCTACTCCGTATACCTCTGTGCATTCTAGCAACAGCTACTTGTATTGTAAACAAAGTGTTGCTTTTTATTATTGTGCTTATTTTGTTATAGTGTTACAAATTTCCTTAAAGCACAGAGAGTGGATTAAAGTTAAAGCAGGATAATGATATTTCAACTCCATAAGGGAAAACTGATTTTTTTTTTCTTCCTTCCCCACACTTAATCCATTTGTGTTCCCATTTCAGCAAATTCTCAGTGCTCCTTAATTACTAGCCTCAAAGAAATTTTGCAGACGAAAGAAGAAAAAAAAATCTCTCATCTGTATCGTTTTCCTGCAGCTAAAGACGACTTTCTTATTAATAAGCCTTTATTTTATCAAGACGATAATCTTATGATGCTGAAGGGTGCGCAGCTAAAGGAGTACAAATAAGAGCGGGAACTACAGTTTAAAGCCGGCTGAGTCAGGCATTTAATATTTATCGTAGCTCCAGTCAGCCATTCAGGGAAAAAATAAAATAATAAAAGAAATCAGGACATAATATGCATGATGTCTTCAATCCATAGACATCAGCAGGATGTGCCTTTCTCCCAGGATTGATGGCTAGACGTACGGGACAGGCGACTTACCTATTTATAGGGGCGAGATACCCTATTTATAGTATCTTGTATGACATGAGAAGAACCTAAAACCTTTTACTGATGTTCAGGTAATGCCATCAGGCCCATAGAAAATACAGTAACACATCCGTCCTAAACACAACTGAGGAATGTAAGATTAAAAAGCCTGACTTGCAAATGGCAACGTGTGATTCATGTACAAAGATTGTTGCGCGACCTGGACACTCTTTGTGACCTAAAAAAAAAGGAAATAAGAGAGGCAAATGCCAATAGGAGAGAATGTAAAATATAAAAACTACAATATGTAGTATTTTTGTTACAATTAAATAAAGTATGAAAAGTAAATATATAAAAATGTATTTTAAAAACTGTATGTATGTAAATGAACTGTACTGCAAATTAAATAAAAGTAAGGAATGTTAATATAATAAAGGCTGTCACTGATTACTACCAGGGGAGTGAACTTTGTATAAGAATGAGACAAACCCGAGACTTGCATTGAGCGTCAGCAAACTTCAGTATATAATGTACGACAATACACCTAATCGCTCCATAGTTACGGTGGAAACCAAACGTCCAGATAAAAAAAGAAAAAATATTTACAAAAAAATATACAAAAGATTCAAATTGCAAATTCAACGATGGAAACCGTGAGCGGAGCTTAAAGCAAAGAAATAAATAAAATGAAACGCCATCTAACTTTTTGACACAGCAGTCAATCTAATCAAATAACCAAAATAAAAACATAAACAAAATCTGGGCGTAAGATGCCCGCTAACTACACTGACTCACCAATCATAAATACAACTATTAGCTCCCGCTTCTAACTAGTGTTTCTAATCAAACTCTTACTCTGTGTTGCTTGCTCGTGCTAACCCTCGGGTGTACTAACCTCGACTCGACACTGTGATTTGAAGTCCAACAACTCGTATGGGGCCGAAGAAATAGTAACCAACATGTAGCATAGTCGGATAAAAACAACACGCAAAGAGAACAGAGCGTAGGTGTGAGCTAACGGCAGATAACCGCCACAGCGTTCGAAAACAGGAAGTAAAAACAAGATGTGAATGAAAGAAAGAAGCTTCTTATACTAGGGTTCTTATACTAGGCTAGGGACGTCTCATTGGTTCACGCGGGAATCGCCATCGCGCTGGAAATGAAGACTGACAGGGATGGTGTCCGATCCCGGGACCTGAAAGACATAGGAACCAAGAACATAAAAAGAGACATCCCCAAAATACTACGAACGTAACAAGCGGGATTTTAAAACATTTGTGAAATTTGCTAAATTGCCTTCAACTGCAAACCAGCGCCATCATGTACAGTGCACCAGCTAGTGGCTGAAAGTGCCACTGCTTCATTACTCCACTAGCTCTAACTTGGCCACCACAGTTTGGAGCTTCTGCAAATATAACAGGAAAAATTGCTTTTTTCCCCCCCCACAATCTTAATGATTGTGATTAAAGGTCTCTTTAGTTATGAAATGTCGAAGAGATGCAAATACCACTGGCATGTCTTATTATTTACTGGTAAACCACAGCTAAGTCAAGTTCAGCAAGGGTTTCCTTTCTAAATGTGGGGCTAATTAACCCGACATGAGGAACCGCTTTTCCTCTGTGTTATGCAGCGTTTTCTTATAACTTGAAGGAAAACCACAGTAAGAGAATATCGTGAATAAACAGAGAAGTGGCGCATACCGTAATAAATAATCATCAGTGTTGTTGTTTTTGCTCTAGTATTTCCCCTGCATTAGCCCTGAATTTTCTCCTCCCTCATAAAGTCAACAAGATAAAAAAAAATGCGTCCTCTTATTCGAACAAGAAACCACAAAGCACAAAGACATCAATCTGTCATGAAGACTTTCCCTGCCATTGGAAACTCCTTTAAAACAGAACATACACCATATTAACAATTACACAAACATGTTCCATCTGTCTATGTGGAATGTCCACCATACGACTCCCTGTGAGAGGTTTTGCATCTTGTTGCTGTATTACAATGGTGTCAGGTTTGACTGTCAAAGCTGCTGTTATAGAAGAATCATCGATGCCTTCTGATGAATCAGAATTCACCACAAAACATCTAGTGTAATTAGGAGTACTCGTGTGTCTAATTATCCGAACAGGACACAGATAAACCTGAAATATCAGCTACATCAAAATAATCAGTGTTGTACTCTTTAATAACACGCTCGTAAGGAGCGGACGACCCGACGGGTCCTGTTATCTGGCCACCGGAGTGCCGTCGCTGCTAAATACCGACCGTGTTTGTTGGCTTGCATGCTGATGAATAAATCACGAGAACACAACAAAGCTATTCCTCTCCAGATGATCTGCTTTTGGAAAGTGGGGGGAAGGAAAAAAAAAAAAAAAGGCAACTCGGAAAAAGCAAAGGCGAAAGGAGTTTGACGCAGGTGCTGCGGCATGCGGGTTTATAAAGAAAGAGGAGACGTGCCTAAAGTGTGTACTGTATATGTCAGGCTTGTTGTCGTTGTACTGTACTTGTGTACATTGATCTTATTTTGTGTCTGTTGTCATAAAAAAGCGTAGGAGACGGACATGTCCTGGATGGATTTGTTGTCTCCTGGAATTAGCATCGTTGCATTTGAAGGCTGTTACAAATCAGGTCGTGCGATTGAAACGGCGTGTTTGTCAAAGCTTGCATGAGTAACCGGTGCTGCACCTGAAATATGATGCAATAAAAAAGAAAGACGGAGCGAGTCGTTGCTGCCTGTGAAAACGGTTTCTTCTTACAAAACATAGATCTGTTTTCAAACATGGTCAAGGACATGTTTTACATATTTTCTTTTACACAGCTCGTAGATACATTAAAAAAATTTATGAAAGCAAATATTTCTTACTGTATGCATAAAATTGCTCATAACTTCAATCCTAGCTTTAACTCTGAGTGTAAAAATTAAAACATAGTGCAAAGAGGATACAGGTCTAATTTAATGTGCTTTAAGCAAGAGTGCTACATTACCCCAGTTGTTTTATATATTTAATATTTGTTTAGGTTTCCTTTAAACTATTGCACTTATATCTCAGATTTGCATTTTGTTAACATTTCTGCTGCTTTTGAAAGCTATAGTATGAAACATGAAAGAGAACTACGGTATTGAATTCGAGACAATGGTTCAAAGCCGTATCATCACGAGTTAGGATGACACGGCATGTTTTATTAAGTTAGCGCTTTGATTGTGATAAAGCATGTCAAAGGGTTTACCAGGTTAGAAACATTTGCTTGCTAATCAGGACGTCAACGTTTCATAACGGAAACGGGATTTAATTACACTGACGGTGTTTCTGTGTTGATCTGCATGCGGAAAACATCCACTCGTGACAGCTACAGTAAGTTCAGAAAGGCGTCTCTTAAGACAAGATTTTCAACCTTCCTTTTTGTACTTAGTAAAAGGTGAACCAGCAAATACATCCATATCCCTGTTGAATGTTTCTCTAAAATCAGAGAAATAAATTAATGAATAAAGTTTGGACACAGGTTTGGCCCATACTGTACTGAAGATTTTTAAAGAATGAAATAGCACATATGGCATTAGTTAATCAAGTAACAATAACAACAACAGCAACAGAAAAAAATCTGTTTGTTATTTTAAGACAGGAAGGTCAGCTGTTCTGGAAGAACTGTATTGTCAAGTGCATTTGCAAAACCCATCAAACACCATAATGAAACTGGCTCTCATGAAGACCAGAGTGGAGGTTCATTTAGAGTTACCAGCCTCAGAAATCACCAATTAACAAACAGCACCTTAGATTAGAGATGTTATAAAGGATTTACAGAGCATAACATAGCAGACACATCTTAATATCAAATGTTCAAATGAGATTACTGTGTATTTTGGATGCTTTCAGCATTGTTTTATAATGTAGAAAGAAAGAAAAATCTGAAAAAGATGAGGTGTGTCCAAACTTTTGGATAAGATTTCAGCAAAAATTGTAGGTGACCATCTTTTGACACCTCGACTTTAAACAACAATAATCCTGCTGTATTTCATCAGAACAACAAAGGGTTTTTTATTTATTTACTTTTTAACCCTGCCATTGCTATTGTCTTTAAAAAGCTTGTGCATCTGTAAGAGTCTTAGACGCCTAACACCTTTTCTAGGAAGTGTGATTTTCTCACACAGTGAATGTCACGCTTTGATCAAGTTACTGTGTAGCTGCGTCCTACAGGGAAAACGGACGTAAGCCTGATCGATTCCGGTTGTAATCAGATGCTCTTCATCAAAGTGTCTTGGATGTTCCCGTATTTCGGTCAGAATGTAATGTTTAAATGGAAACATTACTTCTAATAGAGATGCATGCGAAAGTGAAATATAGGTCAGGTAAAAATAAATAAAAATAAATAATCCTGTAGCTCTATATAGCAGAAAATACCAAAGTACATTAAAATGTCAAAGTTCTGTTTTCCATACAGGTCACCACGCAGATCAAGTTAATATTGCAGGAAGAATTGTTGTAACAGAACTTCTAAGCACATGCTTGCACAAGAATTATGTCTGTCATTCAGAGATTCTGGTTCGATGTGTAAAAACCACACCACCAGCCCTCCTCAACATCAAGAAGCACTGCCATGGTTTTGGATGGTTACAGAATGAGAGATGATGTGGCAAAATGTCATGAACATTTCAATCCTGGTCTTGCAAACTTGCCTAGATAACAGAATGACTGGTTCATCAGGTGAAACACAGGGCTTGATTCCTAATCCTTTCCCTTCTCTAACACACTCACCTCAGAGAGCATTTATTCCAAGAGTGTGTAGGCAGGACTTCTTTCTGAGTCTTACTAAAATACACTGTAAAGTAGAGATGGGAACCACAAGGGACCACTTGATACGATGTTATCACGATACTGAGGTGGCAATTCAATCTGCTTTGTGATTTTAGAAATATTCAGATTCAATTTTATATATATATATATATAGAGAGAGAGAGAGAGAGAGAGAGAGAGAGAGAGAGTTACAAGTCTAAACAAACTTAAAAAAATAATTCACTCCTACCACACAGGATGCTTTGCTGCCTGCCAATGTGTGTGTGTAGTTTAGAGTGCGCCACCTGTCTGTTATTAGAGGAACTGCAAAATTTCACCACCT
>JAOTRS010000030.1:11554815-11568510 GCA_028565755.1 Dinotopterus cunningtoni
ATCACCCAGGTTCATCGGCCCATACCGCATCACCCTCCGGATAAACCCAGTCACCTACCGGCTCCAGCTGCCTGCGGTGCTCCGGATCCATCCGGTATTTCACATCTCTCAACTTAAACACTTCACCACCTCTCCCACATCTCTTAACTTAAACACTTCCACCCACCCCCCTGCTCCTCCTCCCCGCATCATCGACGGTGGTCCCGCCTACACTGTGCGTCGGATCCTTGATTCGCGCCCTCGGGGCAGAGGCACCCAGTACCTGGTCGATTGGGAAGGCTACGGGGAACGGTCTTGGATTCCGGCCCGGTTCATTCTCGACCCCGAACTAATTTGAGACTACCGTTGTCGGGTATCCTCCACCCCAGGACCGGCAGGAGCCGGTCCTGGACAGGGGGGTACTGTCATGCACACTCAATCCGCGACCGGCACTAGGACCCGGAAGTAATGCGGTCACGAACCAGGAAGTATAAGAGGAGTAAACAAACCACGGCACATCGCTCAGTCATTGAGTTCGCCCATGTCGGTTCAGACTGTTCGTCTACCATTTCGTGAGTACTCACTTTCTTGGGTTTTACTTTCTGATTCGAGTGTGTGTTTATAGGATGCGGGTTAAATTTGTGTTTTTCCCTTGCTCCCCTTCTGTGAGAGTCCTTAGACTAATTCGCGTGGTTATCCTGCCTACTCGCTTGCTTCTGCGTTTGGGTTTACCATCCACGCTACAAAGGGCTAACCGCTAAAGCTACGTCGTCTGGTCTATCCAGGTTAGTTCTCTGACAACCAGGCATTTTTTGAAAATGTTCAACATCAAGGGATCCTTGTCAAGTTCTTACTGTGTTCACCAAACCTCGAAACTTGATCCGTTTAATACCTGATGTTTCAGTGGTAATACTGTACCTTGCTCGGATTCAAGCTCAAAAGTCATGGCTGAAACTTGAGTATCATAAATCTTTTATGCAATTTATGTGCAATTTATTTAAAGTAATTGTCCAGTAACTGTCATTATACTGTAGGTGTTTTAAAGTTCAGCGTTGTTACATTTTGTAAAATGGGATTTTTTTTTTGCTGTTTGCACTAACTGTAGCATATGTTTTATTGTATGGTTTATGATGTCTGTAATGAGATTTGTGACAAGTTTCATAATTGTTGGTAAGAAAAGTTTTACCTGTGACCATCATAATTTCTCATAAAAGGCTATGGGTTGTGTCATAATATGTTATATACCAGTATGAGTATATACCAGTAGGCTTAATTTGACATCTGTCATTTATCATATGATAGAAAACACAACACCAATAAAGGACAAGGTGGAAGCATTTTTTTCAGATATGTATTCTTATACTGTATATCTTGCATTATCTTGCTTATAGAATGAGAATGAGAATCAGAATCAGAAAGAGCTTTTTCCCAAGTACATTTGCATGTGACAGAGCTTCTAGAAATGACAAAAAACATACAACACACACACACACACACAAAAAAAAAATTAACAACAAATGGAGTAGGATGTGGGGGTTTATCAAATAAGTCAAATAAATATCAGTAGTATTGCACAGTATATTGCACAGTAGTATTGCACACAATATTGCACATATATTGATTGCACAGTGAGAAGAACGTTTAACTATATTTATTGCACAGTAAGAAAAATGTTTAACTGTTCATGAGGTAAATTGTCTGGGGGGGGCTTGTTTTTGTGCCTGACTGTCCTGGTGTTCAGTACTCTGTAGCACCGACCAGACAGCAAAAGTTTAAAGAAAAGGTGGCTTGGGTGTGAGGGGTCCACCAAAGTGGTATTCTGAGCCCTTTTTTTTTTTTCACCCTGTGTATATACAGTTCTTGCAGCGTGGGCAGGGGAGTGCGGATAATCCTTTCAGCGCCCCGAACTGTCCTTCGTAGTCTTCTAGTGTCTGATTTTGTAGCTAAAACCAGACAGTTGTTATATGGATATTTCCCACTGGAAAAAAAGGATTTATATACAGTTTCCTCACTCAGTCACTCACTCATCATCTATACCACTTTATCCTGTATACAGGGTCATGGGGCCTGGAGGGTAACCTTAGGAGACTTAGGGCATGAGGCGGGGTACACACTGGACGGGGTGCCAGTCCATTGTAAGGCACACACATACAGTATACACACACACACAAACACCAATATCCTAATCTGCATGTCTTTAAACTGTGGGAGAAAAACCGGAGTAGCTGGAGTAAACTCACCAAACACAGGGAGAACATGAAAACTCCACACGAGGTGGGATTTGAACCTGAACCCTAGAGGTGCTAACCATTAAACCGCCATGCTGCCTATTATTATTATTATTATTATTATTATTATTATTATTATTATTGTTGTTGTTGTTAATTCATTTTATTTATATTGGCACCTTTCTCATCACCCAAGGTCGCCATTTATTTATTTATTTATTTATTTGTTAATTTATTTACATGTTTATGTTTATTATTATAATTTGTTTAATGTTATAAGACATACCCATATAGCTTTAGATGCACTGTCCACAGCCTTATTAAGGCATCTTTGTATATATACCTATATACCGTTTCCTGTATTATTTATTTGGAAAAAGGTGATATAATTCCAGCAATCCTGGTCTCGTAATGGGAACAAGGTCCGTAACTGGTAAATGCCCTTGCATCCTTTAATTAAAATGTCTACAGGCATTACTAGCTTATAGTAAATAACTCATTATGCTTTTCCAAGATGCTGATATTTCCAGGAATTAATTTCATGGAAAATTAATGTAAAAAAAGTTTATATTATTGATAGAACGGTGAATAAATTTTAAACTATACTGTAACAAGAGTCATGTAGAAATCTTATCTTTTGCTACAGTATAACAAGCACATTTAATTTAAGGTCTAAGTGAATGCAGTATGTACGATCCTGCCATCCAAGTTTAATGAATCACCTTTGAAATCTTCCCAATGTACTGGTGTTTTATTTTATTTTTAGTTTCTATGTCAGTGTTATAAGACTGGTTGATGTTCTTTTCTGTTTTTCCAATTTAATATTCATTTGACAGTGCTATGTTGCATTGTCACCATTATGTGACAAGAAAAGGCACTAATACAACAGTCTGTTGTCATGGTGCTGTAATCCAAACCAGCCCTGAAAGTGTCATAACATAATTATTTTTTTATAGGTAATGCCTATTAAAATGAGTCTTTATAAATGAAAATGTTTTATTTTCTTGTCATTTGAAATCAGTAATGACACTAATACATAATGACACATTTTTTAAACTTACCTAATTTGGTCTAGCACAAACGTGTTACTTCTGTGTGTGGGTATAAAAACAAGAAAGAAGAAAAGTCTTCTCTTTCAGGTCTGTCCTATTACTGCACATCTCTAAATCTTATACAGGGAAGTGATGAAAGCTCGCAAAGCATCCTGACCATATTTGAGAAGTCTCTGCTATAATATTCGTGAGATGGAAAATATTCAGTCCGAAACACACTTTATTGCTCACACATAGCACCTCGAGCAGCTCACTCCACTCTGTAGCGTCCATCCTTGAATCTGTACTTTTTTTTGGTTCGTAAGCCGCCCGGTCTCGCTCATCCCGTCATGATTGCTGTGATCATGGGGGAAAAGGGGTGAGGTTTGCTTTGCTTATTACCCTCTCCAATGGAGCATTTCAAGGATTCATCTTTTAAATTCTACCATCCTCCATCTCTCCCATTCTTATCACTTACTTGAAGGTCATGAGCATTTTCACTTTGTCTTATCATGGTTTTTTTTTCCACCCCCTCTCTCCCTGCCCTCCTAGCCCACTTGCCATCCTAAATCTCCTGCTGAGTCTCTTATTTTGGATGGTTCTTAAAAATTGGCTTAAAGCAGCAAGATTTGAATAAATCAAGCCCTGGTATCGGACCGGACATCAACCCTTGCCTGTAACCTCATATGCGTGTAAAATGTAAAACACACTGATCATAAACATCAAGGTTATTTTGAAGCATGATGATGATCAAAAAAGTTCAAGATTGTTCAAAATTTGATCAATTTAAACTCTAGAATCGCCATTTTGATGGTACACACTGTAGCTGTAGCTGTAGCTGTACTGTCTGTATTGCTGTAATAACACACCCCTCGGTTAGCACTGTGGCATCATACTTCCTGGGTAATAAGTTCAAATCCTACAGTACCTTGGGTACTGTATAGAGTTTGCATAGAGTTTGCATGTTCTCCGTGTGATTGGTGGGTTTCCTTTAGGTACTCTAGTTTCCTCCAACAGTCCATTCGGCTAATAGAGGTTTCCAAACTACATGTAATGTGTGGATGAGCGTGTGTGAGCGCTTGTGCCCTACGACAGATTGGCATCGTGTCCAGGGTGTATCCCGCCTGTTATTGACATCATTTTGGCTGTTGGAGGTAAACTGCATCTCTTTTTCTATGCGCAAATTAGTACTGCTCACATTGTCTACATAGTCATTTTTCTTTAATTGTTCCTTTCTTCACTGAGCACATACATATGAATACACATGGAACCTGCATGGGAATGATAAAATGAAATAATTTGAATGCAGCAGCAGAATCTTTCAAATTCTATTCTTTTTTTTTTTTTTCAAACAAACATAATTGTGAGTATGAGCAAGAGCATGCAAAATACTTAGCAACATAGGAAATGGGCTCTTCAATCTTTTGCTACAGAACAGCTAATATGCTCCATCTTCACTTGAGTGGAGTATGGTGAGTCGAAATCAGAAAGCAATCAAGCAGGCAACAGAAAAAATAATAAGCTCGAAGCACTCAACCAATCACCAACTCAACATCGAAAATAAGAAAATGTCAGTGAAAAGGTTTTTCAGTTCATGAAACCACCCTTTAAGCAGCCACTATTTCTTTCTAACTAGGAATGATAAACATGATGTGTTTCATTTTGGGTGGCAGAATCACCTACAAGAGGACCCATGGTAAAGTAGTTTGATTATTGACGATGCTATTTTCATAGACAGGCTTAAAAACATATGTGATTTGATCCCACTCCATGCATTTTTTTTTCAGAACCGTGTGTATTATTGGGTGATAACATATTTGATCATACTGTACTATTGAGCTCATGCACAAAGTAAGTGAAGGTTGGCAGGTCTCGCACAGTCCAGTTTTCTCTTTTCTTTTTTCTTTTTCCATCTTACCCCTCACCCACACCCGTGTGCATTTTGAATATTTCTGGTTAACACATTTTGACTTGGATTTGATCGTACTTGACAGGCTCTAACCAGTTTAATAGATAAATCTGAGATTCTTTAAACATTAAAAATGCAATACAATGTCTCAAAAGGTTAACTTTTTATATTTGGCCCTCCGGACAGGTTATTCTGAAACATGATATTTTTCATATTTAAACTGAAAATATACAGTTATACTTAGTATTTTTCAAGAAAGAAAAAGATGATTTTAGTTAGCTTAAAAAAAACTTAGGTTAAGGACACTGCTATAGCCTTAGATGCTGATTTATCACTTAAATGTGTACAATAATAATAATAATAATAATAATAATAATAATAATACCACAACCAATAATGCAATTAATTTACACTACCGCTCAAAAGTTTGGGATTACTTGAAAATTTTTTTTTTTTTCTTTAGTGATTTATTATTTTTTTTACATTCTACAACATTACCGGGGATTTCAAAACTATGAAATAACACATGTAAATTGAGTTAATTTTGTAACAACAACAGCAAAAACAATTATTTAAAGACATGGAGGTCAGCATTCCTGAAATAGTTCTTGCAAGAACAGTGAAACCCATCAAGCACCATGATAAAATAAAAATCAGGATGACCATGGAGTTAGAAAGTAATATCATATCTTTGAGCAGTAATGTATATAGGCGTCTTTCTAGGCACCCAGTGTCCACGATTCTTCTTCTTCTAGTTATTAATAATAAATAATGTATTTATTATTATTATTATTATTAACATTAATAATAATAATATTAATAATAATATTAATACATAGTAATATATATATTCCTCCGGGTACTACGGTTTCCTCCTCCTGTCCAAAGACATGCAGATTAGACTAATCTAACCAAATTGCCCTGTGATAGATTTGCACCCTGTCCCCCACCTCATGCCCTAAGACTCCTGGGATAGGCTCCAGGCCCCAGGCGACCCTGCATATGAGAAAAGACAGTACAGACAATGAGTGATGTTTACAGTCTTAATTTATTTCAGTACAAATTCAATTAGTAGTAGTATAATTGTAGTAGCATTATTAGTAGTTATAGTACATGCCATAGCTTGCATGCCCTCATTTCAGCTTGATTATCGCAGCTGCATGCCATTTTCAGGTCTCTCTATCTCATCCACACTGATCCTCACAGCAGAATTCACATAGATGCGAAACAGCAGAACGCACGGTTACACTGCGAGATCTATCACATATCCACGAATCCAATCTCTTCTGAAGATGCCAGTGGGGCTCATTGGCATGTAAACGGCAACTACAGATACCTGATTGACTGCAGGTGCCAACGAAGATGGCACCGCTCTCGAGCGAGCCACTCAGCCCATCAAATTACAGCCACGTCTGTCCCTCTGTGGAACTGCTGTTCGCACCACAGTTGGCTGCTGTGTGGATTGCATGCTGAAGTGCCATTTCTGTCATTTGCATCTCTTACATTTATAACAGATCACTGTAAGAAGGAGGTCTAGCACACTGACATCTATATTTAAGAGCATGTCCATATGTTTGGGTAAATGACACAGGTTGTGCATTTTGAACAGTGTCATATTTATAAATGATTGCTACAGTCTAATAAAAAAGTCATTGTGTGATTAGTTGAAACAAAAGTCATTTAAACTATTTACTGTTTTGATAAAAATTGCATTTAATTATTAATTGATTGTCTTTGTCCCTAATAAATAAATAAATAAACCAATTAGCTATAAAAGTTTAATGAAAATAAGCTTAAAATTCTATAGGTCCCCCTTATGGTATCTGAGCTCTGTCCCCTCAGTGCATTACTTCACAAGACCTCTGGTGGTGTGCTGTGATGTCTGGCAACAAGATGTTATTAGCCAATTCTTTGGGTGTTGTGGATTGCATTGTGGGGCCTCCATGAATCGGTGCATCCCATGGGTGCTTGACCAGATTGAGATCTGGGAAAGTTGGAGGCTGGATCAACAACGTTGAACTCTTTGCCTGCCAAGCCCAATAAAGGACAGGCTGTGGTGCATTTCCATCATAGCCAGCACTGACTTTTTAACTTTAGCAATTTGTCCTGCATTGGCTTTTCTGTGAGATCAGACCAAATGGATGGCCTTTGGCCCCTACAGACTTGGCTAAACCTTGGGTACCCATGATTCTGTCACCAGTTTACTGTTGTATCATTGGTGATCAATGTTATTCACTTCAATTCAATGGTCATATGGTTAAACTTGTACTGTACGTCGTTCCTTGATTTTGGAAATGGCGTATTCTGAAACAAGGCCAGGATTTACATCCGGTCACTTTTGATGAAAGAGCTAAGCAACGCCCCAGACAAGCTTCTGCAGTGTAATTAGATGAAGTAATGAAAGATAATGAAATCCATGTCAAGCAGCACTATAATGGGAAAAACACTGCTTTAACTGTTATTGAATTGTTATTGTCATAATAATGGCTTGTCCCAGTTCCTGACACAGCTAGTTCCGAACAGCCCAGAGGACAAGTCTGTGGGTTAGACTCGGAAGCTTTATAAAACAGTTTTATGTTTCTTTGAAGACAATAACCACTATAAAAGCCTACTTTGTCTACAATTGAACACATTCCTACAGAGATTATGTACCAGTCTCTTCATTGCTATAATTTAATCTCTACAGTACTTCCAAGGAGGTTTGCTTCTCTTATTGCTCTTGAGATGCATAATGAATTCTTTTCCGAGTTATTGAGTCGCTCCAATTTCTCAGCGGGTGCAGAGAAGACAACAGCTTTTGATGAAAGAAACAAAAGATTGCATTTGTGCCACCACACTCCTAATTTATGATGTTGTGGTAATGGGAAATGTGTTGCTTACAAAGGCCATATTCATCCTTTATTTTTTAATTAATTATTTTTTGTCTCCACTTCCCTCTTTATCCAAACTGTACTTTGCTAATGACCTTGCGAACACATAGAAGTATGCATCATTTCGTCACTTTTCAGGAAGCAGGCCAGTTACCGGATTAATTTATCACGACCCAATTTAAGTCATGCCAGCACTTGAAGAAGCACTTATTTTTCTGCAACAAAAGCAAATTTAAATGGATAGTTCACCGTGAATATAATTGCTGATACTAAAGCAGGGAAAAAAAAACTATCAGATGCCAGGTCATTGTGAAAATGGAAAACCATTAAGATGATAACCATTAAGCGGTAAAATAAAAATCTATGAATAGGGGAAATAAACTTTTATCCTTCAACTTATAAATTATGGTCAGGAAAGAGGGTGTTTCAGGATAAAAATGTAATTAAAATGTTTACTGAGCATAAATCAGGGCTGACAATCCAAAAACAGCCAGCAAGAGCCTGCTCTAAATAGGAGGAAGGTCATATGATGTACGAACATAGGTGTTTCTGTTTAGAACTTTGATAAGTGAGATCTTATTGGTAGGCGTTGGGAATTCCACTTTGAGCCGGCCATGTTTGTAGGCCACTTTGAAACCTGGAAACTGTAGTTCTGAGCTGATTTAGGCAAGGATTGTAAATTTGAGGCCATTTTGTCATCTAAATAATCATCTCAATAAATTGAATTTCTAAGCAAAGTGTTTATCACAATGTAATATTCTTCCAAGTGAAATGGCATATGTGGGTGGGCGTGGCTTTGGTTTCATCCGTCAGGTTTTAGATGGTTTGTGAAAAGTGGGCGAAACAAACAGCGAATGTCGGTTCATCAGTGGATACACACAGTATGATGCATCAGTTATACATCAGTTTCTGGCTGTCATCTTTATTATTGATTTACAGAATAAATATTTCTATACCCGTTTGCACCTTTTTGGCTGTCAAATCACACTACATCCAATCAGAGGGTGTTTTTTTTTGGAGGATTTTGGAAATGCTCCAGACGGAAAATAAAAAACAGGGAATAAAAGTGTTTTAGGATTGACAGGATGGAGGAGGTGACTTGAATGCGAAGATTGTTCTCGCTTCTGCAAACATCTTGGTTGGTGAAGGGGACAGGGGAAATGGGAAAGCTGTCAAACCAGAGACCCAGCTGCCAAATCTGGTAGATCATTTTTGTCACCTAGTAAGTTGTTTATTACTTCATGAAATTTGTCAGTAAACATTTGATATTCTGATGTGTGCCTTACTTTTATGTTGCTATTTCCTTATCAAATCAATATATGCACAAATAAATAAAAAATATAGGATTGGTCGTAATATCTTCTTTTTTTATTCACGTCAGCCTGCAAAAAGGTTTGCAAACTTACATTAGACATTGGGAATATCATTTGACATAAAACACAACACAATTAACACACATCTGAAACATTGCCTACACCCTCCAGATATTCACTATTTTTAGAAAGGTCAAATTATTGACCAATCAAAGTAAACATTAAAATGACTGGAATTGGGTTAAGAACAGTCCAACACATTATTACGACCTGGGACCATAGTGCTGACCCATCAACTTTGCAAACATTAATGACTGTAGTCAGCGATCACTTAAACGCTTGGTGGATTTGCATTGTCAAAAACTGACAGAAGAAATTTGATTTGGTTTAATAGTGAAAGTAAGAGTATTTCTACATACAATATCACAAAAACTTACAGGCTTGGGACTGAACAGCTGATATACTGTAAGAAACGCACTTGTTTGTGAGAATAATGAGGGGAAAAACTTGGAGCAATAGGAAAAGATTAAGTGGTCTGATGAGTTCAGACCCCATTCCAGAGTGATGGATGCATCAGGGTAGAAGAGAGGTACATTAAGCGAAGAACCCATCATGCATTGTGGCCATTGGTCAAGTCTCTGGAGGCAGTGTTATGGGTTGGGGTTGCTTCAGTTGGGTCAGGTCTAGGCTTAGCAACATTATGTGGCAATGAAATGAAGTCAGCTGATGATCTGAATGACCAGGTGACCACATCTATGTTTTTTAAATTTTTTTATTAATTTACTGTATTTATTAATTGAGGGGTGTTTGTAACTCTCTAAATAATCAAAACTAACCAGTGCAACCCCATAATTATCATAGCATAATAATGAATTAAAATGACTAACTATCAAAAAACATGATAAAGTGGTTGGCTTTCTTAATTCAATGTACTGTAATTGGAAAGCAATGCATTTCCATACTCTGCACTGCAGGCATGAGCAACAGCAAGGGCATACATGATGAAAAGATAAAGATAAAAGATCAATCAACAAATTAAAACAGCTGGTTGGTCAACAGAAAGAAGTTAAACATCTCTTCCATTGTCAAACTCAAAGTTATGCCCTTGGGCATATTCCAGGACTCAGATTGTGAAAAAGTGTTTTGGGAGCATGAGGAATGATTTTCATAAATTTTCACTACAATGCACTTTAATCAAAGTTACAGTAAAGGCAGCTAAACTTAAACTAAATATTCAAGTGTGTGGCCAGGTAATTTATGTCACACAAGAGCAGCATCCTAACTAGAAGAGGTGTATCACTTCTGTTTCCTCTCATATGTCTTGTTCCATCTTAATATGTTTTAGATCTTGAGAAATAATTTTGTGTTGATGAGAATGAAACCAACTAGTAGAAGTAAAGGCTTTTGCTTTTCTTTGAACCTGACTTGGCCATAACCACCTTACCTCTTGAGTTTAAATCAATCTCAGCTATTCCTGCTCTTAGACTTGATAATGGTGCTCAATCTCAGCCACAGTGTGCCACTTCCTATCACTATGGTGTTGAATTCACAAATTTAATTGTAAGGAAGGTCAGCAGCTCTGGCAGGCAAATCAGAGGTTTTCATTCTAATACACTATTGTTTCTATAGTAACCAAAGCAGACATTCTATAACATCCAATACTAGTAATAAACGGATTTGAAAAAGCACATTATTTAACAGAAAATGAACATATAATAATTTCTTAATTAACAATATAAAATTCTGGGAAGCAGGGTTTTCCAAGAAAGAGGAAAACAACCAGGCTTGTGATTGAACAGCTGTTATGAAGCTGCGGTAACATGTGCATTGACAGGAAATCATGATGTGGATGTTCAGTTACACATTAAGTGTACCTACTGTATAAACTGATAATTATACATATAATTTTACCCATTATATATCATTATTAAATTACATGGAACAATAGGATTTGTGGCACAGTGGCTTAGTAAGGTTAGCACTGTCACCTGGCACCTCCAGGGTCCGGGGTTTGATTCCTGCCTTGGGTATGTGTGCATGGAGCTTGTGTGTTTGGAGCCCCTGTGATTGGTGTGTTTCCTCAGCATACTCCGGTTTCCTCCCACAGTCCAAAGACATGCAGATTAGGCTAATTGGCATTTATCAGTCACCTAAATTAGTCACACGCTATTAGACACCCAGATACCACGGCTGTAAAAATGGCCTTCACGCTCACTAGTTGGGCTCCGAGTTGGGCTCCTAGATGGATGGATGGAGAATTATACAATTAAAAACAAACAAATCCAGCTATAGTAAAAAAAAAAATAAAATAAAAAATTACACAAAAAATCATTTTAAGCCTGTAACACTGCTTCATATCAACTCACATCACACCAATCAATGTTTTATTCCTTATTTATCATTACAGTACTTAATGTGACACTATGTGCCACCTATACTATATATTCCTTTGCTTAAGAAAAGTGAGCTTTTATAAAAGGCTTTTTATAGGCTTTTATACTGTAAGTTTTCTCTGCTGGTTAAAGACAAATTGATCTACTGTATTTTGATGTTTAAAACATAAAACATACTCTGAGCTACACAGTCAGTTGTCATGTCATTGTAGCCAAGGTAACTTTTAAAAGAAATCGATTTATGTTATGCAAAATTTAATAGCAAATTATTTTATTAACAGTAACATCCTTCAAAAAAATATCACTCTCTGTTCTCTAAAAGTTGTTCTCTGTCAGTCTGTGCTGCATGGTAATCAACAATTCAGCAAATATTTAATTTCTGTTCTTCATAATGATGCCTGCTTTTACTTTTTTTCCAGCCCTAATTTTTACTCATTCAGTGCCATAAAAACGTGTCACTCCGACATTGCTCTATTATACTTGTGTCTGCTGTAAGACACCACAGATACAGGTAACAGCCTAATCATTAGCTCCACCCATAATGACCAGTCGACCATTAGGGACAGCAAACATTAGCCACCTTTCTTAGAAGCTTTCATAGCTCATACCTCTCTCTTGCCGCCAGTGACTGCTAATGGACTTGGCATTTGCAGAGAACCATTATTTTAATTTATTTTAATGCCAGCCTGCAAAGGCCTGACACATTCTATGCTATCCCTCTCCCTGAGATGCACTACAACTCCCTGGGTTCTGCAGCACGCATTTACATATTTATTAAAATTATTACTAGGCGAGTTCATTTAGGTTATAATGTTATAATGCACTTTCAAACTAAAAAGAGGAATGGTGTAATCAGGCTAGTCGTACATTTTATTTTTTTCAGAAGTAAAAGACATCTGATGAATCCATATTTAGGTGATGAAAAATCTTTACAATATTTCACATATCACTGAGAAAAAAGCATTGAGACAAGCATCTATAAAAATCATAATCATTATCGCAAAGGCTGTCATGTCAGTATAGACCAATATTTTCTAAGAAGGTTTGGAGCACCTTGTTGAATCTATGCGATGAAGAATAAATATAGTTCTGAAGGGGGTTCAACCCAGTACTAGCAAGGCGTACCCAATGAAGTGGCCAATGAGTGTTAATAAATTTCTTAAAATGATTCAATAAATAATAATGCTGAACTCGTATCATGTATCAAGTATTACTTTATCCTGATATTTTTTTTCACAATAACACTTCAGCATGTTTTCATTTTATAATAACTGGTGTAGGACCTCCTTTTGCGGCCAATACAGCATCAATTCATCTTGGGAATGACAGATACAAGTCCTGCTCAGTGACCAGAGGGATTTTGAGCCATTCTTCTTGCAGAATAGTGGCCAGGTCACTACATGATGCTGGTGGAGGAAAAACGTTTCCTGACTTGATCCTCCAAAACACCCCAAAGTGGTGACTGTGCAGGCCATGGAAGATGTTCAACTTCACTTTCATGTTCATCAAACCACTTGGTCACCAGTCTTTTACCAGTGATGCGCCCATCTAACACAAGTATTGGGCCTAGGGAGTGCCATGATATTTCTTTGGGGCATCTCCACACCAGAACTTCCCCAGATGTGGAAAAGACAGTGAAGCTGGATTCATTAGAGAACAATACATGTTTAACATTGTCCACAGCCTAAGATTTTCGCTGCTGGCACCATTGAAACCCACGTTTGGCATTGGCACGAGTGACCAAAGGTTTGACTATAGCAGCCCGGCCATGTACTGTACATTGACCCTGTGGAGCTCCCGACGAACAGTTTTGGTGGAAACAGGAGAGTTGAGGCGCACATTTAATTCTACAGAGTTAAGCAGCTGTGGTTTTATGTTTTTTGGATACAATCCCAGTTAGCACCCGGACATCCCTTTCAGACAGCTTCCTCTTGTGTCCACAGTTACTCCTGTTGGATGTGGTTCGTCCTTC
>JAOTRS010000030.1:11649978-11665356 GCA_028565755.1 Dinotopterus cunningtoni
TTTGCAAAATGTCCCTTTGCGCCACCTGGCGGGCATTTCACAAATTACTTTGAATTGCGACTGATTTATTTTGGCTGTTGCCGTTTGCCGCGACAGAGTGCGCGGCAGTCATAGACACTCCCCTTGAGTAACCACTGTAGATAGATAGATAGATAGATAGGGTTCAGAACATATGAGAGAAACTGGTTTTAAACTTCACACAGGAAGAATAAACATATATTGATCTGTCCATTCATCTTCACAGGTTTAGTTTTCATAGTTTATTTCCTTTTTTGGAGCAAGCCATGCTGTGTCTTGTTTGGATTTCTTCAACTCTGTCAATACACAGTAAGCTATCCTGGCTCTAAAAAACTAAATTAGGATAACTTCAGGCAAAGTCGTAACAACAGCCGAAGTTTCATTGAATTCTGTCCAGCCGTTTTGTGCAATGCTGTGACAAAATCTGGCTAGACAGAAATAGAGACAGTCATTCAGACGTACAGACATACAATTTTCGGAAAGGTTTCGGGCCCTCCCATCTATGAAACGTAAAGATATCATTGAAAGAGCGAGTTCTGACCAATTTACATATAAAAACTTAATTTTATTTATATAGATGAACCATCAAGTTGAAACAAAGAGAGTATGAAATGAATGAAGGACGTGACCATAGTGCAATGAAAACAGAATGTATATGAGTATATTTATTGTGATGTCAGAGAAGGAGATCCCTTTCCTGACACAGAGCAGAGTCATTGTAAAGTCTAATTGCAGTTGGCAGAAAAAAATACCTCTAGCATTCTTTGTCACAGTGGAGCGAAAGCATTCTCTTACTGAAAGTGCTCTGCTGTTTAACTAGTAGGTTGTGGAGGGGATTTGAGGTGTTCTCCATGATGGTTAACAGTTCGAGTTTGTTGAGGTTTTTGGAGGCATTGCTTCTAAAGCTGTTGCCCCAACAGATAGAAGCAAAAAATATTGCACTTGCCAAAACAGACTGATAAAAGATCCGCAAGATTTTTCTACAGGCATTAAAGGACCTGACTTTCCTCAAGAAGTAGAGTTCTGTCTTTTTCTGTAGAGAGCGTCTGTGGTGCATTTCTAGTCGAATCTGTTGTCAATATAAACTCCAAGGTATCTGTAGTTCTTTACCACCTCCACCTCCTCACCCAGAATGTAGACTGTGTTTGGTCCACCTTCTCCTTGGTCTTGGTCATGTCCAGGACGAGGTGGTTCCTCTCGCACCAATTCAAAAAACTTTCCACTTGGCCTTTGCATTCTGACTATCATTAACACAGCTGCAGAGTCATCTGAGAACTTCTGCAAATGACAAGTTTCAGAGTTGTACTGGAAGTCCAACTCCATAATGTGAAAAGTAAATAAAAGAGTACTGTCCTCTGCGGTGCTCCAGTATTGCTGACCACTTTTTCAGACATGCATCTCCACAGCCTCACAGGTTGTAATATGTCCGTCAGATAGTCAGTAATCCAGGAGGTCTCGACCTGCATATTCCTGAGCTTCTCTTGCAGCAGTGCAAGTAGAATTGTGAGAAATCAAAGAACATGTTTTATTCAGGTGAGACGTGCCAACAACATCCTCTCCAAAATTTTCATTATATGGGATATAAGGGCAACTGATCTCTAGTCACAATGTAAATCCATGATACGAATCTCCCATTCTACGACATCCCTTGGTTGTAAACTCAGTTGTAAAGAGATGATATTTAAGTTAATTTTGCCCTTCTATCAGCTCAAATTAATCCGTCCATTTTTCTTTGAGCTCTGGCATTAGCATGGCATTCCCCCCCCCCCACAGAATAAAAGGGGAGGAAACTTTGGCATTTTATTTTGATCACAGTCTATTTTAATAGTGCTTGTGACCTCTGACATGTGGCTTTGACTTTCAAATGAAATCTTAGCCAACTTCATAGAAAATACAGAGATGTATATCATGTATTGATAATCAACCTGTGTTTATAGTAGCATGGCAGTAGCTACTAATAGCTGGTTTTTAAATAATTGTCAATCATGCTTCAATATATAGTAGCTGCAGAATAAAGTGGAAATATGTTTGGTGGCTGGAAGTGCAGGTGGAACATCACATGGAACATGGAACACACAAACGCACAATCCGCAGCTTTGGATGCCAGTGCCTGATCACTTAGGCCACAGAGGCTTACAAGATACTGGCTCACTAACTCACACATTTTATTCATTACAATTTGTTAGTACTAGGCTGGACCCTTAATTTCATCATGGCATAGACTCAATGTACATCCATGATGCAAAATCCCCATTCCACCGTATACATCAAATATGCTCTATTGGATTAAGATCTGGTGACTGTGGAGGCCATTTGGGTACAGAGAACGCATTGGCATGTTCGAGTGGTTTTAGCTTTGCGATATATTATATTCTTATATGATATAAGAATTATTAAACTATTCCATGAGAACTGTAGTCTCAGGTTTCTGTTCTTAGCTGAAGGGTATGGCACCTGGTTTGGTCTTCTCCTGCTGTAGCCCATTTCCTTCAAGGTTATGAGGTTTACATGTTATGAGTTCAGACATGTTCTTTGAGTTACCTTGGTTGTAAGGAGATGCTCAAACCAGTCTGGCAATTCTCCTCTGAGCTCTGGCATCAGGCTGGCATTTTCACCAAGAGAACTGTCGCTCACTCTATATTATTTTCTCTTTTTTCATCCCATTCTCTGTAAACCCTAGAATGGTTGTGCATGAAAATCCCAGTAGATCAGTAGCCTTGGTAATACTCAACATATTTGGCAACAACAACAATCATGCCATATTCTGATGCTCGGTTTGAACTTCAACAGATTGTCTTGACATGTCTACATGCCTAATTGCGTTGAGTTGCTGCTATGTGATTGGCTGATTAGATATTTATGTTACTGTATAATGTGACCCTATAGTATTAGTAGTAGTAGTAGTAGTAGTAATAGTAGCAGTAGTAAAATAATAAGCGTACTGTAGATCTGCTTTGACTTCAGTGAAAGATGACAATACACTTTTTTGCTGACATCCAGCCATATTACCAGATAAATTGCTTTCCAATAAATGCTCATATATCATTCCCATATACAGTAACTTGCTTTAAAATATGTTTAACAAACACCACATGGGACTTTCGCTACATTGAGTCTCATATATCACCCTTCATTAGATACCAATATTTCACACTCACATAACTTACCTCAAATATGTTTAACAAACACCACATGGCGCTCCATTAAAAGAACAAATTGTTTATCAGACTAATGACTATTATTTATGTCACAGAGGATCTAGTCAGTCTTCATTACACTCACCTGTCTGCATTCTCTGAACTCATTAGCCCCTATTTATATATGCCTTTGTTTTCCACTTAGTCTTCCCAAAGAATGCTAACATTCATGAGTTTGTCTTTCAGTTTCCTAGCATTTGATAACGTATGCTGTACAGTCAAAAGTTTGTGGACACCAGACTATCACTGCCATATATTAAGCCCTTCACCACAAAGCTGAAAGCACACAACTGTTCACAATAGCGTTTTATTTTGTTTACTAATATATTTGCCATAATTTATATTTCTACTCATTTTGATATTAAGGAACTACCAAAAAACATACCTGTGTGCTACTATTAATAACAGGACTAAATCTAAATTACAGTACAATGAACCACAACAGAGCAGGTGCACATAATCTTTTTTTCATGAATGGTTAGAGAGTTTCACAAATGATGCCGTTCCTTTACACCACATGGCAAGTTCTATAAACCAAAAATCAGGTCGTTAGTAAGACGTTTATTAGCAGTCGGATTAAAAAGCTTCCCTTTAGGTGCAAACAATATCGCTGTTAACGAGGATTTATCAAGTGCTTTGCCGGCTTTTGCGACATCATTACACATCATTACACCGGCTGCCTGTTACCTAAGACTCTGCTAGTCTTGCATATTAATAGCATGTCTAATTATTCAGACCTGCTGGTGCAGTTCCTGTCTTCTCTAATTCTCTATCTCATACTTTGCCTTAATTAAGGCTGTCATAGTCTTTGTTTTTAGTGCTTTAGAACAATAGAGTTAAACTGTTTTTACACCCTGATAGCTATCACTAAAATACATGTTTTGGAAAGAAGGTCTGTGTTCTTTCAGGAATCCATTTGCAAATACAGTATATGAATAAGTTTACATGCAATAATTGCCCTCATTTAGAATAATTTGCAAATATACGATTGGACCAATGTATAGGAATGTAAAAAATAAAATATCTAGACGTGGGCTGTTATGGGAAAATAAGTGAAGTGAGCTTAAGTAAAGACTGTTATTGCACAAAGATCCCCAAAGTGTTTTTTTTACATTCATACCACAGCAATGCGCTAACGACTGTATGCATTTATTAATTTAAGAATATTTACACTGACACTATAAACAGTTGTTCTATTTGATTGCTCTGTTTGTTTTTCAGACAAAAAAATGTTGATTGTTATTCCTGAAAAAGTGCAAACACGTTCGATTTGCAAAGAAACTTTCTGACTTTTACAAATCGCCAAATCGACCCCTTAATTACTTTAAATCCAACATGTACGTGTCTTTACAGAAATCTTTTTCCCTTTGACACAGTATACTCTCTCACTCATCGTCTATACCACTTAAACCTGCATACAGGGTCGCGGTGGGCCTATCCAAGGAGACTTACGGCACAAGGTGGGGACCCTGGACAGGGTGCCAATCCATCGCAGAGCACACACATACACAAACTCATTCACACACTATGGGCAATTTGGGAAAACCAATTAGCCTAATCTGCATGTCTTTGGACTGTGGAAGGAAAACTAAGTAAACCCACCAAAGACATTGAGAACATGCAAACTCCTGTACACAGAGGCAGGAACCAAACCTGGCCATGAATCGAACCTGGACCCTGGAGGTGCAAGGTGCTAACTACTAAGCCACCATGCCATCGCTTTGATGTAATTGAAACCATGCTTGATACATATTTCTCCCAGCAATATAAAATTTGCTGCGAAATGTTCAAAATGCTTACCATGACCTATTGGCAAATCTTCATCGATTATTACTGACATCAGTGTAATGCTACTAGATCTTTGTGCCTAATGTTGACATTGTGGTACTGTATAATGGAATATGCAAATGTATATATTTTGTTGTTCAGCAAGAATCTGTGGGGATGTAAACTTCTACACTGGATTGTACATGATTTGAATTATATTTTCTTTGGATTTAACTTACCAAAGTGCCATTAGACTTGGCTAATTCTCTGCATTCGGATCTAGATTCCGGCATGCAACTTTGCTCTGCCACTACATGGGCACTTGGGCAATCATGATAGCGTGCTGCGTCTCTCTGTAGCGGTTTCATGGACAAGACTTGATTTAGAGCATTGGAAGGAAATGAGAGGTTGGATTCTTTTGATTGAAGTCTGGAAGAAGTTCACCAAAAATCACTTAAATCCGCTTTAAAATGTGAAGCGGTGTGTATAGTGACTCAGCCCTGGAAATAATGTTTGAGGTAGTTGCCAAAACAGGGCCTCGGGAACTTTTTACTTCATATTTGTTTGACATGTCATTAACAAATTCAGTTGCATGGTCCAAATGAACGCATATTACTGAAACATGAGGGTTTAATGAGGTTTCTAACAAGCAATGTGACAGAAGCGTCTCTGATAGGTCACAATTAGATGTGCCCCAAAAAAAGTCAGTAATACATTTATATCTGATCAGAATAACCAACAAAAGGGACGGTATTCACTCAGAGACTGTCCATAGATGTCCGTATCTATCACCCAAGGAAATGAAGAGGAAATGAAGGGGAGTGTGGAAAAAACTAGCGGTGTCACATTGAGAATTAGTTGTGGGTAATTACTGAGTTAATTTGAGTGTGATCCCAAGAGAACTTCTCTTGATTACAGAAACAGGCCTGTACCAGCCATTAAGAAACAGCAAGAAACAAATAACCGTAAAGCACAAAGGCAACACGTAGCACTATAACATTAACACTGCCTCATTTAACTGAAGTTTTACTCGAAAACAACTGCAAATGTGATTTCAGTGTGACTAATTACATGTGGATGATTGATAACCAGTTCACTTGGCACGAACAATGGCAAGAAAGGGAGAAAAAAACGCATCAAGAGTTTTAGACAAGAAAAGGAATGTGTTTTGTACTGTAGTTTGTGTTAAACCTTCTGAGTTTGTACATTGAGGTAGAGAATCAACAACACAACAAAACGGGGTTCACCTGAGATATATACTGTATCTCATAGATATAATAACATACATACAGTACAAGAAAAATGTCAGTACAAGAGAAACACCATTCAACATCTTGTATACATTTAACTTTATAATCACTTCTATATGAGGGGGGAAAAAACCAGCAGGTAAGATACATTGGCATTCTGTAGGTGGGTCAGTACTGAGTAAAGCCACTGAACTGAGCTATTATTACAGAGTCTTACAAGACAAATCCATATCTAAGATTTTGTTGTGCTCGAGTGACTGTTGAGCCCAAAAATCCCCAAGTGGGATACTCAGAATCACAACATCAGGAGAGCCAATACTCGGTTTAAAAATGTCCAACATTATAAAAGATTAACTAAGATTAAGAAGATACTAGGAAGGATTTAGCTAAATTAGTTTAGCAGTACTCAGTTGGGTGGCACAGTGGTGTAGTAGTTTAGGACAGTCGCCTTCTTGCCGTTCACACGTCCGTGTTCCATTCCTGCCGTGGGTCCGTATCCGTGTGTGTATGTGTGTTCCCTGTATAAATTGGCACCCCATCCAGTGTGTATCTCAGCTTGTGCCTCAAGTCCCCTGGGTCAAGTCAAGTAGGCCTTTTACAGTATTGTTATTTCAACCATACACAGTGAAATTAAACAACGTTCCACCTGGGCCAAGGTGCTACATACACATAACATAAATTAACACCTTAAATAAATGAAAAATAATTATAAATCTAAGTACTATACCAAAGAGGGCAAAAAATGACATAAAGTGCATATGCAAATGTGCGACAACATGACAACATGAAACAATCCAATACTTTTCGGTAATGAGGTAATGATTTGAGGTAGTGCAAGTAACTTGTCCGTGAGATGATAGACGAGAAACAGTAACTTGTTAGAGTAGCAAAGATAGAGAAGAGTTCTTGTGCAAATAACAGATAATAAATATTGTGCAAAGAAAACAATTGCAGGTTGTTGTGTGAAATTGCTGGATGGTGGTAGATCAGTGTGTTTGTGTGTGTGTCTGTCAGTCTAGTCCTATTGTTTTGAGGTGATTGAGTTTATCCGAGTGTGTGTGTGGTTAGGATTGGTGGTGGAAGCTGGGCCTTCCTCAGCCTTCTCAGGTAGAAAAGGCTCTTGTTCAAAGAGCTGGTGTTGAGGGATTAGGTGAGATTCTCCACAAAGTGGACACCCAGGAATTTGGTTGTCTTTACACCAGTCTGTTAGCCTCTAGACCTCCTCTCTGTATGCTGACTTGTTGCTCTTGCTGATGAGACCCACCATGTACATGTCATCAGCAAGCTTAACGATGTGATTGGAGCTGTGTGTCACTACCCAGTTGTGAATCGGCAGTGCAAACAGCAGGGGACTGAGCACACAGCCCTGAGGTGCCCCAGTGCTCAGTGTGGTGGTCCTGGAGGTGCTGTTTCCAATAGGATCTTGGATAGGCTCCAAGACCATCACAACCCTGTATACAGGATAAAGCAGTATAAAGCAGATAAGTGACTGACTACACAGTTGTTGATGAGTACTTTTTTCCCCACATGGGAAAGTCTTGAGGTTTCTCAGTTACAGTAACAACCTATGTTTTTTTTTAATTAGCTTCAACTGAAATACTTTAACATTTATTATAAGTGATACCAGGAACTAACTTGTTTCATGGATGTTCCACAGCATTAAATGACATTCTTTAACAAATTTTTAAAAATGTATTCAGAAAAGAAAACAGGACAAATCAATTTTAGTGTTGGAACAGTCTCACATTCCATTGCTCAACTGCATTGTGCTGTCATGTTTTATTTATTTTTTAGTACCTCATAACTGATAATCTTGCAAGTATGATGGATCACTTCACTGCTATATTATCATACACCAACTCTATTTCCAAATCTTATACTTGCTTTAGATTTCATTAGGACAAAAAAAACAAAAAACTCCAAAACCTACCAAACACCCAAAAACAAACCTAAAAACATGATAAATTATTAGCTCCTAATTTTATCTACATATTTTTAAGCATAAAAGTACAAAATAAGTTTCTGGCTTACAACATTAACTAAAATATTAACTAACTAGTGGGCGGCACGGCGACTTTTAGGTTAGCACTGTCGCCTTGCACCTCCAGGGTGCGGGTTCGACTCCCGCCTAGGGGTCTGTGTACATAGAGTTTGCATGTTCTCCCCATGCTTAGTGGGTTTCCTCTGGGTACTCCGGTTTCCTCCCACAGTCCAAAGACATGCAGATTAGGCTAATTGGTTTTCCCAAATTGCTGTGAATGCCTGTGTTGGCACCTTGTCCAGCATGTACCATGCCTCATGCCCTAAGTCTCCTGGGATAGGCTTCAGGCTCTCTGTCACCCTGTATAAAGGATAAGGCTGTAAAGACAATGACTGAGTAAGAGATGAGAAACTAAGTCTTATTCCTCATCTCGTAAATTTTACCTAGCATAGTAATAGCTCTGAACATACACATTAGCTAAATCTGAAATAGATACCTGGCATGTGAGCAATGATGGATACCGTATGTAGCTATGGCTAGGTACACTTTGTAATTATAAAGGATAGCTTGGATTATGCTAGCTAGCTATTAGCATTCAATTAGTTGAACAGAAATCGGATTATTGTTAGCTAGCTCTGATTGTATGAATTAGCTGAATGTTAACAGCTAGCAGCTGCAATACAAACTGCTTTGATAAATACAAATAGTATGTACTGTACAGAACAAGAAATGCAACAATGATTTAAAAAAAAAAACAGATATTAAAGTTTTGTGAAGGTTTGTGCAGATAAACTCCTTAAAGCGAAATGCAAAAAAGTTACTTCACTTCACTGTGACTAACTTTTTCTGTTTATTGCAATATCTGTTTATAAAATGTTTTAGTCATGATTTAAAAAATAAGAATTTAATTAAAGGGAAAAAACAGAAAATGATGGTAGACCCCTATGAGTATTGAGGTTAAACTAATTCTTAATCAGTGTGCTTAAGCTGAAATCTGCCGCGCACAGAACGGGACAGTTTAATCAAAAGAACCTATCACACAGGAAAGCTGAAGGAACCTGTAATGCGAGATTAAGCGCACTAGAGTGTCCCTCTCCAGCTGGCGGCTAGTGGTGGCGTGCCAAACTCCTCTCCCTGACAGCCATATGTTTTTCTTTACCGTGCGTGCAGTGACATTAGCTGTATGAAAGGCACATATCAGGATAAGCTCCATCATTCAAGCTTGTCCAATCCCGTCTTATCTCTCGGCGAGATATATGGAAGGCTTTGCTGGGAGAAAATGAAACTCGCAATGTGCATCGTTCAGGCAGGAGTAATTTGCCAGCCAATAAAGCTCAGCCTTGAAATTCAAATACAAGGAAGGTTAATACAAGGCAAGATACAGCCTTTTCTTAAGCTGTAAAGAGCTTTGAGGACCACATACAAATGGAGCCTATGTGAGTGTTGAGGTGAAAAAAATAAGCAAAAATTATATATTTTAAAAAATTTACGGTCCAGTTTAAGGTGGATTGAATTCACAGTCCGTTTTATTAGGAACACCTGCCTCTTTATTATCCAATCAGCCAATCATTCAGCAAAAGCGCGATGCATACAATTATGTAGACACAGGTCAAGAAGTTCAGTTAATGTTTATATATAAAAAAAAAAAAAGGGATCTAATCGTCTTTGACTGCTTGATTTCCCATTTATTTCTTCATTTTTTCTAAGAAATGGATATACACATGGTGATAACCATCTTTTGCAAACCTGCTGAGGTCACTATTTGGTGGCCACAATTTACTTTTACATTTTTTTTTAAAAGGTGAGCTCGAAGGGCTCATTAGAATTTGTCCTCTGCAATATAACGTCTGAGATTTTTAATATATAACATTTATAATGTTATGTATTACGTACTTCCATTTCAGAATATCACTTAAAGACATGCAAGAGTCAGGGATGATTCCTATACTATATTAATTTGAGGGATCAAGTTACACAACATAGCCAGTAATTTTAATCTGTAGAACTTAATAAATGTAAATGATGCGGGTGTGTTATGTGGCTTGTCATAAAACAGAGTAACATTTACCCAAATGAAGATGATTATGGCCAGAAGCATTTTCTTTCCCTTATACCAAAGCAATTTGGCAATTATTACTTTCCATTTATAAAGAAAATCCATTCATGGTGGAATGTTTGCAAAATAAGACAATTCCTGTTAATAAATGAATAAGACACTATGTAACCTTGGTATCCTGCTGGCTGCATCTCATTACAAAATAAGCACCATGTCATATCAGCAGCCCCATAAATTTCATCTCGGATAAGGAAGAACATAATCATTGTCCTTAGTTTGCCTCGGAAAATAATAATTTACACTTTTTTTTGTTTGTAAGAGAAAGATAATCTCCAGAAACTAGCCGCACTTCCGTTCACCAAACAACCAAAGATAGATAATATATACAGACTCTTCCTTTGGAGCTCGAGAGCTCGCCTTCGGTCAGGAATTAATTCATCATGCAGCAGATCTAAATGCAATTTGTTTTGCAGGGGTAATGTTCCTTGCTGCGCATTTATCAGGGTAGACTTCAGCACTGTTTGTTTAACTCTTCCGAGAACTCCATATTTCATCTGTAGGCTCATATTAGCGGCCAGGTTTATCACGAAGAGTGGGGGAAAAAAACACATTTGAGGTGCTCTGACTTAAAAGACACTATTATTTTCAGCAGAACACCATGACATGTAGAATAAATGATGTGCCAATCCAGAGACTTTGATTTTTATTTCAATAGTAGGTGGAAAGTTGAGGCACATATGGTTTGTGCAATTAGAAAATGAATAGATCACAGATTTAAAGATTTGACTCCAAGTGTTCTTGCATAACATACCCCAGTTTAGTTTGTTTTGATGATTTCCAAGAAAAAAACATGGAACAAGAACATATTTTTTTTTTTAAAGAGGAAATCCTCAAAAACCTCTCAGTTTGTACTCAGGTTAGGAGAAAATCTTTTTTTGATAATTGGCAAGGACATGGTTTCCTGAGGTACAAAGATCTCACGCTGTGACTGGGCTTGGTGCTAATTCACAGTGCGAACAGATTTCTGGCTGCTGGAAAATGTTTCAAAAGGATGTCTGGCCAACCACTTTGCTACAGGTGGCAATTAACTGCACCCAAGTATAGCAAATAAAACGAACGCTTAATCCTCCGATGACAAGCAATTCTCTAGAGAATCATCACAATATTCATCATTAAAAGTCTCTTATATCTTTTTCTCGTAAATACATGTTTTTTGTGGACAGATGCTACAGAGTCACTTTTCTTAAATGCACTGACTGTCATTAGACAATCATGATTGGAATCTTTTAAAAATCTGTTTAAATACAAAATTTCACTCCGGTGCAAAATATTTTTTGCGTTTTTAACCTTTAAACCACTGTCACACTGAGCCACATTCCCACAAAAAAAAAAATTTGGTGAAGGCACTAAGAACTTGTAGAACTCAGCAGGAACACAATAATACCCAGTAAGGATGTAGACTTCTCTCCTCACCCCATGTTCAAAAAAAGGTTGGTGAGGAAGTAGAGGAAGCAAGACACAGAAAGATCTTAATGAGATGTATCAATGACGATATTTACCAGTTTAACACCTCATAGGGACTTCATTAATGTTCTAAAACATGGCGCAGATGGGAAAGATTGGATAGAATTCTGACTGAATTGTCATTACTAATCAATGGAGTTCTTAGTTGCTAATCAATGGAGTTTTTCGAGCTTGTGCTAGGTAGTCTATGTCACTTTGAAAAAGGCCGCATTAAGTTTCTATTCCATCTTCTGCGGTACTTGCCACATTTTCGGCAGTCATGCAGCAGGTTCTCAGCTTATCTATGTCATGTTCAGAGAACTTCTAATTTGATTCCTCACATCATCACTTCCTGATGAAAAGCACTGTGCATGTTGTTAAGTTAAGCCTTTATTTGTCACATATACAATACAACACAGTAAAATTCTTTCTTCGCATATCCCAGTGTAACTGAGGTCAAAGCGCAGGCTCAGCCATGATACCCGGCCCCTGGAGCAGATAGGGTTAAGGGCCTTGCTCAAGGGCCCAACAGTGGCAACTTGGTGGAGCTGGGGATCGAACTGCAGTGCCTTAGCCCTCTGAGCCACCGCTGCCCTATTTATACAAAACCACCAGACACAATGCAAACATAGTAAGCATGTGTCAAACGCCTAGTAAGAGCAATTCTCTTACTGATCTGATTGGACATACAAATAACTCAGCTTGATCTCACTGGGCCTGGTGAGCACATGGTCATGTGCGTGACAGGAAATTAGAGACAACGTGATGGATGCATTGGAAACCTGACAGGGACGTGGCTAACAAGTAGTATGAAATTGATAAATCCATTTTATTACCCAATCCCACTGTTTTTAGATATTTTTAGGATGCAGTGGAAACTTCATGATCTTTCAATGTAGTGTGATGGCTCCCTTAAGCAACACCCACCTCACACAAGAATACTATTTAAATGTAAATGTTTTGCCCATTATTGAGCGTTACTTTCTCTCAGGGTGATCAATATGCACAAGATCAAGTTTACTGGTACTAACCTGGTAAAGGGAGTAAGGGTGAGAGTAGGAAGTGAATAGACTTGCATAGAAATGATGGTATGCTAAATTCTATTTGTCTTGACTCCAGGGTGAAGGACATTCTCACAGCATTCAACTTTTTACTATCTTTCTAAGAATATTTGTTTCACAGTTCTCATGTATTTGCATAGCCAAGACCTTGATAAAACAATTGAATGTGCTCATGAATAGATTGTGTGCAGAGTTAAATCATTTACTGAAAATAAATATACAATTTGTTAACATTAACAGTTGTTAAATAACCAAAAACCTTCTAAGAATCAGATTATGACAAAACCCTTGCTTAACAGTAGAATACCCACACTTTAAAAAAAAAAAGATTTGGTGGCCTTGTAAATTTCACAGTAATAAAAAGGTTTATCTCATCTCATCTCATCTTCTATACCACTTTATCCTGTATTCAGGGTCACGGGGACCTGGAGCCTATCCCAGGAGGCTTAGGGCAAGAGGCAGGGTACACCCTGGACAAAACCCACCAGACACAATGCAGGGTGCCAATCCATCACATGGCACACACACATTCACACACTATGGGCAATTTGGGAATGTCAATTAGCCTAACCTGCATATCTTTGGACTGTGGAAGGAAACCGGAGTACCCGGAGGAAACCCACCAAGCACGGGGAGAACATGCAAACTCCATGCACACAGAGATGGGAATCGAGCCTGGCCGGGAATCGAACCCGGACCCTGGAGCTGCAAGGCGACAGTGCTAACCACTACGCCCAATAAAAAGGTTATGTTACCTTAATAAAATCACAAAAAATCACATACATGATTGTCTAAAAAAACAACTATTAATTTTGTCTTAAATTTACAATTTTGACTTAAGTTTATTTCACAAATAGAAATTAGCATTTGACTAACTGAATTGTATTTTTAACATGCACTTAATATTTTTGATACATTTCAATCAAAATATTTGGCAAGGGAGTAATTATACTGATTAGTTTCAAGAACTACAATCATCAATCATTTCAACTCAATATTCTTTATGTTTAACAACAAAAACTTAAATAATTGAGTAAATTGCCCTGTGCAAGTGCTCATGGGAAGTCTGGTGTAACATCAGAGACAAGAAGGCTGTGAGGATGTGAGAATGGACATGAAGCATCTAGAACATTTCTTACAAATCCTGGTAAGTAAGCAGCACAAGTTACTGAAATAACTACTGTCTGCCTGTATACACAACTTTATAGGGTGTAAGTTATTTTTCTGAATCCTGTCACAGCCGAGCTCCAGAGCTAACGATAGCTAGCAATAGGCCAGTCCTGGTGTTCATTGTAATTTTGCTTGTTTGTGCCAACCATCAAACTGCTCAGCTAAAGCGCGGTTAATACAGACACTTAAAATCTGGTGTAAAAGGAGAGGTTTAACACCGAGCAGCGTGCGCGTGCATGTCCGGGTTTCCTTCGGGTTTCTCGCTGTAACCGGCCGCGGTTGTGCCTCAATATTTGAATTTCTCCCGCCAATTGCGGTGATTTTGCGCAGCCAACCGCCACTTGTGGCGAGGATATAAAAAGTAACATATTCAATTAATTAACGGATAACGGTCAATCTCGCACACTGAACCGCGAGTCTGCTCGTTTCACTCAGACACTTTAAGGAGACCAAAGCAGGTTTAAACAGCAGAAATGAGGTGCAGTGTCCAGGCTCTGGCACGGTTTAGGCACCTGGCCGTAGCAGAGTTTTATCCGTTACTGTATGTGAGTATTTTTAACATGATCAAACACTGAGCACCCGGCAATAGGAAACTGTTTGAAAAACGTAAATGCATCAGCTGTGAGTTCAGCAGCAGTAACACTGCAGAGAGCACAGCTCCAAGTCCGGCACGGCCCTGGGTCCGGGACAGCTCCAGTTATGTTTTACAACACTAGATGCAGGCAGTTTGATTAACAGTATAATGCTGCATAGCTTTGTTTAAAACAATAAAACTTCAAAGTTTTTATTCAAGTTAGTCATAAATACATGACATTCTAAACTTCAAATGTATTTGAAGTACAAAAGTACTTCACAAACAAAACAGTGTACTTAAACATTATTGAATTTGCCATTGATGAAATAAATGTGCTAGTAACATGTGAAGTTATGAAATGTGCACATTTCATGTGAAGCTATGAAATATAAAGATTTCATAAAAGTACAACATTTCTCTCAGAATTATAACTGGGAGAAAGTAATATGAAATTAAAATATTGAAGTGAAATGTTATGCATGTTGTGATATGTAAGTAAAAGAAACTAAAACTGATTTTAAATTGATTTTTTTTGTGTGTGTGTGTGTGTGTGTGTGTGTGTGAAACGTTATATACAATACACTACTCACAATAAGTTAGTGATATTGTGAGAGACTTAGTGGATGTCATACATACCGTGTTTGTTTCACTTCAGACATTTTTGGGATAGGATGGCAATTGTATTGGGGTGATAGACACACCTCATTTTGTGTTTTCCATGTACTGGTCTCATTGTGTACAGGTGTGCCTTATATTGGGGCCAATCCCAAAAGACAACCTTTTTCAATGTGGCATCAATTT
>JAOTRS010000030.1:11665456-11675647 GCA_028565755.1 Dinotopterus cunningtoni
TTTTAACAGATAGATAATGCCTCTTTCTTCAGCTAAATCTCATCTCGAGGCTGCTGATACAACAGCTGACATTTCTCCCGACAAGGCCTTGCCCTTTAGTCGCGGAGCAGAAATAACACATTGATTTACTCCTCTATACAATCAGAATTGAGGACTCTCTCCCTTCAACGGTTAAAGGAAACATAATGCATTTCACTACCGGCGTGGGGTTTGCTGATGCAGAGTTGCTTCAAAATAAAGGCTTAGACTAAACACTATTGATTGAGCACATCTGAGGGTTGAAGAAAGGTTGCGTTGTAGGTGTTTATTGGACTAACTGAGTTTCAGCTCTCAGGTTTGGTGTGATTTAAGACCAGTTTTGGGGATAACAGTATTCCTGCAGTGAGCATTTATAAATAATTTTCTCCCAATTTGGCTGTTTTCCAGTTTCCATCCACAATAGCTAGCTCTTCCTAGCACATAACAGCAACAAAACCGCGGGGTTAAGGTTAGCATGTGCTTCCTCTAAGACATGTTAAGCCACCTTTTTTTAACTGCTGTTCAGGCTACTCTTACAAGTTAAACAATGGTCCTTACTGAGGCATGAACACTTTTACCCTTCTCCATCTTAAAATGGTGGTAATTATAGCATGCTTTAATAAATTACGTATATGTGAGACATATTAGTGATAAAAAAAGACTCTTTTATTCATGCAAATTTGCCTCTTGGCTTTTAAAACGGTGACTTTTATTGGTATTCAGAGCCATACGCGATCAAAAACGCTGACTCCCTGAATGATCACACAAGTCCAAAGGTGCAGGTTGTGGTGTATAATTAAACACTGACAAATTCATGAACTGGTCACTGAACTGGACGCCTATAGCCGCTGGTGCATTATTAAAGCCAAAACTGAGCATTATATACTCGCAGGAGGCTTGCTTTTCTCGTTTATTAGCAGAGTTCATGGTAAGAATAGAGCTATTATACCGCTGACAGTAATTGCAAATGCTCCATGTAAGAATCTAATACATAATTTGTGCATTTGAAATAAAGTGCAGCAAAAGCCCTTGCTGCAAAAGTGCATATTAATCGACTCCAATTTCCACTATATCCTAAAAAGGACATTTATAATCAATAACTATGTCAATAAATAGCCATGGCAAAGCAAACACAGGACTTCATTTCTTTCTATAATCCAAATCCATGGCCGAAGGCATCAACTGAACTCGTCAACCCAAATACCACCGCCATCATAATAACTATAATCTAATTGCATCAAGTCAGTAAGTGGGGTTTACAACTGCTTTATTAGGAGGTATAAAACAGCCTAGAGGCTAAAACAACTGGCCATGCAGCAGCAGATTTTTTTTTTTTTTTTTTTTGCTTCTGTAGCAGGGTAAAAGAAATTAAAGAGGTGAGTGACTGAGGCAAAGCAGACATGAGACACAGTGTAGGTGCATGGAGAGAAAGCCAGGCAGCACTTGCCTTTGAGGGCCAGATAGATTTGTCATAAGGTTACATTTATTGTGGATTTGTAGGTAGGAGGTAGGGAAGGACTGCAAAGTATGATAATGCAGAAGTAGTAGTAGTAGAAGTATAGTACTATTCAAGCTCAGATATAGAATCGTATCCATCCTCTATTCAATTTATTACATGGGATACGTACACAATTGCATAAACCAACAGTGCTGTGGCAGATTTAAACACGACCCTAATGGAAAGGGACAAGGAGTCTGATAGGTAATAAAGTGAATCTCAAGTTCGGGGTGAAAATCCTATTTGTGTGAAATCAGGTGGATTACGAGTCCTGCTGCAGGAGAGAGGGATAACCTGATAAAAGTGCTACTGAAGCCAGCAACATCTGAATGCAAATACCGGCTTGCTCTCCAAGTTCAAACCAGTCATTGAGACAGAGAAAAGTTCCATTTCTGAAAACCGTTTAATACCTGGTGCGTTTAATGCCCTCTTAAGTGGAAGCCCAAAGACGCTCTCTACCTCTCTCTCTCTCTCTCTCTCTCTCTCTCTCTCTCTGTGTCTCTCTCTCCTCAACTCCTGTCTTTCTCTTTCCATTTCCTTCTTTATGCCTAATAGCTTCATTAAAGCAAAGATCAATAAGTTAATTTCATTCCCCACTCACAGCTTGAAGTGTTAATGGTGCATCCGAAGTGGTAGGTGCAGCAGCTGTTTCAGGGAGCAGACCCCACCATATACACACACATACACAACCTGCCGATACTGCTGTGGTGAGTCAGTCAAACTATCATATCATTGCTTCTTTTATACCAAGTGCTGTAACACAAATCTATAGACTTTTTAATTTAACAATTTGGGAATTATACAGGTTTTGGAAAGTTTCTTCTGGTTAAACTAGGTACAAATAAATATGATGTACACAATAGGTGTAAAGCACCAATTTTTACTGCTACACTGGATTGAGTAGAAAAAGAAAATAAAATTTCCCCGGTAAAGTGCTCAAGCGTAATTGTAGTTGCAGCAAAAGTTTGCCAAAAAAAAGGTCTGTGGTTAGAAACCACAGCTCATTAGCACAACTGACTCAACTGAAACATTGCTCAGAGAGTATTAAATGTGAACTGTTCTTTTCCCCCGAACATTGGTTTGGTAGCTCTTTGTAATTGTCTGAATGAACCTAATGGGATAATGAGAGTTTGCAAACAGATCTGAAAACCTCTGTATAATGTAATAAGCCGCAATATTCTGGACATGCATATCTCTGGTAACCAAATCAACCAGAGCTATATTTGTTGGGCGACCAATTGTCTGCTTCTCTTGTTTTTTTTGTTTTTTTTTTAATCTGCTTGCAAAGATGATAACTCGAAATTGGATCCCATCTCTTCATAATCCCCCCGTCCTGCTGGCCTTGATGTAAACGCATTGTTCGCTGCATCTGTTCTGGTGTTTTTATTGCGGGCTTAGAGTTAATGCTAATAATCCTTGTGCATGAATGATGGCTTTGTGCACTAATTGCATTTAACCCTTCGTTTTCGTCTTTTGGCCTAGGAGAAGAACGGGAGCATGGAAGACTGCTGCAGGGAGTCACAGTATGATGTATCATCTCAGGTCCCTTTCATCGTACCCAGCCTCGTGTCTGAAATCCAGTATCCTTGAGCAGAAACACCATTCGGACCACTCGTGCATGGGCAAAGTAGGTTCAGGACAATTACCAACTCTGCATGATAGGGGACTGACAAGTTTCCATTAAAGAGGACACTGATTACATAGAGGCACTGAGTCGCTAATTGAGAATGATAATGTGTTACCCAGCTATTAATCCCAAAGGCTCTACTTTAACAATGGTGAAGATTTATCGCTGAACAGAGGCTATGTCGATAAAGTTCTCCTCCAGACAACATCCACAGATTGAGGGCGCGTGCTTGCGTATTTGACATAATCAATGGTTGTATTTGCTCGCCCTCTGGGTTCAACTTTGAGTAATATTGCAGTATTTATTTATTTTTTATTTTTATATTGCTCCAGTTTGCATCTTATCCGGAAGGATGGAAGGAAGGAACAAACTCTGGGTGATACAGTAGATCCATGCTCAAGACCTTGGAGCTGTATAGCAGTAGTGCAAGTATAAATTATTCATGGCCACACAATCATCAAACATGCTCTTTGTTTGTCTTGTGAGCTTCATATCTGACCACTCGCTCGTGGCTTATATGAAAGTGAAAACCTCCCACTCGCATGACTTTAGTTTTTGCCTTGTATGAAATCGCAATCCTCTAGTTTCAATCAGATGCCAAGTAAAAGCTTCTGTCAAGATTCATAACAAAAATGTATGGCTTATTTATCTCTGTATTGGAATGTTTGAAACATATTTTGAATTCTGAATAATGTATTTGTATTGCATCCATAAGCCATGTATTATGTGTGTGCTGATGATAAATCATTATACAACATGGTATATGGGGGTACAGCATGTATACTGTACTTAACTATTAAATAAAATATAGGGGTACAGCATGTACAGGAGTGGTACACCATTAAACCTATTGGAGTACAGGCTCCCAGTTTCAAACGTGAAGTTAAATGCAATGTAAAGTGGGTGTTCTCAATCTCCCCTGTAAGCCATATACAGTATACTATGTATGGTGGTGATACACCATTAAGCCACATCTTGTACAGGGCATACACCATGTATACTTGTGGTGAACCATCAAACTGCTTGGTGTACAGGGTATACATGACATATACTGGTGATACACCAATAACCCATATGGTGTACAGGGGTACAACATGTATACTGGTGGTAGACCATTAAACCACATGGTGTACAGGTGTACAACATATATACTGGTGATAAACCATTGAACCATGCGGTGTACATGGGGCACACCACATATACTGGTGATACAACATTAAACCCCATGGTGTACAAGAAAACACCATGTATACTGGTGGTAGACCATCAAACCTTGGTCTAGTTTAAATCAAATGCCAAGTGAAACTTTCTGTCAAGATTCATAACAATAACAATTTATCTCTGTATTGGAATGTTTGAAAGATATCTGTTCATTCTGAATAATGTATTTGTATTTTATCCATAAGCCATGTTTACTGTGTGTGCTGATGATAAATCATTAGACAACATGGTGTATGGGGGTACAGCATGTATACTTTAGTTAAACTATTAAATGAAATACAGGGGTACAGCATGTACCCATTAAACCCATTGGTGTACAGGCTCCCTGTTGAAAGCAATGTAAAGTGAGTGTTCTCAATCTCATCTGTAAGCCATGTATACTGGTGGTAAACTATTAAACCACGAGTTGTACAAGTGTGAACCAATTATAATGGTGATAGACCATTGAACCACATGGTGTACAAGGGGGTACACCACATATACCGGTGATACACCTTTAAACGCCAAGGTGTACAGGCTCACAGTTTTAAATGTGAAGTTAAAAGCAATGTAAAGTAAGTGTTCCCAACCATGTATACTGTGTATGCCAGTGATACAGAATTAAACCACATGTATACTGGTGATAAATCAGTGAACTACTTGATGTACGTACATTCGGTAACCATGTATATTGGTGGGACACTATTAAACCATATGGTGTACAGCCTCCTTGTTTGGAATAGTAATGAAAAGTTTGGCAAAATCTCTCAGAGGACAACTATGTTGTTGAGATGGAAACTTGCATTAACATTGACCCATCCAGGTACGTGACACTGCCTCGGCAGACCTGAAAAGTGAGAAGCAAGAGGCAATCAGCTGGAATATTACAAAGGCTCTGGGCCAAGGTCTTCAAGCTGACAGTGCTGAGACTGGGAGAATATGACATCTTCCATTCCCAACACATTAAAAAAAAGAAAAATACCTAATGTTAAACCTTAATGCATTTGGACAGGGACAGATGTGTCCCATGCCACCAGAGATTTCGGTGACTTTCCTTGCCCACAGTACAGTCGCATCCTAGTAGGTATAGGTGAAAAGATTCTAGGTGACTCAAATTGAGTTCCCTAAAAGCGATGGCAAGAAAACCTCTCCATCACAGCAGAAGGTGAGCAGACAAACGGCGTAACCTCCTGGGTGTTTATTTCTCCAGGTGATTTATCATGGCTACTCTCAATCTGTTGGAGTCGTCGCATTAGCAGAAGGAGCATTTGCATATCGATCCATCAGTCATTGTCTGGACAGCTAGACATGCAGGATTGATGTGTGGATACAGGATGCAGGCTTCTGTTTACAAGCGAAGAGAGAAATACGGAACATTGCACAGTAACACTGTGTCACTACCAATAGACTTTTTTATATTAATTTTGTCATTTCGAATTTTACTCATTATTAATGTCAAGCAGGGTAGAGGTGCATTTTACAAAACTCATAAGGCAGATGGTTGAATTGAAAGGTAGCAGCTCGGCCCAATCTGCTGAGGAAAATGAGTTCATTAGGTTCCATTCTGCCTATTTTAAGAGTATAAATATGAATGAACAGGTCCCTGAGTGTAAACCACATTGTTGTGGCACAGATGGTTTCATAAATAACATTAAATTTAAACTTTTTTCAAGTTTGTCAGACGATAGATAAATAATATAGCAAACAAGGGTTTATTCTCCGGTATAAATGCCACTTGTGCACAAACAGTACCTCCTTTCACCTTTATTATCCGACATGACAATCTTGGAGAGTTAAAATAAAAAAAAAAACACAAAAGAGTGATAACTTTCATGTGAATCATGGCTGCTTCGAGGTCCAAGCCACAATTATGAGAAGCGGTGAGGCGTGACTAAGCCATCAGGTTCAAAGTGCTCGAGGTTTCCGCACTGCCAAGCTCAGCTGAATTATAGCACAGTCGGCTCCAATTCATTACTCAGATGAAAGGTGAGTTAGCCCATTGTCTTTCCGATTTAGAAACCCTTAGCGCTATTAAAGTCCTGTCTGACCTCGGCGTGTGCTTGATGTTTTAACAGTTTTTCCATAGCCATTTTTTGTTCATGATATATATGAGAAAAGAACACTGCCCCTGCTGCTCTTAGGAAACTTTGTGTGAAAAGAAATAATTAACTTTGCTAATGGAATTACAAGTCGGTTTAATATATTGTTCAAGAAGAGCCGGATGTATGTACGTATGTATACCCAGTGCAATGGGTTGAAAAGTGGGTAAATACTGTACTGTACGTTTCTTTGATTTTTAATCATTCATGATGCTTGAAATTTTGGTTTTGCATTGGAATTCAGGTGATTAACTTAGGTGGATTTTTGGATTTGCAAGCTTCGGCTACAAAAAAACAGGGTTTCTGAAGGATTACATTAACAGCATCGCCTGACTCCATGTAAACCTGGCCGAGGACTATGTGCATTTTTGTGGTGTTACTGTAGCTTAGCTTATCACATTAACCTGTTAAACTTGCATCTTGCACCACCACATGGTTCACCCATTAACTACACTCTGAATTTATATTAAAGCTGTTAAAAAAAAACAACGTATGCAGAATCATTTTAACAGTAGGTGTGATACAGTAGGTACAAAAATGTACCCTAGGTCTAATCTCGTGTCACATGTTAACACTCCAAACTGTGTAAAATCTTCCTGGTAGTCCTGTATGCACTCTGTGTTTACTTTCCTGGCAGTATAAAGAAGCTCCTAGCAGAAGACTTTTTTTTATGACCAATGGGAGATGTACAGGCAGGGCCTCTTAATTGACGCCAATTTGTCTCCTCTCATAAATTCATCATTGCAGGGTCGAACCTGTGCTCTCTGGGCAGCTTTTAGTGCTCTGGGACCATAAACCATGGTAACATATTTGAACATCAATATTGCATCGGCCGCACTTTTCCAGGAGGACCTGGCCACTTTCCAACATTCTTGAAGAGGTGGCCAGGACAAGATCTTAAACTTATCTTCCTGAGGTTTATAATGAATAAGGACAGTGAGTGGGAGATTCCGTGGTTAGGGCTACATTTATTTACAACATTTCAACACTTTTAAAAAAATGTATATAGGTAAAGTATTTTAAACAACCTTAGGCAAAAATAAATTTTTTCCCTGACTTTCACCTCTTATAGAATAGATTTAGCAAATTCCCTGAATATGGGGAATTAGCATCCATGTAGACATTAAGACCATTCTAATGGTTTACTTCAATTAATTTATAGTGAATTAAATAAAATAATTAATAAATTTAACTTACCTTTAATTTATGATTTGGATAACAGTGTTGTCCCCTAGGCAGAACAGTGGATTGTTGGTTAGCACTGTCGCTGTGCACCTCCAGTGTCTGGGTTCGATTCTCGGGAAGGTTCGATTCCCGCTCTGTTTGCATGGAGTTTGCTCCCCATGCTTGTTGAGTTTCCACCGGGTACTCTGGTTTTCTCCCACAGCCCAAAGACCTGCAGATTAGGCTAACTGGCATTCCCAAATTGCCCATAGTGTGTGAATGTGTGTGTGCCCAGCAATGGATTGGCACTTGGTCCAGGGTGTACGCTGCATCGTGCCCTAAGTCTCCTGGGATAGGCTTCAGGCCCCCCCGCATCCCTGTATACAGGATAAATTGGTATAGACAATGAGACGATGATGTTGTCCCATAATAGTCACAGGGGCAGTTTACATCTTGGTATCAAATGAAACAATGAAAGAACCTAATTTCCCTTCTTCCACGAAATTTGGATTTGGAAAGTTGCAGAAGATTCCGAAACTTTGCAGGAGATTCCAAATATTTTACAATGTGAAGTAATGAGGTCAACTTCATAATGCATTTCTTGTACATTTTCTGTCTGGTTTATTAATCTGTCAATCATGTTAATAGACATTCATCAAATTTTGTGACTTTTGACAGTAATAGTGTACAGAATAGTATATTAATATATGTAATGACAATTTGTGTGTATTAATACCATCCCGAGAATGGGGTGAATACTTACGCATAAGTTTAACAGTTTAACAAAGGCTGCTTTGAAAATTGCTTTAATACAAGCAAGTGTACAAGCATTAGCTGAAATTGCAGACAATTAAAGTTGTGCTTACACATTGAGAACTCTTCAGTGATTTGAAACTTAAGTGCATTTAGACTAGGATAACAAGCAAATTACTCTGTGTGCAATTTATTCGGGATCAACCTAAAAAATAATGGTAAATGAGAAGAAAATTATGCTTTAGAACTATCACTGTGTCTTATTAAAAAGTCCCCAGTAATCTACCGTTCTTCTTTTGTGACAAAATTAAAAAAGGGTCAAAGTTTTTAACAATTTCTTGCTTTTCACTAGGAAGCCTTTCAGACATATGTTTTCATACAAACTACGTCCCATGTAATTTATCATCAGTTAAAACAAATATATCTAATGACACAAGATCACAATTTACGTGATGAAAAGTGTGCATCTAAAAAGCATCTAAAAAGATGCAAAAGTGCTAAGGTGCTTCCATACTCAATAAAATCTGCCCCTTTAAAACTTTAAACTTCTCATTAACCATAGAACAAATGAGCATTGTGTTTTTACCTATTATTTTGATGCACTTTTTATTGTCTGTAGACACAATAACATGCCAATTGCTCACATTTTTTTCTTTAAAAAAAACTTCTCTAATTTTTTTCTAGGAATGCCACGAGTGTGAGTGTACATACTTCTCATTCACATTTTGATATCATAAACATATAGTAAAAGTTCTCCAGATATAAATATTCTTGTGCAAACTGAACCTCTTATTTTGCTGGGAAAGCTTCCTTAAGCACTAAGATAATATTATTAAGAACTTACATTTTCATGTTTGAGTGGAAAAACAGCATTTGATCAATACAACTGGTCAGATATTATGCAGGTGAAAAGTTCCTAAATCCAATTATGTTATCTTCAAATATGTTTGTTCAATAAATTAATTCAGTTATAAACAGATATGAGAGGCATACAAGATCCACAAAGGACTCTTAATTAATGATAAGGAAGTGTTAGAGAGAAGAGAAACAGCGGTCAGTTAAAATAAGTTGCAGGATGACCTGAAAGCAGCAGGAAGGAACAACAAAAAATTAGATATTTATAATTAACAATTATATATTGCATTGATTTGCGGCGCAATCGTTTATCATTTACCTCCACACAAAAACTGAAAAATTACAGATGCACAGAGATGTGCATCTAAAAGTAGTTTAATGAGTCAAAATAAATAAATAAAAAAAGATGGGTTCATTATATTAAAAATTACATTAAAATTAAAATAGTCAAAGTTTAAAATAAAAAGTTTTTAATTAAAAAATTTGGTTTCCATACACGTTCCCATGTATTATCCTTCAGAACAGAAATGATAACATTCATATAAACCTTAGAGATGACACTCCTGTTCCTAAACTTTTTATGTGTTACCATGGTGTGGGATCGCATTTAGTAAGTAGATTTCAATTGCACACTCATACAGTAAGTTTGTTTTTAAAAATGTACAGCGCCATCTGTTGAATTTTTAGATGAACTAATGACTTTTTTAAGGTAATTTTTTTTATGATGGTGTTTTCCATTTAAATTTTAAAGCAGCACACAGTATAATCTCTTCCTGTGGGCCGATTGCGACGAAACAAAGCCTACATGTTACCTTTAGCTCGGCCAAATACACCTGCCAAAACTCTATTAAAATTTGTTCAGTAGATTTTAGGTGAAGCGTGCACAAACAAGCAGACAAACAATTCAATTCAATTCAATTTTATTTGTATAGCGCTTTTAACGATTTACATCATCACAAAGCAGCTTTACACAATCA
>JAOTRS010000030.1:11744994-11764416 GCA_028565755.1 Dinotopterus cunningtoni
CACAGGTGGCGTTTCGAGCCAGGATATAAGCATTGATTTGAAAGGCTGAATAACACTTAAGGAGGAGTTTTAATTAGACGGATTGTCCTCATTAACCCAAATGGTTCGTAAGTGGATTAAATGGGGAAATGAGAAGAATTCATGGGTGCACTCTGGGACGGCGAGTAACAGCCAGCAGATTTAAGTGAAGATGAAGAAGTAAGAAGTTCGAACAGCGATTGGTTACAGGTCTCTGTTGTGTACAAATAAAGAAATAGAGAGAGAGAGAGAGAGAGAGAGAGTAGACGCTTTGATCTAAAGTTTACTTCATAAAACAAGATCAAAAATAAGGAACTTAAATCAGCCGCCAGATGGACGGGGGTTTAAATCATCAGCGGCTCTAATACCTCTTTCAGAAACCTTGCTAACATTCCTTACCTCTCTTTCTTTAGAAGCTCCTGGCTAATGATTACCAGCTGGCCTGATGCATCATGGGATTTCTTGGTAATGGCCTCTAGCTCTGCCTCCATACGCATTTTGTCTCTGAGGAGGCCGTCCACCTTTTTCTCCCCCACACGGATTTTAGTCTCCATGGCTACAAGCAAATGATATTGAAAAAATAATACATTTTTGCACACAAATATTTCGTTCAAATGCCTTTAGCTTTGATTAAGGTATGCAATGTGGTGGCCAATTCAAGTGTGAAACTGTTCCTCGTTCCTCTAATTTACAATTTTAACCCCTGGGATATGCCTGTGATAACCTGGTCATTCAGTACATTCAGGTCGTCAGCTGACTTCATTTTGTTGCCGCATAATGTTGAGTTGAGTCTAGACCTGACCAACTGAAGCAACCCCAGATCATAACACTGCCTCCAGAGGCTTGCACAGTGGACACCATGCATGATGGGTCCATCGCTTCGTGCTCTTCCCTTCTCACCCATCGCTCTGGAATAGAGTCAATCTGGACTCATCAGACCACATGACCTTTTTCCATTACTCCAAAGTCCAACCTTTTTGCTCCCTAGCAAACTCAAGTGTTTTTTTTTTTACCCTGAATAGTCTCATTAACAAGTGACAAGTTTTCTTATGGGGACACAGAGGTTTAGTTACCACATTGTGTGTTGGAAATACTCTCATTTTTTGGCCTTCAACAAAGTTCAGCACTTTCCTTCATTAAAGAAATCTGGAATCTTAACCAAATTTCAGTAATTTCAGGATTCTCCCTAGTTGTTTTCTTTGCTTGGTGCAGGCCATTAATTTGACCCTCCTAAAACAGCAAATTACTTTTTCCCAGATGGTGTACTTTACTTGTTTAACAGTGCACTGGTCAATAATGTTGTTATTTTCCTTACACACTACAAATAGTGTGTAATTGTGAAAAAAATATTGCTGACCCTTTGCAATCTAATGATCCAACTGCTCAGAAACATGGTGAAGTGACATGCGTATTGTGCAAAATAAGCAGATACAAGGAGAAACTTGCTGTCACATCGCAGACCAAAGAATAACCCGTCACATGGTCCACTGCCTCTATCTAGCTTCCCCATACGATTAATCAAAACCAGCTCTTCTGAATCATCACATTCTCCATAAACAACCCAGACATTCACTGAATCTTTGCAAAGTCTTGCTCCTAGCATTTGACAAAGAAAGAAGTATCCCACACACTGTTTCCCAATAGAAACATTTCCACAATACAGCTGAGATTTCACTGTAGGAAATGAATCCAGACAGAGAATGTGTTGATTACCCGTTATCTGTGTTTTGAGGTCATCTACTTGTGTAGTAAGAGTGGAAACTTCTTTTTCCCTTTTTGCCAGTTTCTCCAAAGTTTCTGTGGAAATGTAAAACCATTAATCAAAGTCACATAATCATGATCACTCAAATGTCGACAAAAAATAAACCAGTTTACATACCTTCCATATTCTGCTTTAACTTAATCTTCTCTTCAGAGCTGTCATTATTTTCTATCATCTGAGGAAAAATAACAATGCAGACACCATAAAAATTTTCACATCAAACACCTCAAACTTTTAATTTACAATCCAAAAACTCACGTTGACGTCTTGGCCGATATGATCAGAATCGACAGCCTGTAGTCGATTCTCGCTAACCCTCAGCTTCTCTTGCAGATCACGGATCTCAGCTCGGCTTTGTGCTTCAGCGTTCTGCAGAGCCTCATAGTCGGCCATCTTCTTCTCTGCCAACTCTAGCCTCTCTCTTAATCCGGTGACCTTCAGCTCAGCGTCCTGGAGCTTCTCCACTGACTCGTTGAGCTCCTGGTTGTTCCTGGTGTTCTCCTCGCTCTCCTCTAGCTTATCTTGTAATTCTTGAACCTTGACCCGAAGCTCCTCACGTTCCTTGGCCAGCACAGCCACTTCAATCTCATGTTTGGCCTTGAGGTTCTCCACCTCCAGCTGTTGCTCCATCCTCATGCTCTCTACAGTAGCTCTCACTTCAGGTGTGGGACCATCTCCGTCTCCACCGCTGGTCTCAGAAGCTTTGGAATCGTTGATCAGTGAGGATTTGAGCTCCTCCAGGGCACGTTGGTGGTCCCCAACCAGAGCGTCCAGCTTGGCCTTCCAGCTATCCATCATCTCCATGTTTTCACGCGTGGCCTGCTGAAGCCGTTGGCGGAGTTTTGTGATCTCAGAGGCCTGCCGCTCTGTGGTGGCCTTGACGCGTTCAGTTTCTTGGCGGCTGGCGGCCAGCATGGCCTCATAATTTTCTCGTAATTGGCTGCTTTCCTCACGACGTGCAGATTCAAAACGTTCGCGGAGAACGAGAGCCTCAGAGCTGGAAATCACATCTCCACCTTCCACTCCGGAAGACGAGGCTCTCTGCAGGCGTGCCTGGAGTTCATCCACCTCAGCTTTGCGCAGGGTTAATTCCTCCTCTAGCTGCATCACCCGGCTCTTCTCCTCAACCGTGGTTTGCTGGTAGACAAAGAAGAGATTTTTATACCCTGTTCTTCTTATGATTGTGGTCAAGCCTTTAGTTCCTGCTTTGAATGGGTTTGATTTAAGAGCAGAACATTTTAATGGTGAGAATTGTCAAAACTCACCATAACTACTGTATGGTAATGTAAAATGTTGGAATTAAGCCAAACCAACGGAAATCACAATTCATCTTCCAGATTTTATACTTGAGTAGGTTTCTTCAAAATGTTCTGCCAAGTCGCCCACAAAAGCAGAACCTTCAGCGTTCTCTAATGCATCGTCAGCGTCACTTTGCACGTGCACAATTTCAATTCAACTGACGCTTTTTTCAGCCAAGTAAAAAGTCCAATTCAAAAGCATCTTTTTACACACACTTTATGTTCTATGAAAAGCATAGAAAAGGCAACCTACGAGAGGAAAGGAGACAAACCCAAGCAAGCCAAGTCATTCTGCGTTCCTAGAAGCAGCCAAGCAAATGTGAGATGATGCATTCCAGACACACACACACATACACACATCTAAAGAGCTGTGAAAGAAGAACCAGTTGAAGTATCCCGGGTTTTGAAAGAGGAGACCTAGTGTTAGTCTTGACAGAGAATTACAGAGACTGTCCCCTTGCATTTCTCATGAAATCACTGAAGATACATGCCGCCATCAGACAGCATCGGAAAACGTTCGGAGATGCAATCCCAGAAGAGGGAAGAGGAAAACAGAGAGCGAAGGATCACACCACTCTTTTTAGAGCTCACTGCTGATTTAGGAAAATGTTTAGAAAGTTTGGACTACACACTGGATTAGCAGTTTTCTTTCACCTTGATACTCTTACCCAACCTCATGGGTGTTGCCTGATGGTGCCTTCTGCCCTGTTAATAAACAGCAAAGCTTAAATTGGAAATTTGGGTCAGTGCATGTGACACTTCCCCCAGTTCAATGACCACAAAACAACATGTTCCATTTAAGTTTTGAAAAGCTTCCCACACATTGGTTGTAAGGAAGATTTCATTGTGTCAAAAGAAAAACTAAATTGAACGTCAGCAATCAGACTCTATACATATCCGACAAAATAATGATAAAGAAAACATGTCTTAGTAATATGTTTAGCTGCCGAATGTCACCGGAACAACCTGGCATTGATTCTGCTCTTCTCTGGACCTGGGCTGGAGAGCTGAGGACCGTTCTTTCAAAAGATCTTCTCAGATTTTCTCTTTTAATAATGAGGGTGGCAAGCATGTCACCATACACTCAGAACTGGTTCGAGATCTGGTCTGTGCGAAGGCCAGTTTATATGATTTACATTAGGGATGTTAATGATTAATCATGAATCGATTAATTACAGCTCAAAATGTAACCAATTCCGCAATATTTGTTGTGCATTATGTTTCTCCATATCTCACATATCACAGCTTAGACAAGGAGCAATATCGGAGATTGTATTTCTATCATCCTAAATTTTGAATGTTAACGGAGAGACGAGAGAAGTAATTCAACAGCATGTTTTTTATTTTTTTTTAAACAAGGACTGTTTACAGAAAATTGAGAGAAAATGAGCACTTTATTTTCATTGATTGTATACAAATAACTGATAATTGATTAATAATGTGTTCAACTAACAGTTAAAAAATTGGGCGAAATTTGCGAGATTTACTACTTAAAGAATAACGGTTATCAATCAGAAGAACTTCGTATTGATTTGCACTGATGTTTTGTTGTAAGTAGACAAATAGAGCTAAACCCTGCCAAGAAAATACAATAATACTCTCCAAAGATAACAGTGCCATATGTATACAGTGCAGATTGTATTATGTCATGTAAAGGCAAAGCGATCAGCATTTCAATTGTTTCAATTTCCAGTCGATATTTTATTAAAACGTTTTGGTGCAGACAGATTTTATATTTTATTATATTTATATTCTGACTAACTTACCCAACACATTATTGAAATGTATATAACGTGTTATTCCTTTGAGCATAAACTTTGCCACCTTTCAGGACTGCTGTAATATTGGACCCTAGGGTGCAGTTTTCATACCAGAAAATATGAAATTGATCACCATATGGTCCTTTTTTTACACATTCACCAACAAAGAACCTGCAAACAGTCAGCTAGCTAGCATTACCAATTTTTGAGTTAATTTTTTTCATTCTTTCATCTTCTATACTGCTTATCCTGTGTATCATGGGGGCCTGGAGCCTATCCCAAGAGACTACACCAGGGCACGAGGCAAGGTACACCATGGACAGGGTGCCAAGCCATCGCAGCACACTTGCACATACAAATAATTAGGGAATGCCAATTAACCTACTCTGCATGTCTATGGATGTAGGAGGAAAACAGAGTACCTGGAGAACACCTGCCAAGCATGGCGAGAACATGGAACACAGACCCGTGGTGGGAATCGAACACTCGATCCTGGAGGTGCAAGACCACAACAGTGCTAACCACTATGCCACCATGCTGCCTTTTATATCGTACGTCTCAATTCATTCTTAATCCTTTCTTCGGTGTAAAAGTAGTCAACTTTTAACTTTACGCTAACTAAAAGATTTGTTTTCATCAATTTAGGAAAACTGCTACTTACCTTATCAACCGTTTCTGTTTATTATCTTAAGGAAAGCGTTAGAATGACAACCTGTGTGTGATTTTAGAATCGGACCATTGGAAAGAATGAACGGTACAACTGAGGACAATAACCCAAAGTTCGTACCTGAGAATGGTACAACGTTGTATTATCACTGGGTGATGCGTCATGACATACCCTGACTTATCTATGATTTCTCTGTTCTTGAGAAACATTTTCAGGTTGTGTGAAGACCCTAACAAAAGAGACTCTCTCTTCTTAGCCAACTTTCCGACTGAAACCCCTCTGAGGAACCATTCATGAATGCAATTGTTTTAATCCAAAAATCACGTTACTGACATCCTAGGCTAGGGATCACGGCCATGACAAGTGGAATTATAGTTCAGACACACTCCTAACCAGGTGGGATAGAAAAGATTATAATATACAGAGTATAAAAAGGTCCTAAAGACAGAAAATAGAGTTTAGAATGGCCCTGGATGTCAGTGATGGAACTGCACCGCATGGACACCTAGGGGTTGAAAGGTCTTCAAGATAAATGTCCTTCTTACTGCAAAACTATGGGAAAATACAGCAGAAAAATCGAATCAGGTCTAATTTACGTATTGGTCGCTTAACATATCTGAAGTGAATGAAATGACGAGGATAATCGATAAGACTGATAGAACGCTCTAGCTGCAAAGTAAATGATGGAGACCTTGATGTGCTCGATGTGAGCGAGAAGCTCAGGCCAGGCTGGTGCATCACAGAACCAAGAAAAAAAAAGCAGAACCAAAAGCAGATAAGGAGGGGGAGATGGCTACAAGCAGGCGCGACATCTACTCTCGCTGCGTGTTTACCATCTTTTCCTCTAACTCTTTCTGAAGCTTCTCTGCTTTGGACTTTTCCAAACGCAGATTCCGCTCGAGCTGCCGAATACGGGCATGCTCCAGTTTGGTCTGAGTCTATGGAAAGATAGAAAGAAAAGAAAAAAAAAGAACAAGAGAAGAAAGAGGGGAAAAAAGAGAGAGAAAGGAGAAACACACAAAACAGGACACAAAGTAGAAGAAGAAGAAGAGAATTTTGACTTTATGAAAAGATATCCTTTCACAAAGCTTAAGGAGAGGAAACAGGTGAAGGGAGGCAGGAGGATACAAAGAACAGATATCAAGTGGCTTGCAAAAGTATTCACACCTTTGTATTTTTTGTTCTTTGTTATAACATCCAAAAAGACACCGTATTCTAGAAGAATTATTAATTTTTCTTATGTTTAATGGTCATGTTTGTCCAAACAGAACAAACAGCTTTCAGGAAGTTAATTGTACATGTTTTTCCCCCTTTAGTCTATAACAAACATGTTATATTAGTCGACTTAGTAGGAGTTAGTAATAGTGCACTGTGTGTATAGTGAATACTTCTGTGCGATTTGGGATTTTTTAAAAAAAAATTTTTTTATTCCACATAATTAGTGCGGTGAAATACCTCTAGATCCCCTTTAGTGATGGATTCCTCCTCCACCCTGAACTGAAGGTCCTCGACTTTCCTGTTTTAGCACAGAACAACCACTAGGAGTCAGGAAAGCATCTCATTTGGAGAATAACAAACAAAAGCACACAACAAAAGGTACAACATACAAAAGGTTGTACCTTTTCTCTTCTTCAAGCTGATTGGCCAGTTCCATTTTGTCTCTCTGCGCATTGGCCAACAGGGTGCGTACTTGCTGCAGGTTGCTCTCCGCCTCTGCTGCATACTGCATAAGGTGGGAAAGAGGATGATAACTGGGGAAATACTCTACTGTAAAACTGTAAATCAAAGGCTAGTCTTCGATTAAGAGCAGCTAACTACAGTATAACAGACAAGGTTATAGTTTTATAGGACTAAGATGAACCTGCAGGTGCTGGCCTTTGAGCGTGTTCAGTTCCTTCTCCACCTCACAGATGTGGCTGGTGGCCTTGGCCACTTCGGCCCGCTCCAGGTCGCGCTCGGCCAGGAGCTGTTCGATGTGCTGTTGCTTTTCTTTCAGAGCTTCCTGCAGCGCGGTGGTGCCGGAGATCTTGCGCGCATAACGGGACGATGTCTCCGTCAACTGCGAGTTAGGTGGGGATGATATAATTAGTCACATGACCAAATGAGTAATGAGAGTCACAGGCTTAATACCTCGACATGCGAATGCCCTGCCTTAAAAACCTCTTGCCTTAAGAACAGAAAGTTTGCAAGGAATTTGCCTTTTTCAGCATACGAGTTTCAGAACTGAGCCGAACAAAAAGAGTTTTTTTGGCATTTTTGCGCAAGAAGTAAGTATGGTGAAGAAAACGGAGCGACTTTCAGTTTCCAAGAGGAATCATAAATTAAGGTTAAGTGAGGCTTAATGCTTATTTATTTCATATTTTACATGCAAAAATATAATTACAGTGTTGAAAATTGGTAATATTTGTAATATTTTTGTGTGGCTGGAAGAGATTATCTGCATTTACATTATTTCCTATGGGAAATGCGTTTTGCAATACAAGCTCGCCTCCGGAACGGATTAAATTCGTATACCAAGATACCACGTACTAAAGTTTATTCCGTATACAAGTAATTCTGATCTTCACTTGTGGATCTCTAAACAGACAATCTGTCCCATCCGGCTTTGCAAATAAATGCTACCAACTGCCATCTCTCTTCCACTTCCCCTAAAGGATTAAATAGTTGAAGTATCACTTAATATATATCTTCTTAACTCCTACAACAAACCAGCCCCCCTGTCTCCCTCACCAGGCCAGTGCGGCTGGGCCTGCCGCCAACGCTGGAGGCCACGGAGCTGACAGAGCTGATGGATGAGCTGCTAGGGCTGTGAGCCAGTGACGACACTCCCATAGCCACGCGTTTGCTCTTCTTGGCCTTAGCCGGACTTGTGGATGGGAAGCCGATGCGGATCACCTTGTGGATGGGGGCAAACAGGCCGAATTTGGGTGGGCACTGGAAGTACCTGAACACAGATGGAACAAAAATGAAGAAGTAGGTCCAAGGTCTAGCTGGGTACTCTAAGTGGATCGGAATGCTGGAAATGAGACAATAAAATACTAAAAATAAACTAAGTTATTATTAAGAAATCAGGGCACTATAGAATTCTCCATTCGGACTGGTCAGAGTTTTCTATACGAGTAGGTGTGACAGCATTTCCGTGGGAATAGAAAGAAAATATTTTAGCTCTACTTTAGCACAGAGAACAAACTGCACTTAGTAATTTGTGTGTAATTGTAGTCATGAAAAAGCCAGATGCACACAGTGATGTAATTCAATTATTTACCCAGCTTCTTCAAGCCACAGAGTCATGCAGACATTATTTTGGACATCGCCCATAATTTCCTACCATCTGTGTACGCATCAGTTTTTTTCTACTCTTCTTTCTTTAGTCATATGTGTAGACATACACATCATACACCTGAGGTTTATGTTTTATTACACTTAAATTTTAGAATATAGATAACCACTTTTATAAATACTTTTTATAAAAAAAAAAAACCTTGACTGGCTGGCAGTGTGTGTGGAACAAAGCTATTTGTTTTTCTGTGTAAGATGTGTTTGGTTTCAGCCCAGTGTATCATTATGTGGGTGGAGTAAGATTCGTGACCCAGACCTTGTCCCAGCCACAGCTCCGTCGTTCTTCCCTAGAGGCTCATCCAGCTCAACGCCGCACCACTCGCCTTTGGCAAAGTCTGTCTCGCCGACGTAGCGCACCACGCCAGTCTTCGTGCCGCCCACCTGAGGAGAGAATAAAGGTGCTTGAGAAGTCAAGGGTTGGCACAATGTTATAAATATCAAGACTAGCAAGAATTTATCTGCTGTATTATTATTGCATCTTTTTTAGCATGTATCGCTAATGAATAATGTGATGTCAAAATTATATTAATTGTCCACGGTGAAGTAGCATCACGTTTTGCCTGCTACTATATAAAGTATATTAATAATGAAGAAGGTTATGACCTAAATTAAGAAACATTATTTAGCAAATATTGTATTTAAACAATGAATATCTTTCGAATTCAGACAGGACTTAACAGAGAGCCTTGTGGCACTTTGTACTGATGATAACTGATGCTGCTAGAAATGTTAAATAAAAGGACAAATTATGAATTACAAATCAATGCAGGACTTTATCTACAACCTTGAAGATCGTTTTTTATTTTATGAACGTGTCACTCATTAGTCCTCAGTGTAACTAATAAAGAAAGGAAGAAAATTAATATGGAACAGGCATTAACATCTAGCCTTGTGGTATTTAAGTCAAGTAGTCTTGAATATGTATTATCATTTCGATGAATATGGCTTACACCTCATGAAAATCGAAAAATCTAGTATCTTAAAAAAAAAAACCTGGATAAAATACAGTTCACCAACACCAGCAGATGACATGTCACCCATTTCATCACTAACTGTTTAATCTTAACGCTGGATTCCGAACAAAATGCAAAACCATGCCATGACAATATTGGACCACTGAATAACGGTTAAATTTTTCCCCTTAGCCCAAGGTAAGAAACTTCTGATGTTGTCTCTGGTTCCGGAGTGGCTTGATACCATTAATGCAACAATTGTAGACCATTTCCTGAAGATGTCTTTGTGTGGTGGCTCTTGATGCACTGACTCCAGCCTCACTCCATTCCTTTTTCCTTCCAGTCAACCTTCCACGAATATGCTTCGAAAACACTCTGAACAGCCAGCCCTTTCAGCGATAACCTTCTGTGGCTTAACCTCCTTGTGAAAGAAGTCATTGATCATCTTCTGGACATGTGAAGGTGTGCTTACATGACCGGTGTGTGTGTACTAATCTAGACCAAGAGATATTTTGTTTTCTTGAGCTTTAAGCTGTAATTCTATAAATTCTTTAAGTATTTCACTTTACGTGCAATGAATCTAGAATATGAATTTCACATTAACATTTTTAAGACACACATATACAATCAGGAAATACTTGCAGTGTAAAAAAAAATACATGCCTTACGAGCACACAAAGAAATGGAGTAATGATGTGTATGAAGATTAACATCAGTCCATCCTGAAAGAACGCAAGTATGTGTCAAACTTAGGGAAGAAATTCAGGATGGCATTTGCATGCCTGCAAGTTGACATGAGCATGCGCTCAATCCGAGATCGAATTGGGCACGGGTCTGATCCGCCCTACATGCATCCAGGAACTGTGAGCAAAAATGGGAAAGCTAGAAAATTCCCATCCATGTGCAGAAGCATGATACACAACCCCCAGACCCCAAAGAAGACAAGGACCACCTTGAAGCAGTTTGACAACAGTTCTGGTTCCATGCAGATCACATGAATTGCTTCACTGCTAAATGACTTGCATCACTTCAAACCCGTGAATGTGGTCTGGAGAAGCGTAATTCTGGGAGTGTGGAGTAACAACGAGTAATCGGAGATCTGCAATGACCTCGCTGACTGAAACCAACCATGTACTTGCAAACTGCTGGGCATCAGCCCTGAGCCACAAGCTTCTATTTTTCTATTTTCTTCCATTGTTTTCTCCACATACAGTACATTTGTCCCCAATTGAGGGTGTTTTGCCATGATATGCCCTGAGAAATCCTCCTGTATGTCTGAAAATCAATTTGTTCAACCTTTTGTTCTAACGTTCAAATGTTTAACAGGAATTTATCCACTGTATCTGTAGCATATGAGCAACAATTAAATTCCATCACTATCACTGTTGTACTTATCACATTGTCCTTAAAAAAATGAACTTTCATGGCATTTACCCAAACCAAATTAAGGAGATAAAAAATTATAGGATTGTTTGGGTTATTTTTGGCCACGTTAGAAGTGACAGCAGTTTGCCGTTTCATTAGAACAATAGCAGTGCATTGACATTTCTTGCCCTGAAAAATGGATATTACTGATGTATGATTGATGCTGCATTCGACTAGAGGGCGTAACTCATGATTCCCGACCTCTGACCAGGAGGTTATGCACGCTCCTCACTTTAAATGACTTACACTTTATTTGACTTCGATCAATCAATGTACAGACACATTCGCTTGTTGAAAAAAAAAAAAATCAATACATGAATAGTTCGCCAGCAAAATGAGATAAGTCCCGTTTTTCACTCATTTGGCAAATTATTGTCCTTAAGCACACATGGACGTCTATAACAAAAAAGTTCTGTTAAAAATCGGTATCCACAGTAGTCTTCTTTAAGAAGCTTTAAACTATCACTAACACTCATTTTGCTGCATTTAGGAGCATAGTAACTACATTTCCGTAAGCAAAATAGGCAGAAAGATAATGCTACAGCGTTCAGGACGCACATGATCATGTAGTGTGCACAAAAACATAAGATATACGTGTTATGAGTTTGGGAAGCTGTTGGATTTTGTTCTTTAACAGGGATCACAGACGTACACCATCAGTCAAAAGTTTGGACACAGCTTCTAATTCCATGGTTTTTCTTGATTTTTATTTATTTCTACATTGTAAAAGAATGCTGATGGCATCCAAAATACACCTATAATCTCCTTTGACGGTTGATATTGAGATGTGTCTGCTACTTATGATCTGTAAATCCTTCATAACGGCTCTAATCTGAGGTGCTGTTTGCTAATTGGTGATTTCTGAGACTGGTAACTCTAAATGAACTTTCCTCCTCTGCTGTAGAGGTAAGTTTTGGTCTTGCTTTTCTGGGGTGGTCTTCATGAGAGCCAGTTTCATTATGGCACTTGATGCATTTTACAAATGCACTTGACAATACTCGTCAAGCAAGAACTGTTCCAGGACAGTTCATTTCTTAAAATAGCAACTTACTGTGGTTGTTGCTTAATTACCTAATTCCATAGGTTATTTAAAATCCAGTAGTTAAAATCCAGTACTGTTTTAGAATGTAGAAAATAAATCCAAACTTGTGTCCAAACATTTGACTTATACGATGTACCCTATACTACATTATGGCACACTGTGATTTAAAACCAAAATAAAACTGAAACCTGTGGGGGAAAGATGCTGCTGATATTGCAATCTGAAGTCTTTGTATTTTTCTTGATCTTTAACAAACTGTGCAATTAAAAAGATTTTGTGTGACAAAACTCAACATTGTTTTCTTCCAAGTCGCTGTCAGTGGCTTACTAAAAAAACACTATCAAAGCATTTTTACTCTGTTACTGATACTAAATTGTGTATTTACATGGCCACAAACAACTGCAGCCTGATTTATTCACTGGAGGACAGGTGGACCATGTATTGCAAAATTATTCAAAATCCACACTGATCTAATCAAAGTTTTTGCCATTTGTGCTATATATCACTTGTGTGACTCAAAGAAACAACAAATACATTTTTTTCCTAACAGCTTGTAATATTTCTTGCTTCCTTTGAAAGAAAAATAGTTCTCAAAACTGCCAAAATGAAGTTTTCATTTTCCTGTCAAACCATTCACTTCTAAACAAAGGAATAAACATATATTCCAAATTGAAAACGGACCTGAAATAGAGCCCTGTGGCACTTTTTTGAATAAATATCCCAAATGTTATTTGAAAGTAATATTCTTTTAATTATCATATTTGTTACTGATTTCTGGGAAGCATTATAATATCCCCTTTGGATCGCTTTTCACATGTGTTACTTTGTGGATCGGTGCCACAGCTTTACCCAGGAAACAAAGCCACCTTGTTTCATTTCGGGCTAACAAACACGGGCCAGGGTTGCACAGTGATCAGGGTCGTATCTCCAGCAAAAACCTCAGACAGAGGAGCTTTTGTGTGTATCTCAAAGCTAACCCTCACCCTGGATGTGACAGAGGAGCAGTGTGAGCATGTTTTTTTTCTCATTGCCTGGCTGTTGGTGTTAATTTTGGGATAGATTTTAAAGGTATTTTTTTTTAGTCTTTTCATTAAAATTATTCTCTAACACAAGTGAGTTGGATGATGATGTACATTTATCAAGCTGCTATATTTACACTTATATATCATTTGCTTATATCTCTGCATCATTAACTTACCAGTGAATTTTGCACTATTTCAATTTCAACTACACTACATCTAACAAATGTGTGAGAACACTGAAGAATGTTCTTTCATCCAAGCATTCCCGAACAGAAGTTTATTTATCTACAATATATGGGCGAGATCATGTTAATACTGGACGATCTCTCTTTCACACACAAACGTTCCTATTTTAAATCCATGAGTATCAGTATGAAGTTGCACCCCTCTTCAGCCTCATAAAAAACCCTCCACGCTTAGGAAAAGGCTTTCCACTTGAATTTGAAGCATGGACATGCTCATTCAGCCACACGAGTGTGGTCGGGTTCTGAGGTCAAGTGCACAAGCTTAGTGCCAATTCCAGTTCATCCCCAAAAAACTCCAATAATATAACAATTATCCTGAAGGAAAATTGCAATTTTCGCATATCCCAGTTAGGAAGCTTGGATCAACCAGGATACAGCGCCCCTGGAATAGATGGGGTTAAGGGCCTTGCTCAAGGGCTGAACAGGGGCAACTTGGTTGTGCTGGAGCTCGAACCCCCAACCTTCCTATCAAAAACCCAGTACCCTACAGACTTAACTGTTCAAGCAACCACTGCCCACTGCAAGTGTAATGGTCGACTGTCCACATACTTTTGGTCATATGGTGTCTAAAATTCCATGGACCAACATTATTTCATTAGAATAATCCAATTTTTAAAATTTTCGTCTCATTATTTAAACACACGTAATAATATTCTGGAACATGGCTTATCCCTGAACCCTCCACTATCAGAACACATTACGTTCAAGTTGAAATGTAAGGACAGACTATTTGTTTTTGAGCTAAAACAAGCTGCTATAATTTGATTTTTAAGCTACTACCTTCCGTCACTTGAATACATCACCAATACATACGATTGCATTTCTTGCTGGCAGTTTTAACACCATCACTTAGTTTCTGCAGGACCTCAGTGAAAAAGTTCTCAAGCTAAGCAGCTGTGACTTCGTGTCCCTCTTCATTTTTTTTTTCCCGACGAGACAGGAAGCAGATGAGACAGCCTTATTGCACATGTGGCGATAATGTAACAAAAGCAAATTGTGGGCAAAAGCAAAAAAAAAAAAAAAAAGTGCTTTTCCGTGTCTGGTTTAAATCTTACTGGAGGTGTTGGTGGAGGTGGTTTATTTGTCCTCGAAGCTTTTCCTAATCTGGTGGAGAGCACATCCAGATGGACATAAGGGTGAGATGTGCTCTGGACTGGCACTTTAACAGACACTAACTTGCTTTGAGAACGTTCTGTAATGTTAAATGGATAAAAACGTATGACATGTTCTTTCAAAAGTAAAAAACTGATAACGCCCAACCACCCATGTTTTTGAAAATAAACCAACTTCAGAGCGATAACAGGAACTACAAACCTGTTATTTACTTCCCTCCAAGTACATAACCAGTAACGTTTTATGCCCTACAATCTCGACTCCATGTAATAATGATGTGATGATAAAGATTTAGTCTGTGACTCATTTTAAACACTAACTTTGATTTCTATTCCATTCCACATAAGTGTAGGATTCGATATAAATCTTGGTCTATGATGCCAGATTTCACCAGAGCATCAAATTTCACTTCAAAATTGTTTAAAGTGTCTAGGTTTCTGAATGACGTGGCAACTCAAGCACAGATTAAAAGGAGAGTCTGTGTAATATTTGGCCGTGCTTTCGGTCTTCCTACTTCCTTGATGTTTGCTTTAAAAATCCATCCCAGTGGGTGACACAGGAAGTGCTGAAATATCAAAGCAAGAACTCAACGAAAAAGAAATAACATGTCAAATTCCGGTCAGTTAGCGCACTAAAAATATGACGCAGAATACAAAGGACAGGACTTGATCCCTATCTCTCTCTCAGACATAGCTCTCAAAACTGTAGCGCTGAGAGCAGGCAGAACATCTGCCCGAGCCTTCACTTTGGCAGTCACACAATCCACCTTCCTGTTGCTCACACAGGCCACGGTTAAGAGCAAACTCTGCATTCCACAAGACAAAACGTGCGATTACATACAGGCAGCTGAAAAACAAAATACCACCTTCAATGCCAGCTTGCAATTTTAAATTATGCATTCTGTCATTTCTATGAAACCTAACCTGAGAGCGTTTGTAAAGAACGAACCTTGGGGTTGAACAGCTGTTGATTTATAATCCTTTTGTGGTTTCGAGAACCTACTTCAATAGGAAGATCAATATACAATATGTCAATATTTAACCCCAATGGAATTACCATGACTTGAGTGAAACTGATTGAGGCCGTGTTACACATTACAGGATGGGAATCTCTCTTTCCTAGGTGTTGTAGAAGCTGAATTTATGAGAGGGACAAAAAAAAAAAAACACAAAGTGAAGCCATTAACTGTGATAAGTGATATACACTGATCAGCCACAACATTAAGGGCCATTTGTGTCCTCTGAAATCTGTGTAAGAGCAGCACACGCCAATCTCATTTTTAGCCATAGCTGATGAAGTCATTTCTGAAATATCAATGATATTAGGCGTAGAGTGAAGATTGACTTCCTCATTCTCTTCTTCTCTTTGTGTTTTAAACTAACTTGGTGCATACTGCCACCTGCAGTATGGGCGAATTGAAAAAACGCAAGTTGCATATTATTATAATGTAAACGCGGGACGGGGGGGTGGGGGGTGGGGCAAAGCAATAGTTCCTGGGCACGGTACGAATCGATCATGCCTACTAATGTAAAAGCACTCCAACACCACTGTCAGGTGAATTGATTGACAATGATTATCAATTATATACATCAGTAACCGGGGACAGGATTATAGGGATTCAAGTCTCTAGTCAATCTATGGTTGCGGCACCAAAGCCCAAGTTCACGGTTTTTGACCTGGGATCCAAATTCCCCAGATCTCAACCTAACACATACTTCCTGGTGCCAGACATCACAGCACACCCACAGACACTTTACTTTTTGTTTAATGATATGAGCAGCAATTTTGATTTGACATTACATGATGAATATGTATTAAACAGACGGTCACAAGTTCCAAAACAGAAATACCAAGTTAAAATGCTTCCTTTGTGCTTTTTCTAGTCAGAGGTTGAAAATAGAAAATTAAGACTTTTTGTTCTAAATGTAGCATAAGAGCTGGTAGGCCTAACTAGGTAACAACAACACAGCAAATTAAATGGGGACTTGCATGTCAGGCACTCTTTAGAACTGTACTGAAAAACATGCATAATGTTTTATTGAGCAGACTTTAGCGCTTTAGGAAGGAGTCTCCAGTGTCAGCATTGTATCAGTCAGAGTAAAGCTTTCAGGAACACTGCGAACAATAATCTCTTAGCAAGTGAAATGTTCTTGAAGCTAGCCAAACCTGTCTATAATTTATTAAAATAAGTTTACAAGAAAACAAATATAAAGATTATTATTCTTATTTCTAGTCAAATGTTACTAAAATTGTGAAAAAAAAGTGAAAATTTCGTGCTCTATTGGCAGAGAATTTTGCTTCTTTTAAGAAATAAATTCCTAAAACTAGTAAAATGATCTGGCAATAGAACAATATTTTTTTTGCTTAAAATTTTAGTAAAAAATAATTTAAAATTTAACTTTGAAGTTTAATAATTTATATTCGATCTGCTGTAGACTTTCAATAAAGTTTAAGACTGTACATAAATGTAACTATATTTAAGATATTTTCACTTATAATACAATGGAACCTTGGATTACGAGCATAATTTGTTCTGGAAGCAGGCTCGTATTTCAAAACACTCATAAACCAAAGCAAATTTTCCCATAAGAAATAATAGGAACTTAAATTATTCGTTCCACAGCTCAAAAAATAAATGCATAAAAATAATTAACACAAAATATAAAGTAAACATAAAACAAATGAACCTACACTTTACCTTTAAAAAAGTAAAAATAAATTCCGACAGATAAGTGTTTCCGTTTGTGCGCGCAGGCGCTGTGTGTGTATGTGTGTGTGTGAATCTAAAGTAAGCACCCCTCCCTCTTCTCGTCTTACACAGTTACCCTTCCTCCACACACACACACACACACACACACACACACACACACACACACACAACAGAAACACTGTTTTATTGTAAAAATAAACAAGAAATCTCTCTAATGACACTCGATTGAGTGACACGCTAACGGAATCACTGCTGTAAAGTAAAAATAAACCAAATTAACTAAATGTGCATCATTGATATGTACAATAATAGTTTAATAAAAAAGTGACAATTATAACATTTATTCTGGGTGTTTCTTTAAAAAATATTTGAATTTTACAGCCAATGGAATCTCTAAACACATTATCCTATTATACAATGACTTTTATTCCTCTACCATGTGAGATACTCCGAGGAACACCACTATCTTTGAGCATATTGACCAAAAGGCTTGCTTTTCTGAGTTACACGACATTGAGGAGTCCTTCACGTGCTTTAACGCAGTCATGGTAATACGAGATCCCTCCCTGGGAGCTAACGTCAGGGGATACAGCAGAGAAAAGTCTTCTCATCGACAGCTGTGAAACAAAAATTCGGTTTTATGTTCAGTTGACCACACAGAATGTACGTATACACGTTGATGTGCTTTACTCATTGTAGAATCTTTTGCCTCCGTTATCACAATGTTATATTAAATCACTTTCCCTACCCGCCACGCTGAAAGTATAACCAGACATCTTGTTGCCATGGCAACGGTGATATTAGAGACACATCCTCATATGTGTGTGCGTGTTCCTTATGTAAACTACAGCTTGTCAAGGTTTAAAGTACTTGCCATTAAAAGAAATCTCATCGTTAATATCTCTATCAATGGATGATGTACTGTACATATTTAACTAAAAGCAAAAATTTGCACCCCCATAGCTTTTGTACAATATATATTATACAGTATATTTATATGAGACAAATGCCCTCCCTTACAAATCTTCACCTTGAGAACAAACAAATGGAAAAGAATACCAGTTAAGTTGCGCGTACATCAGGGAGCCGTACAAAAATTGTTTGCGTCGATGGAAAGACAAGTAAAGCGAGTTCACGAAATTTAAAAAAAATATTGTTTTTTTTTATATGAAAAAATGTCATTATAGTGTTGGAAATTGGTAAAATTATATATTTTTTGGGGGGGGGGGTGGCTGAAATGGACTATCTGCATTTACATTATGTCTTATGGGAAAATTCATATAGCAATACAAATTTCTTCCTTAAGAACCTGCCTTCGAAACTAATTAAGTTTGTATGCCAAGGTTTCGGTGTACCAGACAAATTTTTTGAAAATAGAAGCGATTTAACATGACATTCATAAAGGTAGATACAAATCTTTTTATTCAATATTTATACTATAAAATTAAACAGTTTGACTTAAGCAATCTTTCTAATAAATAAGAAACATATTTAATGTGTTCCATCATTAATCAGTTGTACTCCTTATTTTGGTCCTAAGGGCAGGTGAAGTTTTGCACTCAGCTGTAAAACCCTTACAAAGAAAGTGAAAATGAATAGCTTTTCCCTGGATGGTGTCTAATTACAAACAGCCAGCAGCGACCTGAAGGCTGTGTGAAAACAGACTGAAAGCACAAAAGGATAATCTCTGATCAACACGCTGACGCAATTCAGCTGCAATGGAGAAGATTTAGAAAAAGCATCGACAAAACCGAATGGCATGTTGATATCAGTGAAAAGTTGTATAATAAGTTACAAGTGAATAAACTAGAATAAAGCAAGCTGGGTGAATTATGTAATAACACATTGCGTAAGTTACTAGTTTAAAAAAAAAAAAAAAAACCTGGAAATAAACTCTTGTGTAAGAACCTTGCAATGGATTTAACAATTAAATGCTAATGCTAGCGGCGCTAACGGCTGCAGACAGGAAGACACTGCCAACACCGGAAACACGTTCATCATCACCGAGCATGACGTGAGGAGAGCCTTCAAGAGAGTGAACACCAGGAAAGCAGCAGGACCAGACGGC